>CAJQUW010006737.1:0-18856 GCA_907163375.1 Prostheceraeus crozeri
AGTAATGGGCAAAAGACCGTCCAGGACACCATAAAATTCAAAAAATAGTACTTTTAAAAACGACAAAATTCATTGAATTGAACCCCTTTTTTCAGGATATTAAACCTAAATACTTGATTTTCGTCATTCAAAAAGTACCATTTTTTTCAAAATGGCATTTTTAAAAACGACATAAATTCATGAATTTGAACACTTTTTTCTGTTTATGAGACCTAAATCATAAATTTGGGCGTTTTTTAAAAATACCCAATTTTCAAATTTTTCAAAATCTCAAATTTAGAATTACAATTTTCACCCTTAAAATCATGACCGTTCCAACACCGAAAATTCAGAAAGGTAAGAATTTCTAAATTTGTGAATTACAATTTTCCTCGCTTAAATCATATGACCGTTCAGGACACCGAAAATCATAAAGTTAGAATTTCAAATTCATGAAGTTTTATCCATCTTTCAGGTTTTTAAAATAGACATGTGATAAAAATATTTCTTTAAAAATGGAAGAAACAAAAGTGACAGAAAACCCGCAAGAATAGATCCTTCGTTATCATATGAAACGTAGTTCTACTTCATGTCATTGAAAAAAGGAATAAAGGAAAAACACAAAGATAAAAGTACGTTTAGATGAAAGATAAGGAAATCTCAATTATTTATTAAGATTAGAGCATTATAAAAAATTAATAAAGAGATGGACTATAGTTAAGAATGTAACACAAGGAATTGGCATATTCTTAACAATAAGTGTAGGCGCTCTCACGATTGGTATATCTTCAGGTGTTTTAAGTAATTCCAGTATTGCACAGTCTTTTAACAGGTACGGGTGTTTTTGCAACTTCACTTGTTGCAATGTTAGGATAAATCTTTTAATAGCTAAGAACGAAAATCATTTCTAAAAACGAAGCCATTTACATATTAAAGATGTCTATTGACAAATTGCATTACTACTTTCAAAGAGTTTGTGATGATAATGTTATTACGTTAGATGAGATTGAAAAATTTGATCAAATAGCTAATGAAGTAAATCAAATATCATTTCAATTACAGTCAGAAAAAGTTGATGATAAGAATAAACAGGATGGCAAAATTTCGAGTGATGTAAAACTTTTACTGGTGGAAAAATTTCTAATGAAGAAAATGAAAAAATTTTGTTTAGAAGAGCTAAAAAACTTTAAGCGAAAATTTAAGCAAAACTTTATTAAACAAAAACTTTATTAAACAAAACTTAAAACGAGAAAACTTTAAACGAAAAGATGTCAGACAACAAAGCACTAAAAAAATAATTTGTTCAGTAAAATGTTTTTTGTTTGTCTCTGTAGTTTACCGCGTCCCAATGTTACCACAAAATTCAAATATTATATTTTAAAAATGGATAAAATTAGAGCTGATAATTTTAAAAGAATAAAACAATTAGAAGAGTTAATAAAACAAAGAAATATTATGAAAGAAAATCAACTTCAACATAGAATGATAAAAGCTGGTATTCAATCTGATATGTTTGAAAAAATGCAGCAAACCGAGCACGTAAAAACTGATTTTGAAAAAACTATGAAACCATTTAAAACTCTTGAAAAAGAACTTACAAATAATGATAAACAAATTGATATAACAGATCCAGAGCACAAAACTATATTAGATGACTATGGATTACTAGAATCAAACATTAATAAGAAATTACCAAAATCTATGCAATTTGAACATTCTATCTCATTTATAGATGGAAAAACAATACCTAGATTTTATCTCGGACAAAAAGAAATATTTCCACAACCTTTTCGAGGTTTAATTTTTTCACCAGATAAATCTCCTTTTAATTTAGATAGAAATTTTGTTAATCTTTTAAGAGGAGCAGATTTAAATAATTATGCTGTAGAAGATCTCATAAAATATAAAGCTATGTTAGACAGAGTTCGTGCAGTAAAATCTCTTAGACGTTATAAACAATTAGAAAATTTATTATCAACGGGAGTTAAAGTAGGGAAAGGTTTATCTGAAAAACAGAAAACTGAAACAACTGTATTTTTACCAGATGATCCACAAGAATTACTAAATAGATTAAATATTTTAATATCTGCAATAAAAGAAGGACATAATTCTAGTTTCAATGAAATTCATGCTATATTGAAAAGACTGTTAGAAAAGAAGATTCTAAATGAAGAGGATTATAAAAGTATAACGAACCGAATGTTCTAGGGCTTCGCCCGTAGCTGAAATATGTTGTTGTTTTTAATTTTTTTATCAAAAATGTTTATTTAAAATTTTAACTAAAAAATGTGTTCAGCATATTTAGACAAAATTAATAATCATTTAGAAAATCTAACAGAGATTTTGGGTTCATCAAAATTTAGTACGACGTTAAAAATTATAACAACTACTTCATCACACACTTGTAATTTAGAACCCATTCTACATTTACAACAAAGTAAAAATTATCAAATTGCATTGACTAGTTTCTCTACATTTAACACTATTCAAAATGTTATAAAAGATGTGAATGATCAATTTAGATATTCTACTGATAAAGGCAAAACATGGAAAATATAAACTTTTCTTCCTGGTTCTTACGAAGTTGAATCAATATCAAATGAAATTAAGAGACATTTAGGTATACCATTTAAAGATAAGAAACAATTACATTTTGCAGTTGAACCGGCAGTTAATAAATTTTCTCTTACTTTAGACGAAAATCATCCAGTTGATTTTAATCATGATAGATCATTGTCAAAGCTATTAGGATTTAATAAACAAACCTATAGTCAAGGTTATCATTTAGGTGAGAAGATTCCAAAAATAACTGAAATAAATTCAATTGTTGTACATTGTGACATTATTGAAGGAGGATATATAAATGGTAAATTGTCAAATTTAATATTCAGTTTTCCAGCTTTTACTGTACCCATTGGTTATAGATTAAATGTATTTCCCCAAACATTAATATATTTTCCTATTACAAGAAAAACTATTAACAACATTGGCATTAGAATCACTGATGAGAAAGGACAAGAAATAAATTTTGGAGGTGAAGAGATTATGATAGATCTTTTGGTTCGAGAGGTATAAACTCCCGTTCGAGAGGTATAAACTCCCGTTCGAGAGGTATAAACTCCCGTTCGGGAGGTATAAACTCCCACGCAAAGCTAGAGAAGTTTAATTTTCTTCTTCTTCTTTAGAAACAAAAAAAATAAAAATAATTTTTTTTGTTAAAAAATGAGTGAACTACCTCCATTTAATAAAAAAACTCAAATTTAATCATCATCCAATTTTATCTAATAAAGTTTTGTCAGTTATTTGCGGAAGATCAGGATGTGGTAAAACGTATCTATTGTTTAAAATTTTAACGACTCCAAATTTTTTGGATTATAACAATCTTATAATTTATACAACAACAGCAGAACAACCCGTCTATCAATTTTTAAAATATGGATTTGAAAATAATCTTAAAAAAACAGCAATTGCTTCATTATTCAAAGAATATGAAAAATCTGAAGATGAAGAAGAAATAAGTTCGTGGTGTGAAGAAGCAGCAAAAAATAGTCAGTTAGTAGAATCCAATAAAAATAAGCATATAAAGATACAATTAATAGATGATAGTGGTAATATGCAAGATCCTAGTAAACTAGATAAAACAATGAAACATTGTGTAATTTTTGATGATTGTGTTAATGATAGAAATCAGTCAGTTCAGAGAAATTATTTCACAAGAGGTAGACATAATAACTGTAGTGTATTTTATTTAACACAAAGTATGTATTCATTAGACGGAAGTGTTATTAGAAAGAATGCAAATATATTTATACTATTTGAAATAAATGCAAGAAACTTAAGTGATTTGTTAAGAGATTTATGTGTAAGAAATAAAGATGAATTTAAACAATCGTGTAACAATGCTTGGTCAAAAGATTATGGCTTCATTACAATTAATATTGATAAAAAGATTCATGATAGAGTTATAGAACATTTGTTTACCGAGTGATAAAAAATATACAAATATAGTGTTATAATATTTTTTATTTTTATTTTATGTATATATAAAATTTGACTATCTTAGAAATTAGAAAATTAAAAAGGTGAAGTAGTTATTCCATCAGGTAAAATTTTTCTTTTATCATCAAATGGATCTAATGCTAATTTATGTTCTTCTTTTAAATACATTTTATGTTTTTTTGAATTAAGTCTATAATTACATGCTGTTTTTATTTCATTATTAAATAATACATTTTTATAATCTTGAAATGTTGTTTGATTAGCCACTGATGCCTTTGAAATTCCTTTTAATGTTTTATGTGTTTTAATATTATTAGTTGTGTTATAACAATAACATTTAGATTTTAAAAATATAGCTTCTGTTATGAAATCTTCATTTCCTTCTAATTCATCTTTTACTTTACATAAATCAGAAGGATGAATGATATCTTCTATTTTATCTATTTCTTCATCAAGTGTAGAATTATACGGTATTGTTAATTCTAAGAAAACAGAATCGGTATCTGTAAAGTGTAATTTATAGTTTTTGCCATAAGCAGGTGCTAAATAATCATATATAAATCTATACATAAATAGTTTAGCTAATTCTAATATAGTGAATCCTATAAAATTAAACTTATCATGTTTTACGCTGATTCGACGTAAATGTACAGCACATAGTTCATCACTAAATCTAGTAGTTCTTTTATATGTAGGTTTCCTTGTTAAATTTTGAAACCTATCTTTATCATAAACTATTTCAATATTTTGTCTATTACGCACATTTTCTAAAGTCTTACCATAAAATGCAGTATTCATTAATTTGAAGAACATGTTTCCAAAATCATCTTTATTTTTTTAGCTATTTTACGTTTTTCAATATTGAACTCTATATAATCTTTTAACCACCTAGATTTTTGATAAAATAGTTTTCGATGTATTTTGGTGAGAATCATTCCATGTTCTAAATACCAATCTAGCATTCTTCCTTCAACAACATACTTTCCTTTATTGCTTTGTGTTAACATAAGTTTTTTTGTTGGTCTGTATTTCTTAGGAATTAAAGATTTTTGATAATCTGAAAAATCTTCTATATTGGGAATTTTGTTTTCGGGACAGAAAGGAAAATATTTTGTTTTATCTTTTATTTCATCAGGATATACTAAATCAACTTCATATATATAACCATGATTATAATTTCCATCATATGTTTTTTGATAATCAAGAATATTACACCATGACATTTCACCTGTCGGTAATTCTTGTATCATGCAAGAAGAATATAAGCTATTAAAATCATAATATAACAAATAGTTTTCTCTCATGAATTCATCAATTGCATTTTCACGTTCTACTCCTTCTCGTTTCGTTCGAAAAATTTCTAATATTTTTTCTTTTTCTTCTGGAGATAAAGGTTTCATTATTCCATAATCATCAGGATTTACTTTCTTATTATAACATTTAACATATCTATTACCTAAAACTGATGAAACTCCACCTCTAATTCCAGATTCAAAAAATAATAATTTATCATATGTATTTTCTTTATAATGTTTAAGTTTAACATTTGTATGTTTTAATCCTGCTAACCATGTTAAACCTGGTGTAGAATAACAACAACATGGATCTATTCCGTAATATTCGATACGCATATCACGAAAGTTTTCAAAAAGATCAGCAAGGATTAATACATCTATCTGAAGATATTTCATTGTATAATCATACATTGTTTTACAATTTAACTCTCTCCAATTTTTTTCAGCTTCTGCATAGTCTTCTTCAGATAATTGTGATTGTTTTGTGATGTAAATTTATTTATTGGAGGAAGTTGTTTTTCTTCCATAATTTTATTCACAGAATTAAAATCTCCAGTTATATCAGTCTTCGACTGTGAGCCGCAGGCTATATACTCATACGGAAATATGCCTTTTAAAGGTTTTAAATTATATTTATTTAATATTTTACATTGTTCAGGTTTCAAAGTTTTTCCCATAACATCTAATGAATAAGGAGTAAAAAATCTAAATGCATCTAAAATTCTAATACAACCTAATTGCATTGAAAAATATTCTTCTTCTGTTTTACATAGTACATTTATTTGTTGTTGTTGTAATTTTTCAGATGAAAATAAATCTCTCATTACTAGATGGAAATCATATTTAGAACCATTGTAGAAATATAAAGGAACAAATTGTATTTAAATTTATTAGCATTAAGATTACAAGAATTATGTGCTGCACCTCTATATAATCCATTTAGATGATCATGATCTTTTACCTTATCAAGATATCTACCTCTGCCATTTTTATAATTTTTTGCAAATTCTTTTCCACAGTAATAACATTTTGTTTCATTAATAAAATTTAATTTTTCTTTTTCTGTTAATGGCATCATTGGAATATTTGTTTCAAGCAATTGTGAAAAACGTCCTTGTAATTCTTCTACTTTCTTTGTAAACATTTCTGAACTATCTTCACCATAGTATTGATAATATTCTGATTTAAATAATTCAGGATAATTTGAATGAATGTACATTCCCCAACATAATGGTTTTTGTTCAAATAAATATTTTTCTTTACTTTGTTCAGCTGCACTTTTTTCAGAATTATCATTTTCAGAATCGGGCGAAGCCCTGGAACTTTCTTTTCGATTTTGTGTCATATTAACATTATATGCTTCAAAATCACAATAAATAGTAAAGGGTACTTTATTTTTGAAATACCATTTATTGTATTCTAAATAATCATCTTTAGGAAAAGTATTTTCAACTGCTTCATTTTGTTGACAATTCTCCAAATGCCTATTCATTTCTTCTTTAGTTCTAAAACTTGTCATACATTGAAGACAAGGAAAATTTGTATTATCTGAAGTTTTTGTAAATATAGAAACATCTTTACACAATATAAAATGACCCTGATAATATAAAATATTCGCTTGTGCTGGTTGTTTTGTTTCTTCTAGTTTTTCAAATTTATCTTGATATATTTCATGTGTTAAATCAATTTGTCTTTGTAAATCTTTTTCAGTCTGTTGATAATTTTGATTGAATATTTTCAGCTGTTGTTCATATTCATTATTATATTGTTCTTTATATTGTTGTTGACATCTTTTTAAACATTCATTTAATTCTTTATTTTCTTCATTATTTAATTCTTTATTGTCTTTATTTAATTCTTGAATCGTTTCTATCTTATTTTGATATTTATGGCCATATTCTTGTACTAATATTTTTGTTTGTTGTTGATAATCTGTTTTACATTTTTGTAAACTTTCATTTAAATTTTGTAATTTTTGTTGATATTCTAAAGATAAAGATAGATAATCGGAATCATAATCATAATTATAATTACGTCCTTTATAATTATTATGATTAATCATTATTGGTGATAATGTTTTAACAATTTGAAATTTTTCAGTACATATTATATTTCCTTGGTAAAAAATATTATGATGCATGTAATTTCTTCTATCATTATATACTATTTCTGATTGACATAAATTTTTATTATTCAAATAAAATTTTTTTGAATCTGAGTAAAGTGGAGTAATTTTACCAATAGAAACATAATTCACATTTAATTCAAAAACATTTACTTCAATTAAATTTTTATTCTTTTTATGAAACTTTATTAACCTATCATAATCATATGGAAATTCATGTAATCCATCAGAGAGATCAAATTCCTTTATGTATTCTTCTTTATTATAATGACTTAGTCTCTCTTTGTGATATTCTGCAGGATGTAAATGTGCTATAATACTCCACAGAAAACAATAATCATCTTCATTTTTTATGTTGATTATTTGTGGTGAACTGAAAGGTAAAGGAACATAACTACCACCAGTATTATTTGTATATTTATCAATTACTATTTTCTTAGATAGTATTTTAACAAATCTCCAACCAGATTCACGTAACTGGGCTTCAATTATACAATTTTCTAATTTAAGTATCATTTGTTCAAATATGGGTTGTATATCATTTACATTATGAATTTCTTGTGAATTTGTAAAATGTCCTTGTATTATTTCTTCAGGAATTCCATCAGGTCCATTTTTTGTATAAAGTACTTCTACATTCAAATAACATTTGAAAGATTTCTTAAATATTTTGAAAAAGTTTTTTAATACATTATAAAAAGTTTCATCGGTTTCATTATGTTCAACCGATTCATTAAATAAATATTTTATATCTGTTACCGCTTCATCGGTTTTTTAATTTCGTTTAATTCATCTATTTCGTTAAATTCATCAGTATCGCTAAATAAATATCTTCCATCTGGTACATGTTCAGCTTCACTATTAAAAACTTTTTTATATTGCGAATGTGAATAATCATCAAACATTTTTTTAACTTTTATATCAGTAGGTAATGTTTCTAGATAGTTTTTATAACTATTTAATTTTAATATATTTCCTTCATCAACTCGTTCTACATTTTGTAAATGCAATTTACTATTTAAATGAGATTGATAACTTCTTTTTGTTTGCAACTTTTTTTACATAAGTTACAATAAAACTTGGTATTTTCCATTTTTTTATTTTTTAAAGAAAAAAATTGTGTTTTAATTTTAGATATAAACATTCTAATATCAAGGTCTAGAGAGTTAATATATATATTATTATATATTTCACGTTCTTTGGTTATTTTATTTTCTTTATCATATAATGTTTTATAATATTAAGTTTTATCATATTAAGTTTTATCATATAACGTTTTATCAAAAGATAATTTAAATTTATTTTCACTAACTATTGATTCTTCATCATCATAAATTGATTCTTCATCATCATCATAAATTACACTTTTTGGGATTGGATACCATTCTCTTATTGGAATATCTAACTCTAAATTACATCTTTTATCTGATAATAATATAATAGAGAAAAATATTGGTCTTTGATCTCTTTTGGAAAATTTAATAACACCACCATAATCTGAATCACTTTTAGTTTTTATTAAAGATGATAAAATTTTAAATTGATTAGATGTAAATCCTAATTTAAATTTTGTAGACCCGACACATAGTTGTCGAACAGTATCTTCAACTATACCATCATTATTATTTTCAATTGTAAGAAAATGAAATTTAGATAAATTTTGATTATATGTAGTATTAATATTATGTACATCAGTATGAGATATAAATTTTTCTTCACTTAAATTTTTATAATTACTAATATTTTTATCATCTTTCTTACCATTTACACCATTTTCAGATGTTTCAGAATCATCATCTATATTATTATCATCATTATTATCATAAGATTCTTTAAGATCGGGCAAAGCCCTAGAACCTTCGGTTCGTTTATTATGATTATGATTATGGACATTGTTAATAGTATAAGGTGTTGTCCACATATAAATTTTTTCTTGTTGAGCTAAGCCATTTATGTAAGATTTTAATAAATTAATATTTAAATTGGAATACAATCCTATATATGTATCATCATCATATCTTTGCGGCATTTCTAATGTTTCTTGTTTATAAATTGTATCTCTATAATAAACTTGGCATAATAATTCTTCATTATGTTTTTTACTCTCTATGTGAATGTTATATTGGTTTTGTTCATTAACAAATAATCTAATTTTTTCCTTTGAGAAAGATTTTAATTTTTTAACTAATTTTTTAATATTGATATAATTAATAATTTTAGTTTCTATCAAATCAGTATTACTAATTGGTAATACTGCTCTAATAAAACCATAAACATTATTATGACCAATAATAACAATATTTTCTTTATTTAATTTAACATAAGCTACATCATTATATTTGCTTACAATCTCCATAAATTTTATAAACGGGTCTCCTGGAAATAAACAATAGTTAGTTTCTATAGAAGGTAAACCTTTAGTCTGTTCTCTAAATATTTCGGCTTGTAATTGAAATAAAATATTAACATCTATACATGGATTATTATTATTGTTATTATCAAAACATTTATTTCCAAATCCCGTTGATCTCGTCAAATAAGAAGAACAGGATGATGCGGACGAATATAATTTTTTTAAATTTGCTTTATCCATTTTTTATTTTTATTAGAAAAAATTTTATTTTTTTATTGTTAAAAAATGATGTTACCAAATGTTGGTGGAGGTGCATATATCCCGAATAATCGTGAATTAGAAATAGAGATAGAAAATTATATCATGAAAACTGGAGATGTTTTATCTGGTCCATTGCATCTTTCTATTCTTCCACAACAAAATACAGAGTTAACTAATAAACAATATGTTGATACACAAATCAATGACTTAAAAGAAAAATATATATACGATGTTTTGGTTCCACTGATGAATGAATTAAAGTTGCTTAAACTTAATGACAAATCATTAAACGAAAAATTATTAAAACTTGATAAAAAGGATAGAGAGCTAGAAGCAGATATAGCAAAACTTTTTAAAAAGATTTCAGAACAATCAAAAATTTTAATATTACTTTCTATAAATTTAAAATCTGCAGTCATTATAAATAAACATCAGATAAAAATGTTAAAAGAACAATTAGAAGATGAAATAGAAAAACTACCTGAAAGAATTAAAAAAAATTTAAAGCAGTTACAAACTACATTCCAAAAAAGTGTTGATGAATTGAGTTCTAAAATTACTCAACAAATGAAAAAGATGAATAGAATAATAAATGAAGTAAAATCACTTAATGAAAAAGTTGATAAAATGAAAACTCTTAAAATCAATTTAGAAAATGAATTAAAGAAAAATTTACAAGAAAACTCTAAAGAAAATAAAGAACAGTTAGATTCTGTTAAAAGACAATTAGATGTTCTTAAAATTAAGTTAAATACTCTTAAAACGGCATTGAAGATTAATCAGCAGAAAATGCAAGTTAATAGAAAAGAAATTAAAGTACATCACACGCTGCTTGACGCAATAGATAAAGTGCAACAGTCAATTAATAAAGTTATCTCGAAGTTGTTGTCCATTCACAAACGTAAATCTTGATCGACGAAGTCTTGGGTTTCTAACCTATCGGAGCGAAGCTCCTCGAGGCTTTAGCCGATCGGACCAAAGGTCCTCAGGTTACTAACCAATCCTAAACGTAAATCTTAGCGCAAATATTAAACGGACCAAAGGTCCTCAGGTTACTAACCAATCGTAAATATATTTTCCCAAAAGTCAAATTTAATCCTAAAAAATGCCTATAATTTATAAACACAATCTTAAACATTTTGCTTCAAATCAAAGAATTGCTCATGAACCACGTATGAATCCTGTTTATCATTATGATAATAGAGAAACAGTCGGAACACAAAAGTTCCTAGGCACCGCAGGTGCCGTTCAAAAAGAAGGAGCTGGCATCTTTTCTGGTATTGGAAGTATCGTTAACTTAATTAAAAATAATAAAGATTTGATTACATCTGCTGCAAAAGGAGCAGCTGCTATAGGTAGTACAGCTAGTGCAATATCAAATGCTGTCAAGTCTCAAAACGAATTAAAACAACTAGAAGCTTATTCGTAAACTTAGGAATGATTCCGAAGAACTAAAAAATTTGAAAAAACTTTCAGAGGAAACAAAAAATAAAATTGCTAACATAGCTGTTGGGGGGGGCTCCGTCTGATAGTAAACATAAGAAGAAATCAGGCGTAACCATAAAACGTTCAATTGAAGAAATAAGATGAAATGGCGTGAGTAGCAACCTTCGGTCTAACCAGCAAAGCTGTAGCGGAGCTGGTCTAGCAAAATTCTAAAATTATGTTTCTTAGTAAAATTTTTTTAGTAAAATTTTTTTAGCAAAATTTTCTTAGCAAAATGTTTTTAGTAAAATTATTTTAGTAAAATTATTTTAGCAGAATTTTTTCTGTGTGTGAGAAAAACAAAAAGTCAAATTATTTTTTATAAAAATGTCTTCGCTTATCGAAAATAAATTTAGATTAGACGATCCTCCGTTCGTCAGTTGCAATCAAAAAAAGAATGACTATATAAGAATTGCTATGAATCCCGGATCTTCCAGTAGAGTAAATACTGGAGGTGATTTAATTTTTGAAGTTGATAATCAGCAGAGTTATATATATCTACCTGATTCATTTTTACACGGTGAATATTCTTTGTATAGTGATGCCAATTTTACAACACCATTACCAGAAACCGATAATATTGCACTAGAGAATAATTTTTTTCCAAGATTATTTACACAAATGCGTTTAGATGTTGCAACTCAAAATATAGAAACAATAAGTGATTCTCCAGGTGTAATTGATACAATGCTTAGATTTGTAACAATTGGTGAAAATAATAAAAAGTATGAAATCGAAGGTTGGTTTCCTGATACTAATGACGGTATAATTGTTGATGATTTAACTCACGCTGGAACAGATGCAGCAGGAATTGCGAAAGATGTAGAAAATATTGCAAAACATTTAAATAAAACAAACAATAGTGCATATAAAGAAAGACGTGAATTTAAAAAGAAAAGTAAACAGACAGTAAATTGGTCATTGTCTCCATTATTCGGATATTTAGATTATGATAAAATATCATATCAATTAAAGTTTAAATTAATAATTCATCGTACAGCAAATAGTGAATTAATCTTTTTTGGTAAAACTGGAAAAAAGCATATTTAAAAATTGATAGACTTGAATGGTGGATTAAGCATATTACTCCGAGTTTAGAGATTGAAACAGCTATTGCAAAAAGATTAAATACTAACGAACCAATTCCAGTAAATTTTCTAAAGCGTACTGCTAGTTCAGTAACCTTTTCCGAACAAAGATTTAACTCGCATTTTACTAGAACTGCGAATACTCCAAGATATTTATTGCTAACTTTTCAAAGAAATAATTCTCCAAGTTTTGATAAGAACAATAATATTTTTCATATTAATACAATTCGAAGTTTACAAGTTTCATTAAATCAAACCCGATATCCAATTGATCCATTAAGATTCGATGATACCAATAATCAATTTATGGAAGGATATGATTCTTATCGAAATCTTTGTATAGAATTTGGAGTTGAACCACAATTAACTCCTGGAGATTGGAGACATTTATATCCTGTTTTCTGTTTCGATTTAAGTGCACAATCAGAAGATATTATCAAAAATGGTTGTGATGTAACAATTAATATTGAAAAGAAAGATTCCACAACTTCATTGATGGCTTATGGTTTATTGCTAGAAGATGTAAAATATTCTATTGAAATTCTTAATGGAAAGATGGCTGGGATTAATTAATTTTTTTCATAACTAGAATAGATTAAAAATTCTTAACTTAAAAAATTTTTCATGACTACAATAGATTAAAAATTTTTGGTAACTTAAATTTTTTTTATTAAAAATGTCGCAAGCGAAAAGTAATAATAATAATAAAACTGTTGAATTAAAATTACGTAATATTGTTGACAAAACAACCCCTAAAACTATTACGATTAACAAAAAAAAGTATTACATAAGTAAACCAATGATAGAGAATATTCAATTACAAGAAGAAAAGAATGGCGGGATTCTCCCATTAATTCCGCTAATAATAGGTGGCATAGCAGCTGCAGGAAGTGTTGCAGGCGGGACAGCTGGTATTGTCCAAGCAGTAAATAAAAATAAATCAGAGAAGGCAGCATTAGAAGAACAAAAACGTCATAATAGAGAGTTAGAGAAAGTTGCTAGGGGTGACGGAATAGTAGATAATTTTATTAGTAAATTAAAATTAGTTGATGAAGGAAAACGAGTTCTTAAAAATATTCTCCACAATGTTGATGATTTAATTGAAATTAAAGAAACAAAAGATGGTTCTGGAATATATCTAAGTCCTAGCATGATTCGATAATAACCACAGGACCTTTGGTCCGATCCGGTAAAACATTTATTTTATCTTTTAAAATGAATTCTACAAATTCCGAAAATTTAATTAAATTAAAAATTGCTAATTTAGATTTATTGAATTATCTATTAAACAAAAATAAAAACTCAAACTGTCAGCATATTGGAGGTGACATACAAAAAACATAAGAAAACTTTCCTGGATTTATTTGGAGTAAATATTCGAAAGAAAAACATCTTCCCGGTCATTCATATACTGGTCCAGGAACTCGATTAGATATAAGACTAGATGAGAATAATAATCCGAAACCAGGTGAAGAACCAATAAATAGAGTGGATGCCGCAGCTTACAGGCATGATTTAGCTTATCGAAATCATGATCCAAGTTCTCGACATGCAGCTGATAAGAAGATGATTCAAGAATTAGATAGTATTCAAAATCCTACATTTAGAGAAAAAATTGAAAGAATGTTTGTTAAGAAAGCTTTACAAGCTAAAATATTATTCGGACAGGGTTTAAATGAAACGACAGCAAAGCTGTCTGAGAGCAACGCTGGAACCCACGCGTCTGAAATTCATAGTGAATACAGAAGGCCTAAATATTTATTGAAAGTAAAAGTATTTAATAAAGATGATATTTGGAGTGCTGATCTTATTCATATGCGGAATGAAAAAGATTATAAATACGCATTGACCGTTATAGATTTATATACACGATACGCTTGGGTAAAGCCTTTAAAAAACAAAAGTGGTCTATCAGTTAAATATGCGCTTGAAGAAATCTTTAAAGAAAGTAAGAGAAAGCCAAAAAAATTGTTTGTTGATAAAGGGTTGGAATTTTATAACCGAAACGTTCAGCCACTATTTGAAACTGTTTATTCAACTGAAAATGCAGGGAAGGCCGTAGTGATAGAAAGATTCAATCGGACGTTAAAAAATAAATTATTCAAGAAATTTACTGAGCAAAGAAATCAGAAATGGTTGAAGATATTACCAGGAATTGTAGAAGAGTACAATAATAAAGTTCATTCTGGTATTGAAGAAACCCCAAAGAATGCTTCTGACGACCCTGATTTAATACGAAAGAAAATATTCGAGAATAATTATTCGAATGAAAATAATTATTCAAATGAGAGTAATCCGAATTTGCAGAAACTTAAGCCGAAATTTAAAATTGGAGATAGAGTTAGAATATTTAAGTACAAGAATAAATTTGAAAAAGGCTTCGTCGGTTACTCGACTAAAGAAATATTTGAAGTTTGTAAAATAAACCAAACTTATCCGATTACTTACGAAATCAAAGATTTAGATGATGAAAATATCAGAGGCCGATTTTATCAAAATGAATTACAACGAACTGATTTTTAATTATCATTATCATTATTATTGGAACTAACGTTTCGGGAATGAAATTCCCTTGTTAGGCGTAGCCATAGAACCTACGGTTCGTTCAATTCTAACATAATATCAAGAAATGGTACTCCTTTTTGTAATTCAAATAAAACATAAAGACATAATTGACCACAGTAAGTAGTTCCCGGTTTTTGAATTTGAAATGTATTATAAATTCCATTGCCAAGTAATTTTTTGACTTCGTTTGTAGGTGGAAGTCCATAAGAGTCGAACCAATAGTTCTCAGCCTCTGGGCGGTCGAAATAGTAATTATCTCGATTTTTATTAAAGATACCTGCAGACCAATGTACGCCTTTTTGGTTCTGAAGTGTGAAGATTCGTTATGAAATTTACAGTTGGCTTATTTTTGATCAATTGTAATTCGTCTTTCATTAGAACATGAAAATTCTTTATTCCTAATTCATTTGCGATTTTCTTTAGGTCGAAATTTGTCGTGGTTTGCGTTCCATATAATTTAAAAAACTCATTTATGTTGCTCATTTTATAATTAAAAAAATTTCTTATAGGGATCCCTAGAAGACAGAAGGGAGGGGGTATTGATTTAAAACTGTTCTCTAATGATGACTTTCCTTACTACTTATTCGATTTTTGAAATGATTTAATTTAATCTAAATTAAAACGTTACATTGTTACATTTTATTTTTATGAACTCTCATTAAGAGGATATTGTTTGTTTTATCTGTATTAAGACAATGGCAACATCTGTTACCACATTTCTCAAACCGCATGATTGTTTTAGGGGATCATACGGGTTGTGCATTCATAACATGGCGTTAATAGCATAAAAGCAATCTATTAATTCATTCTCTGCTTTGAGGGAATATTCTGTTGTTATAGCAATCATTCAATACAATATCGCAGTATCGATAGTCGAGACCAATTGTCGAGCCAAAACCGCAACTTTTCTGGTTTGGTCGGTAGTTTGGTTTTGGATCTGGCTCGCGTTATGGCCGATGAAATGATTTACAATGCGGTGCAATTTCCTCATTGTCATTCAAGTACATACGCGTCATGTCATACCCGTATGTTGTCAAGCAAACTTCATATACCTACAATGCCGCTTTGCTTAGATCACCATTCATAATTTTCACTTGCTATTTAAACACGCACAATTCATAAAACGTGACACATTACAATCTTAGTTTAAATCTTATCATCACAATGGTTGGATCTACTGAAAGATCTGTTCGATTGGAGACAAAGCGGAGAAGAATTCAGAAGTTAACAAGGGAAATCATACATCTGCAAGCAATAAGTAAAATATTCTTACACTTGGATATGAGAAGAATTTTTGAATACATCGGAGACCCGCACATCAATTATAGGACATGATTTAAGAGAGAGAAAAAATTGTAATTCTCAAATTTGAAATTCTCAACTTTTATGATTTTCGGTGTCCTGGAACGGTCATGATTTTAAGGGTGAAATGTCATAATCACAAATTTGAGATTCTCAACTTTTATGATTTTCGTGTCCTGGAACGGTCATGATTTAAGCGAGAAATTGTAATTCTCAATTTTGAGATTCTTAACTTTTCTGATTTTCGGTGTCCTGGAACGGTCATGATTTTAAGGGTGAAAATTGTAATTCTCAAATTTGAGATTTTGAAAAATTTGAAAATTGGGTATTTTTAAAAACGCCCAAATTTATGAATTTAGGTCTTCATTAAATACATAAAAAATAAAAACAACCTAAAACATCATAAAAAAACTTCATCAATTAATCACATAAATAGTCATTAAAAAAAAATAAAAATAAAATCAGATAAGAATAAAAACAACCAACAATAAAAAACAAATCAAAAAATAACAATAATTAAAACAATTCATAATATACAAATAAATAAAAAATAAAAAAAAAAAAATAAAATAATTTAAAAAAAAAATATTCAAAACAAAATAATATATAAACAAAATATCATAATATATAACAATAAAAACAACATTCAAGAACAAAACCTGAAAAAGGGTTCAAATTCATGAATTTATGTCGTTTTTAAAAATGCCCATTATTTTTTGAAAAAATGGTACTTTTTGATATGGACTAAAATTCATGTATTTTAGGTCTTACATAACCTGAAAAAGGGTCTTCAAATTCATGAATTTATTGTCGTTTTTTAAAGATACTATTTTTTGAATTTTATGGTGTCCCTGGGAACGGTCTTTTGCACCATTACTGACACAACCACTAAATGCCTTTAACATGATATTTACAAAATGTTTGTATAGAGCACCAAGGAGATTCATTGGTAGACATTGGTGACATGAAATTGAATTTCTTATCAGTGAGAGATACCACAGAAGCCGTTTTCATCTTCATAGACCTGGAGAAGACGCTTGAATGGATCCTGAGGAGAGTTTTGAGGCAGTCTTCTATGCGTGTGGCTAGCGACCCAAAGTATCTCGTTGTTAGTTTCAGTGTCACAGTGAGGATAATCGTTGGTGATAGCGAGAGCTTCCTATCGGGTGTGAGAGTACATCAAAGCTCTATGTTCAGTCCTATCCTCTTTACCATTGTGACGAAACCAATTCAGGATGGTCCTTTCAGAACAGGATGATGCGGACGAATATAATTTTTTTAAATTTGCTTTATCCATTTTTTTATTTTTATTAGAAAAAATTTTATTTTTTTATTGTTAAAAAATGATGTTACCAAATGTTGGTGGAGGTGCATATATCCCGAATAATCGTGAATTAGAAATAGAGATAGAAAATTATATCATGAAAACTGGAGATGTTTTATCTGGTCCATTGCATCTTTCTATTCTTCCACAACAAAATACAGAGTTAACAAATAAACAATATGTTGATACACAAATCAATGACTTAAAAGAAAAATATATAAACGATGTTTTGGTTCCACTGATGAATGAATTAAAGTTGCTTAAACTTAATGACAAATCATTAAACGAAAAATTATTAAAACTTGATAAAAAGGATAGAGAGCTAGAAGCAGATATAGCAAAACTTTTTAAAAGATTTCTGAACAATCAAAAATTTTAATATTACTTTCTTTAAATTTAAAATCTGCTGTAATTAAAAATAAACATCAGATAAAAATGTTAAAAGAACAATTAGAAGATGAAATAGAAAAACTTCCAGAAAGAATTAAAAGAAATTTAAAACAGTTACACAACATGATACAAACATGATATTTACAAAATGTTTGTATAGAGCACCAAGGAGATTCATTGGTAGACATTGGTCTTTTCAGTGTCACAGTGAGGATAATCGTTGGTGATAGCGAGAGCTTCCTATCGGGTGTGAGAGTACATCAAAGCTCTATGTTCAGTCCTATCCTCTTTACCATTGTGACGAAACCAATTCAGGATGGTCCTTTCAGAACAGGATGATGCGGACGAATATAATTTTTTTAAATTTGCTTTATCCATTTTTTTATTTTTATTAGAAAAAATTTTATTTTTTTATTGTTAAAAAATGATGTTACCAAATGTTGGTGGAGGTGCATATATCCCGAATAATCGTGAATTAGAAATAGAGATAGAAAAAGGGTTCAAATTCATGAATTTATGTCGTTTTTAAAAATGCCATTTTTTGAAAAAATGGTACTTTTTGAATGGACTAAATTCATGTATTTAGGTCTTAATAACCTGAAAAAGGGTTCAAATTCATGAATTTATGTCGTTTTTAAAGATACTATTTTTTGAATTTTATGGTGTCCTGGAACGGTCTTTTGCCATTAC
>CAJQUW010006739.1:0-11615 GCA_907163375.1 Prostheceraeus crozeri
CACCCTACTATTTTGATAGTCATTGATACTGAATTGGAGGAGTAGGACTAGATCCATAAACTCCTTATTTGCCGGTATTATGCTATTCCGGATCAATTAATCAGTTATGTGCTAGCTGATCAAGTTAATTTAAGCTCCATACACCTAATAATTTTTTTTTGCTTGCAGGTGTAAGAGTCATTCAAGGCCGCCGTGTCTTGATGCTCGCTGAGAGACAATGTGATGGATTGTATTTGAAGAGGATGAGGAGCAGCCACCTTGCAATCGTAGAGGCGACAGTGCCTACATGGTGTCTACCAAGAAGAAGACTCCGATTGACGCACTGTTGTTAACTCTTCACAACAGCTTCTAGAGTCAGCCGAGTCAATTTCGAAAAATGCAGGCAGACCCAGCCAGCCAATGACGGGAGCAGGAACTGTTTTGGTGGCCAGTACGTGAGAGGAGCGCTCATAGACCATGAGCAAACAAAACGAAGGTACACGAGAGCCCGCACGGAAATTGGTGCTATTCTAGAATCCCCCCTTGCATAGAAAGTGATGAGGAGGAGCCTCCTGTGCGGTTCACCAAATCCACAGAAGTCCCCCGTGCCTCCATCACAGCAATGCCTCGTGGCAAGGAACTTCCAGCTTCCCCTTTCAACTCTCAACCCTTTTGGTCATCTTCTCCTTAAAACCCAAAACGCGTGGAGGCAATGGATGGACAAGTATAGTGCATCTTTCTGGCAGCATGTCCCTCGTCTCGCCACACAGGATTTTGTCAACCAGATCTACAACCAACAAGTTCAGCCGCACAATTCACTTCTCAACAATGACACGTGGTGCAGTGAATGACCAGATGACGCTTTTCTGTCAGCTAACTGCTGGGACCTTCTGGATTCACCGAGCTTTTGAACAGTTCCATAACGTGACTCAAAGTTCAGGATTGAACACACTCCAAATGTTCCAAAGCACAATGTTAGAGATTGTATTGAGAAATTTATGTTGACAACCTACAGTGTAATAGGCTAGTAGTAGTGGCATCACAATCCAGATGAAAAAGATTACCATGACCCAACATGATCCTTTTTCTTTTATCCAAACCAGGGCTGCAGTCTGATTAATTATTGAATAAATTGTTGGATTAAATAAATTGGAATTTAAATTGTCGAAGCACATGCTAAAAAATTACGGTCAAATTCATAAATTTTCCTACTTTATGTTGAAATTGACAACGGCATTCTTCCCACTGTATACTACATTCTAACATCCCTATTTCTAGTATCCAGTTCTGCAAGCAATGTGACACGTGTTAGCGCTGTTAAAAATGCAGTAGATCTTTTTCGGTTTTCCGGGCCACGTACTCAGCAGATTGGCGTGATCTTTTCTTCTCGAGTGTCAAATCCAGAAGTGTAGTAAACCAGGTTGTTCGAGTCATTGCATAAAGAGTTGAGTGACACAAAGCATTATAATTTTTATAAATTTCTTCTTAACTTACTTTACATATCGAACGCAACTGTGATAGTTTCCCCTCCCAACACCAACCCCCCCCCACCAACACCCCACCATTTTTTATCTTTCTATTTAACAATATGCTCCCAGTAGATTGCTAAAAGCAAGTGTGGAAAAATCAGAGGAATGTTGATGGAAATTCTATACGTATGGAATTTGTTTAGAAGGGAGGAAGGAAAATCAACACGTATATATTTCAACGATATGCTTTGCACATAGTCATCTCTCCGGCATAACACGATAGAATTAAAGGGAATTGAAATCATGGCTGATAGACATACATGGTTCAAATTATGAACATAGCAAAATATAAATATATTACTTAGAATAGGTGAACGCTCAGGAAATATCGAGTCAAGAGCTGAGTCCATCCTAAGCCTCCCAGACTCACCATAGGATCGGGCGAAGTGATTGATGTCTTTAAATCCAATGGATAAAAGAATCCATCCTGAATGCGGAAACATAGAGCCACCCACAACATCAACAACAGAGAAGGATTGCAATTCAATGAACGATTTCCCACTTTACATAGATGCCTCATGTGGTTGGGTGGTTGGGGAGGGCTTGGATGGACTCCAGAACAACCTCTGCTTCTAGGAGGATATCATCCTAGAGTTTCAATCTCTCTAATGAAATAGACTAATGCCAATTCAGATTTTGAAGAGCCGATAATGTGTTTATCAGTTTGGATTCTTCATTTCCTTCGTAGTTCTATATGTTTACCTGACAGTGTATATGACTAATGTGCAATTGAAATATTAAACTGATTGTCGTTGATTTTTTTCCCGTCAACAAACTGATAATAGAAAAAAAAATTTCCATCAAAAATTCTATTTCTCGATTTCTTCTCCACACTTGCGTTCGACAAAAGTGAAATTCAAGCCTTTTCTCACAATACCGTCGATCCGACCAACTTTATATCATATTTACATAATTAGTAGTAAGCCTATGAACCTTTCACTCAGGCAGAGCCACACAAGACAAAATTAAATATTTCAATTTAGTTTATGCTGTTCCACCAACATTCAATTCGAGCTGAAAACTTGAAGTCGCATGTATAATTTGATATCTGATTATAATTACAGGACTAATTAACATTCATAAATTAATAATCAGGCGCATTAGATACAGAGCAATTTCGCATTATATCTTCTCCATTCAAATCATTCGATAAGGCGTCCTGCTGTATTCCTAAGACATGATTCTGTACTGCCCATTAGCACATTTAGAGCCCCAGTTTAATATAGTAATGTGAATATTATCCTGACCAAACTCCCAATTAAACTTTGTTTGTTTGAAAACCTGATTATTAATGCTCATTAATCTCTTTCCATATCCGCAGATAACCACCGAAAAAAAAAACAATGATTTATCAGTAGAATGAGTAACATGAAATATGACTGTCAAAAGTAATCCAACCTATAAAAAAGCCTCTGCATTTTTCGTAAGAATATTGTTCTAACATAAATAGCTAAATATTCTAACTAACCCTTCTTAGATCATTCTATTTTTGCCACCGGCACTGCAACCGGCTTCAGAGAGACGATCCAATGCTTATGAGATTTCCCTCAACTTCTTTTATTAAAATTTCGTTTATTAATTTTTTATCTTATGTCTTTTATCTTGTCTTAATTTCTTGTTTTTTTCTCTATAAATTCTTTCTTGTTTGTTTCAATCTTTCTTTTTAATTCTTACTTCTTTTCTTCTTCTCAAGTTCTTTTAGTGTCTTCTCTCTTTGTCAATTTTCTTTTTTTACTTCTTATCATTCTTTTCATTGAACACTCTTTATTTCTTTATTTTCTATTTCTGACTTCATCATTCTTTCTTGTTATATTTTATTCTTTTTTATTTAACTTTTATTCTTCTTACCCATTCTATATCTTCTCTTTCTTTTTATTCTTTTTTCTTTTTTTATTCTCTTGGTTCTTTCTTTTTCTCATATTTTCTTTTTTTTATTAGTTCTTTAAACACAATCTTATTATTCTTGATTTTTTATCTTTCTTCTTCTGTTCGTCTTTTTCTTTTATCTTTTATCTCTTTTTCTCTCTTTAACCTTCTTGTTCTTTATTTTGGTCATATCTTTCTTATTTTTGCTTCTTTTTAAATCTTGGTATAATTCTTCTTCTATATTCTTTATCTTATATCTTTTGGTATTAACTTCATTTTTTTTCTCTATCTTATCTTTTTCTTTGTTCCTCTTTTATTCTTACACGTCTTATTTTACTTTTACTTACCGTTTTCTTCAGCTTTCCTTTCTTTTTTTCTTGTTTTTTCTTAATAGGGGTCTTATCTTTCTTAGTTCTTAAATCATTTCTTAATTCTTTGTTATTCTTTTTTAATCTTTTTCTTCATCTTTCTTTTCTTTTACAACTTCTTTTCTCTTTCAACTAATTCTTAAGTACTTTTACATTCTTTTCCTTCTTCTTTCTTTTTTACTTCTTATCTTATTTCACTTCTTTCTTATTCTTTTATTCTTTTTCCCCTACCTTGTTTGCTGTTTTGTTTACCAGCGACTATGATTGCGGATGTCCTGTAGATTTGCGCCATTTCTCTCACGCACCCGGAAATGAATACACCCCGGAATCTTGATTTTCGGCACTGTCAAGTTGCTGATTCTGCATTGATTGGATAACGCATGGATATATGGGCGCATCAAATTGTGGAGAATTATACACGTTAAAAAACAATGGGGCCGCTTAACTGTGCGCGGGATGATGCTGCATTGTGCTCAAGAGAATTTGAAAGCGGTTGCCTAGAATTCCGAATGCATTTTCTACCACCACCCGCATCAGGCCCTGGAGAGTCGATGACGATAATTGAAGATGTCGTTTTTCGACCGTGTCATCAAACCACGCACATGCAGTAACGGTTTCATCAGGGTTTCATCAAGTTTGGGTCGAAGAGCGAAGCATCGTCTCCGACGATGAAGTATGGAACACCACACAATCGTCGTTCGGTAGGCGGATCAGGATCAGGGAAACCAATGCAACCATCTTCTCAACATATATTCTACAGTTCGGAGGCATTTGTAGATTTGGTGCGTCTGACGCTGATAACCCATTCTTCCACACCGATGTCTTGCCCAGATGAACTTATTAGAGGTCTGCATCACAAGAGCCAACAGCTCACAATGGAATTAGTAGATCCCTTGTAATATGCAGAAGAGAGACCCATCTTTTTTAGGGGACACTTGCATTCCACACATGCTTGCCATCAAGAGCACCACAATGTGAGTGAAGTTCCATCTCTTCACATGACTTCCATGTTCAGCAATAGCTCGTCCCATTCTATCTACCGGAGATGATGGACACATCATCACTTCATACTTTTGTACTCATCAATGATAGCCTGACACACTTCTCGTAGATGGAGAATGGATATTGTGTTGTGCGGAACTCTCCATCACCGTAGGAACATTGACGATACTTTGTTTCCTGAAGCGAGATGCCGAAGTGTAATAGCGAGTTTCAAACCAGATCAAGAGCTTCTCGGAAGTGGTCGAATTCTTTAGCAATTTATTGATCTCTCACATCCTCAGTAAAATTTCGTCAAACATGCTAGGGGCATACGCATTAAGTTTCTTGAATGAGTCCTTGATCTTCATTACGCAATTCGACAAGCAACTGATCAAACAGGCCAAATTGTCGTCATTCTGCCGATCCATGGTCGGTCTCCAATGTCTTCGACGTTTCTTGGTCTGCTTCCCTCTTATTCTGCGGACAAACAAAGGGTGAAGTGCTAGATTCATGAGGTTCTGATGATGAAAACCGAATAGCCACAAGTTCTTGCATCCTGTCCGAATTATCCAATAGTCCAATCAACATGTTAGCTCATCAAAGCGATTTTGTGTCTACAGGCCATATAGTATATCTTCAATTTCTAACGCTGGCGCATACCAACGTACGAGTGCTTGGCGATACAGCCCAGCACTCTCGATCGCATGTCTAGGCCCGTCCTTGCAGCGTCCCTTCTAGCGCACGGCTGTCATGCTTGTTGTGCGTCGAACAATTTTGAACATGACATCCATTTCAAAACTCTCGATTCTGCCACACGACGAACAGCTCACGCGCGCGCTGAGTCGACAACGAAGCCGCGTTGATGTTTGCTATCTAGAACGCACTAGGGACCCGCATCGCACAACGAATGAATGCGTGCCAACAACGCACATTCTCTTCAATTTTTCCATGCGTTCTGCGTTGCGTTCTGCAATGCGTTGACGGCCAGTGTTGACCAGGCCTTATAGGCAGCAATGTTCAGCGTACAGCGTACATACAATACAGCGTATAATAGATTATGAGAGAACCGTTGAATAAATACGGTACTGAAAAGCTGAATTGGAAAACTTTTAGTGGTCTATTTGCTACGCGTTGACACAACTGGGCACTATACAATTCCCTTACATTTGTAATCTTCAAAACGAATGTTTTTGGTTGGTTTCATCTAACTGAGCAGACATGTCTCTTCAAGAATTTGATAATCACATCAAGTGTGAAAAGCTCTTTGGTAATGTTCTGGGGTATGCTTGTATAGTGTTGTGGATAGGTTCTCTATTTCACTAAACGAATGTTTATTTGGATTCAGTTTTGTGCAAATACGAAACGGAAGTTTCGAAAGCTTGAAATATTTTACAATTTTCTGACTTATCCATAGTCCCCCGGTTATTAAGTAGTATGAGATGGGTTTTAATGCAATGCGCAGTATGTCGCTTTTTTCACCTTATATAACACTCCTCAAACTATTATATTACAGGAATTAATTTATATATTCACAACTAAATCATGATAGTGATATTGACTTAATGGCATCAAAACAAGTGAAAACAATGAAATGTAAGTTGCGTATTTAATACAAGTAGTATATAAACATTCTGACATATGAATATTATAAAAGAGAGCAAGTAGTTCCAGACTCAACAAGACATTGACTCAAGAAAATTTTTGCTTTAAAGCAACTACTCTACGGTGGTACACAGAAGATAACGCCAAAATGGCGTAGAAAAACCTTTGTCTGTAATTTTTGAGACCAAAACTTACTTCAGGCAAACACCGTGAAGGGTCCGAGATGAATGATGAATGGTTCATGTGGAAATGCAGAAATAATTTTTCAATTCAATAGTAAACCTCTTTTTCTTATGCTAAAGATACAAATTACACACAGGATAATAAATTTATCAAAACCGTAATTTTGTTTTCGGAATCTCGGAAAATATCATTCACTCATCGAGGGGAATGTAAATTCTTATACACCCTTACCTACACTTGAGTACTTTTTCAACATGAATCAGTATCTTCTCTCACGAAAAACATTGCGATTTAATTGATTGTTTTTCTGATGTGGCAAGTAGTGAGGCATGCTCCAAGAACCCACTTCTATCTTCGAACGTCCATACAGAATTATTAGTGACACACCTCAACCGAAGGAGGTTCACACAATGAAAGAATATTTCTGTGTAAGGGCTGATAAAGAATAGCTTAAAAACTCAATTGTCTACGCGTCAAAAATCCACAGAAAATAAGAGGCATTATTAATTGTTATTATAATAATTTTTATAATACTCATATAGATATTACACAACTAGCGTTATATATAATATTGTGTATCAGCACGAATCAAGCTGACCCGCTAATCACTTGCAACTAAGGGGAGTGTGGAGTCATGCGAGAAGTAAGCAAGAAGGTATCAAATCATGGAAGGTCAAGACAATTCCAAGACAGGATAAGTAACAGATGGCAGCAGAAAAGCGCTATATGGTCAATATCCGAGGCAAATGAAGAGATTATTCATCGACAGAAAGCAATAAATCGTAAAATAGTCTGGATGACCCAGAGTCACTTACGCTAAAAGCAGAGACTGAAAGCACCTGATCATGGCCGACTCCAGGATCAAGCACAAACAACAAAGGCACACTATCAAAAGTACATAATGAAGCACCAACAGCAAATGCAAAATGCAAGAAACGCGCGTGCCCAACGATAACAAGATGAAACTGTAGCCCAACATTATGCCTGTCAGACAGACTGCAGTCTCAGTTTGAGGCTTCCAACTAGTCAGAGTATCACAAGCAGACATAAACCTAGCGTCCGCAAGCAATAGTGGTACCCGAGAATATATGCCCAACACTAAACAACATCATAAACAGAGAGAGATTACTGGACAACCACAACCCAACAGGTTTACTGAGAATACGAAAGTCAAGATACTCTGGGATTTCGGAAATTCCGGACGGATAAAAGAATTAAAACGCGAAACCGGCCTGAGAATCACAATAAGTTTGACAAAAAATACAGAAAGAAGTGAAGCACTAATAAGAATTATCTCAATCCCTGAAGATTCCTAGAAACATTAAGAAGAAAGAGCCAAGAGAAGATTCACAAAAGTACCAAGACCAATCAAAATCGAAAGTTCGAACATAGACTATGGGAAAGCAAGAAACAGAAGTTGTAACCAGTTTGTCATCGCGCGCGCTTTGCCTCGCCACTTATACACTACGTTATTGCCGAATTAACCCCCCACATTGACACATTAACTATAATGTTTAACATCCTTTAATGCTATTCTTTCCTACTTCGAAAATTTAGGAGCAACAACACAGAAGTTGATAAGACTACACATCCCACAGTACTACCGGGGCAGTCATGACAATTCGCAAGCTACAGAAAGCAGCGCTTCTCGTGCGAAAGTGTCACATATCCTTCCGCATAGCAGGCGCATATGGCCGATTCCCAGAAGACTCTTGGTAAACAAGTCTTTCCCGAGACTAGGCGCTGTACAAAAGTCACCGACCATAAGTGTCGAGAGTAAAAAAAAAAAAAATTTGCATTAATTAATTATAAATATAACACAGCAATCTATCTCCTGTGAGAGGACTGCATTCAAGGAATAGAAAAGAAATAAAATCGAATAAAATGCTTATTGAATAGAGAGAAAAAGAAAATTTATATATCATTAATGCAGACAAGCGGTGGTACTCTTGTCATTTGCACTTTGATGACTACAAACGATGTATGAATGAAGCAGCTAAAGTACTGACAGGAAATAATGCGACTCTTATTTGAAAATTACAATATCTCAACAATAATGATCGTAATCAAGAAATTCAGTACACATGCTTGAGAAAAAGCAGGAAGTTTATCTCGCATAAATTTAATTTAATGATGTCTCACTTTCTATGACTTACCAAAGGTTCACAAACCTTCACTATATCTATCAGATGCACAAATAGATAATTTCAATAACTTTACAGAACTGAATTTACTGTACCTTTTGGATTTTAAAATTCCGTCCTATATAATTCTGAGTACCCACAGGTATAATATAACAGTACAACTAGACACCTAAGCTACTGCCCAAGCCCAGCTTTGCTGAGACAGCATGTAAAAAGTTTGTTGTAAAAATACGTATGATTTTTATTTCAAAATTACATCAAACTGTCACATGGAGGCAGAAATTTGCCTCTTTCGACATAACATCACTTTACACGAATATTGATCAAACGTTGGGTATCACTGTCATCACGAATCTCCGTGGCCTTCTTACGAAAAAAATAGAGACACTAGCCATGAACACTTTACAAACGCATTTCATATCGGAAGACATTCAGATTGTTTCTAAAAAATAATTATTTCAATTTTGAAGATCAACAGCACTTCTTGCAACTCATGGCGCGGCCATGGGCTCTCCAAAATGGCGCCAAGTTATGTGACTTGGGTTTAGATCGAAGACATAGTACTTTTTGCCTGAAAGAAATACTATCTACAGTTGATTATGATTCATTTACGCATCTCTCGTGGAGTATTTACATAATTGTTTTTACCATTCTGAGAGATCTAAAATTTGTTTAACTTCCTTTTTGAATAAATCTAGTCTCTGAAATAATTTGACGTCCCGTTGCAAAATCAACACACATCAGCTAAACTTCTTACATGTTCTTGAACTTACAAAGAAAAACAATCAATTCGGGCAAGGACAGATATATTGCTCTAAATCTACAGATAGACACAGTTATGTGCCGTTCAATTCCGGTCACCCCAAAACATGCACTGCGTAATATGCCCATACGTGCATAGCTAAGCGAATAAATAGAATTGTCCAGAAACACAACGTTAAAAGAAACAAACAACGACTATCACGAAATGCATACAAGACTTAAGACAAACCTGACTACCCCGAGAAAGCTGAGCATAGTCACTGCAAGTTCAATAGCCATGCAAATTGCACACTAATTACTAGGTCTATTAATAGGCCACAAAGGGCTATCCGTATACGCTGACAAAGTAAATCGTACACCAGAAATGAGCTCAAGTAAGCCTATCTTTAACGCACTCTTCTATGATTCGATTCGAGATTCGATTCATAATTTTGCCGATTCGCCAGTCCTCTAACTAGTCTTTACTCCATTCTATATAAAATCCTATGTTCATCCTAGGTGTTGAGTGCTGAAAATGAAAATGCAGACAGCAATTTCAATAAAGATAGTGATTATATGATTAATTATTGACTATTAAGAAGGGAAGTACATATTCATAATGAAACTTTTTTGCAGGAATAGTATCTCTGAGTATTGGTTTGAAAAATTGAAATTGTCAATATGGTTTCTATTCAACAGAAATCGCATAACTCTAACCCTCAACCGCTAGTTTAAACCAAGTCTACCATTCGCATTATCCGATTGCGGATCACAGATCGTTCATAATGAACATCTTAATGAATATATAAACTAATAAAACTGTGGGTGCATTCCGGAGACATACGCGATAGGCCATAAGCCGCAAATAGAAGTTCCAATACTGAAGTTTTCTATGAAACAACTGGCATGCAGAATAAATCATAAAGGCCACCATGTCATATGAATCATAAATCTACAAGTTATACAGCCATAAGAAATCACTCACCTTGTTGAGAATCCTTGGATATGATGACCTTCAATGTAAACCAAGTCGATAGCGCGTTCCGTTCTTTATGTATCTTAAGCGAAAATTTGAAAAATATCATATATTTTCTTCTTCTGGCGCAATCTGTCATGAGAAAAAATATTGTCAAAATGACTTATGGCTGTGGATTATGGAGGATCA
Source organism: Prostheceraeus crozeri (assembly GCA_907163375.1). Lineage (NCBI taxonomy): Eukaryota > Metazoa > Platyhelminthes > Polycladida > Euryleptidae > Prostheceraeus > Prostheceraeus crozeri. The sequence continues at coordinate 10,559 of CAJQUW010006739.1, forward strand.
TGATACGACTTGCGACTTGACTTATTCTGTGTGCCTCCGGTCGTGTGTTTATGAAATGCGCCTGAAAATTGAACGACAGTAATACCTGTATCGCAAGTAAAATGAGGGACACCCTGTGGGAACGAATCTTGCGAAAAACTGGCGAATGTCAGCTGCAGAATATCATGCTAAAGTTCAGTCATATTTGCGGGATATTCGCTGGCGAAGTTCGCCGGCGACAATTCGCGCTCTATATGTCACCTTTCACTTTTGACTTTCTCTCTTATTTTCTTTAGTAATCCGCCTCTACAGCCGAGGCTCTATTCTCTCCCTCACCTCCTCACTATCCCCCACATATGGCTAATCTATCTAAGAAATAAGTGCAGACTATCATTCTTTGATAATGATAACAATATAGAGAATCCGCATATATCAATTTTCATAACATCTCTTGACATTCAATAATTTACAACAATGAAAAATATTTCAATAATATCATAGTATTTACTGCGACATTTATGGAAGATAAATACTTTTTAGTTTAAGCCTTCGTGAATAGTAGTAATAAAAGGTCCATAATAAACACAGCGCGCCATCCCCCCCCTCTGGAACAGCAGAGTGTCGTGGTCGGCCGCCGTGGTGCTTCGGGTCTGACTCCCCCCCCCCTCTGCAACGACAGAGTGTGAGACTCGGGTGAGTTGGTCCGATCCGCGCGCGCCTGTTGACGTTGGGCGACCGTCCAGGTTAACGTGGGCCGAGACCCGTCTAGGTTTGACAGTGGGCTGACCGTCTTAGGTCACTTGTCAGTGGAATGCTGTGAAATGGCTGCCAAGATTCGGATTCAAGCGTACGAAATTCTGCATCGGTATGTGAGCATGAGTTTCAAGGCCAAATACGGCGAGTATAACAAAATTTCTCTTTCAAAATTTTAACCATGCAAGTTACGAATTAGTGGACACGTTTTTGCGGTGTGTAGCGCCAAAACGAAACCATCGGATTGTAGAAGAACACGGATTTCAGACATTGGAATCATGCGTGAAATTCATCTATCTGTTATTGGTGTAGTTTCAAGATCAAT
>CAJQUW010006740.1:0-165138 GCA_907163375.1 Prostheceraeus crozeri
TGTATTTAGTCATTCATTGAGGCAGTTTGTATACAGCATAGAGCGCGGACACAAACACAAACAATGGTGAACAATCTGATTACACATGAAATCTATTCACACGAAGTCAGCAACAGAAAGGTCCCTGAATGCGATCAAAACAATTACTGAAAAGTCTATAGAAGTGGACGAGGTCACCAAGTGTACAGCAATGCACACATCATATGAAAACTTAGGTGAGTAGGCAACATTTTGACGAAATTAGAGATGCAAAGTTGGAAAGACAAAATGTTGTGGATTAAAATTGATTTGCCTGCATTGAATGTAAAATGACTGATGAGTTGAGAGTTTCACTGAAATTTCATACATAACATATTTCGTTTCATTTGTCAAAAATCAACTCCCAGGATCAAATTTCTATCAGAGCATTCATTGAAACACTTTCATTTAGTCTTATGTGACAGATGTTGTCATGATGGAATCATCATTTTCCTCTGTTTTGATTTAAAGGTGACTTTTTTCACTTTTAAATGACATTCCTTCAACTCTGTATCTGCTTATGTCACAGCATGAGTTGAAAATGTCAGCAAATAAATCAGTATGATCCAATTTGGTAAAATTAACCTCTTCCATCAATCATCATCGTTTTTATACTGATGAGGAATTTGAGGAAAATTTTAGAATCCCTCCCATTGACAATAAATGTCAGATTATTGAATTATCATCTGATGATGAATGGTTGATGTTACGTAATAAATTAAACAAATGTTCCTTGCTTTTACTCGGAGGCACATTCGGTGATAAACCGCTCTTCTGTGTAGCCAAGTTCCATTTATCTCACTTTCATTCTTTCGCGCTGATCGTTAGCGAGAATTCAGAGTCTCAATTTTCAGCGATGTAAGAATAAATGTAGCTCTCCCTCAATTTAGACGATTTTTTAATTTCCAAAATAAAGATCTCGACGCTTTTCGTCACGGTAGAAAATATCAAGGCGAAAGTAAATACACAGGCAGTTGGATTAAATATGAAAATGATTTGGTAGTGACGACTCGCTAGATCAGTTCATACTTGCGGTTGATTTGTGGCTTGTTCAACAGGAAGGTCATATTTACTGACCAGTTTATTCATTTTTCTAAAGTAGCTATCACTAATGAAATCAAAAAAAGGTTAATTTGATTTTATTATTTTTATGGTTGGTTTTTATTTAGGTCTAATTGAGTTAGGCTTGAATCCATTGCATTGACTGACTCTAAGGAAGCATCCGATCAACGATCATTCATATACTACTAGTAGTATACTGAGCAGTATATTGAGCACAAAATTATTTTTTATGTAATTTGCAGAGTGTGCATATTTTGAATGTCTTAGGTTTAGCCCGACCTAGATTTGAGCCCAGCTCTCTCGAATGCAGAGTCAACACTCAACCACAAGGCCACTGCGCCAGTAATTCGTGTTTTCAGACATAAATGTACATTATTGCAGACAGGGGCGTAGCCAAGGGGGGCACCAGGGCCATGCCCCCACCCCAAACGTTTAAGTAGTGCTGAAAAGTACATCTTTAATCTGAATTTTAAAATATATTCTTAACAATTTTCGTTGCACATCGACCTGTATTTTATTTGAAGTACTGCCAACTGACTTAGAGGTGCGACTATCCTCATCTTTGTTAATGCAATTACATCCAGATTTGTCATCGAAGAAACATGTGGAACAAGTCAAATGACGTGATTCAGAAAAGTTTGTCTGAAGCAGCGTATAGATTCTGCATACGTATTATCAATATTTCAAATCATCACTTAAATAGCTCGAGTGTATTTTTGGTTGTACGCTTGTCGGTTACAGTGTATATAAACTAATATTTATATTTACCCAAAGCCAATAAGTAATCAACTGTCTTGAGTTTAGTGAAATTTACTGTCTAAATCGAACGATATGCGTCTTTTTTCCATCAAATTTAGCAATGGGACTCAGAACATTACAAAGAACTGAATGTTTCATAATATAATTTACCTCCATAAACGTGTAGGCGCACATTTTTGTAATGCTCCTAAGTTATTCAGTTCTACCTGTAGCAGAAGCCAATCGGAAAATAATAAAAAACTATTTTGTAAAAATATGGAAGAGCTATAATTGAATTTTTATCGCAAAAAATACATTGAAATATTGAGAGAGATTATGTATATCGGTTGACTTATGTTTATCGAAAGAGGCATTTCAATTTTTCAGTTAGCATTATATAATTCCTTGAACAAGAATCGGCTTTTTGATTATTTATTCATGTACAAACCAGGGTATAGAAACATTCATCTAATAATTTTGGATATAACATGTAAATGATCATGAAATGAAAATTGCTTATTATCTAACAGGTATTTCAGATAGGCTTCAGATTCTAATACGCTTGCATGTAGTTATATACAGTGTTTAAATGTATATTCCTTAAACGTCAATTAAAATCATAAGAAGTAGGTACTGTATAATGTAATTAAATACCGGGTACCATTTTTAGAAATTGCAATTCATCAGAACTTTGTCCCCTCCCCAAACTGATTGTCTGGCTACCCCCCTAATTGCAGACAATTAGTTTTAATGGAACTGTCTTTCTTGCAGAAGTCGTTCTCATCGAAAACGTTGTGGAAAAAGGGTAGGGCCATGGATTCGTTGTTCCTTTTCGTATTCGGTAATGACCTTTACAAACAACCGTGCCACTCGAATAACAGAATTTGAATCTCCAGTTGGATTTTCAAAAAAGGTATCTGTATATAGTAAAAATTTTTATATGAAAAGATTCAGTTTTTTGCGGAGATTACGCTCCCGTTCTCCAAATAATTATTTGAGCAGCCTTAAAAAAGTCAAAATTTTACAAATTTGTATACTACCGAGATGACTCTCCTAAATAAGTAGTATGAAACAAGTTGGATATCAAAAAGAATGAATATTTGCTGATAAGCATCCTAACTAAGCGGAAATCAAACTAATTTGCATGGCAATTTCATGATCCGCATTATAATGAAAGTCTTCATGAAAAAGTCGCGATATTATTCGTGCTTTCTTGGCTGAAATTTCAAGTCTTTGATTCGATTTTCATCGGCATGATTTTATCAGTCACTAAATTCATGTTTCATTTCTTGAATCTGAATAGTGATGTGGACCCATTTACATCTTTCAAAGTTAATTGAAATCATTGTCTTTGATTATGTTATTTTGCTCTAGCAGTGGCAGGTTACCTGTGATATGATCTCGCTTAAGAAGATTGTCTTGAGGTTCAGCATCAAAGCAATAGGGTCATCGAGTTGCTAATTTAACGAACATTGCCTCTCCAAGGCTGTCATATGACAAGGACGATCTGTAAAATAATATCATTTCCTTCTGTATTATGCTATCATGATCAGTCAATCCCGTTGTAATTTCTTCAAAACTTCTCATCTCTTATTTGGTGACAATACCACCTGTATCCCCCTCGAGTTCATTTAATAAAATCGAAAGTGTAACCTATGCATATTTGTGATTTCATAAATGCGGAGTTACCACTCTACCTAATATACTTACTCTATGGATAGTAATCATTTAATTCAAATGATTTCAAAATTTTTATTCATTGATTTTTCATCAGTAGCCTACGCTTATGATCTATCTGAAAGCAATGTGTGCTCCGTGTAGCAATAACATCGAATTTGGCCTTCGTTCATTCTGACCACAGTAGCACTAAATTTTCAAATGCACAACATTCGAAACGCCCTTTTACTCGACTCTCGCGTTTCTTCGACTCGGACAAGTCTTCGACAAGCTGATATACATGTCTTCAGGCAGTTCATCAACACAGGCTCATCTTCAACCTAGACCAAGATTAGACGAAAGTCGCATTTTTTCTATTACTATGCAACATTTTGGATCGCCTTTATTATGCATCAACTTAATACACCTTTTACAGTTTACTGTACTTTATCAGACGTTCTCTAGCGAACTCAAGCGATCTCTTCACGCATTCAGGAATCTTTACATCAAAGTCAACAATGCTCGCACACTCAACGCACTTTTATCCTCTTCATCATTGATGCTCCGCCGATGTTCTACATAACAAGTACGGAAAGCCCACAAGTCACCACTGTAATTTCCACTACACTTCCTACTGACTTCATGTACTACATTACTAGTGCTACAGCCCTACTCAGCCGTATGTTATAAGAACTTCATCGAACAGACAGAAGGAATTACTGCAACAAAATGTTATAGTATGAGAATGCTGAAATTGTGAGAAAATGATCAATTTTTTGCAAATCCTTACATGTGCAACGCACGGAATGTTTAATGCACATTTTCAATGCGACTGTGCATCCAAATGAGATGCCATGGATGTGACTCACTGGAAAGAGTCGGATAATCAATGTCACCTAATACCATGCTACCTCCTTTTCTGTAAAATATTCACATGTAACTTTGGTGACAGTTATGCCCATGGAAATAGATACTTTGTTTAAATGCTGAAGTTTCACTAGAAGGGAAATTCGAAGGAATCGATGGACACTTTCGGACTCAATTAGAGTGGCAAAAGCATTGAAGGTTCCTATTACTGTCATGGTCAAATCTTGATGTGTTGTCGAATGCACCGAGCACTGTGTCGCAAAATTTGCTGATTCAGGTTTATCCTTTCACAAGTAATTAGGCGCCAACTCCTGATGTATTTAACATCAACATTATAATTTTCATCATAATGATCTCAGTCATAAATAACTGCAAAATACTTACATTAGGAAATCTACATCTATGCTTCGCTTCGAATCGTGTCTCTAGTCCATAGGCCGCTTGAATTACTGATTTTATAGGACATCTAGGATAGATGCCGAATACTAGAAATCAAATATCAATTGGTGTCAACCTTTTTGAGAGAAAACCTTGATTCTAAAACAACCAAAGTATTTCTGAATAGGCCACAATCTTTCTCCAATCCATCAATTATTTATCAAACTAATTAAGGCTTTTCATGTGCTTCTTGTCGAAAAGCCTTTGATTCAAGAGGTCATATTACATCAAACTATTTCAAACCAATTATTATAATATTTTTTCAATTGCACTCTTCGCTTTTTTGACTCTACGAAAACCGTTGATGAACAAGTGACTCAAGTCGAATGCTGATTGGCTGCGATTTGTCTTAAAGTTTGGTAAATCGGAGGGAAGTATTCTGCTGCTGGTAACAGACAATTCTTGGAAATGTTTGCGATTTCAGCTGTGCGAGTGTCTCTGTCGATGTTCCATTTCTCACAATGGGAGTGATACTCCCTTTTAGACGATGTAAGTTAATAAAGGTCGTTTTGTGAGCTAACTTATGGCAAAGTCAATCCGTGCGTCAATTCTATTTCATGATCTGTCACCTGTGCCTTGTTGTCACCCTGTGTAAATGATATCTGTGCTTAAAGCACCTATACTTTACAAATATGAAATATTAAATGATTAGTTTTCGCAAAATTAAATAGTTTATAGCAATCCCCATATCCTAGCGATTAGTTTGAAATGTCAATCAGTCAAAGCATGCCGTACTTAATTTACAATTGTCTTTAATTGTTCGCCACTCCTTCAAGCATCACTATAAAGCAGGGATACGGAGTCGGAGTCCCAGAGTCCTATCATTTGATTTTTCCGGACTCCGGCCTATAACTAGAACCCGAAATATAATACAAGCAAATTATTTATTCTCGTGCATAGCTGTCACTGTCTTGATGTCAGCTTTCTCCGTCAAACAAAAGTACAGAGACAGCAGTGCATGCAAAGCTTGCAATAGTTGAGGGAATGAACCTTGATAGTGAAAATATGATTGTCTTTTCACTCGGTGATTTAGTAGAGAAGACAAGCCTTCGTATAGCCTCGATCACACCTACGCACCAAAGGTCACATCAGAGACAAAAATGAAATACTAGTTTGTTTGAGAACATTACCTCATACCCTCACGTCAATCGTGTGTGATGGCTCCTTTAAAGCGCATATTAAAATCAAAAGTGCACTAATATTTTTTGAAGAAGGACGTTGATTTGTCCGCCTGGCAGAGATTGGAGTAGTTGAAACACACTTCATTTAATAGGAATGTAACGAAGATGATGGTGGCATCTATTCTGCAAACAGCAAACATTTTTCTCCTTGAAAATGCTCGCTTGTGTCGCTCATGCTCATCACAGTGCGTGGTTGACAGTTTGACAAAAGGATTAATTTCACTTGGTTTTTATGAATAGTATTGGCAGTGATCTGATGTTCCCTCAAATCATGCGGCAACCACACCTTATAGATTTTGATACTTAAGAGAATAATTTCTGCAGACTCGGATTTACTTAACGAAACTTATCAGGACGGAATGCCTTTTTGTTGCTATATCATCAGGCCCGTAACCTGATCTGATCTACAGGGCAGGCATGGCCCCCAAAGGAGAGAATGTTGATGTGAACAGCATCAACCATGAGAAGACTACAATCTTGAATTAATAATATCTGTATTTGTAGTTTAAATGATTGTTGTTATTTAAATTAATAAAATAATGTCATGAAAGACTCTAATGCATGATAATGAAAAACTCCTGTTTATATTGTGTCAACCTTTTCTTACAATGATCAGCTATCTGCTTATACATGAAATTACAAGTTGTATAATTATTATGAAAAGCCTTATGAATATGATGTAGCCTAATTTTGTTTGTATGTATTACATGTATATTAGACGATTTAAGACTGCATGAAGCATTTTTCCATGATAACCAGTTTGAGCATAAAATCACTATGATCTTGCAGTACATGATCACTTCACAAAGAGAACATCAATTTAGACAATCCAAGCATCGAGAGGGTTTAACAAATGAAAGATATCGTGAGAGGGTGAAGATGATTCTTTCACACACATTTTAGCATAGAGAAAAGTCAAAAGGTCGAATGACAAATCCGATTATGCCATAATGGAAGACCAGGGGCCATCAAAAATTAATTGAACCTCAATTAATTGATGTCAATTAATTGATTGCGCTGAATTTCATTTATCAATTAATTTATTGTATTCAACTCAATATCAATTAATTGATTGTTTTCAATTCCAATTATCAATTAATTGATTGCTGTATGTCCCAATATCAATTGATTGATTGATTCATAATCAATTAATTGGTTCAATTATTTTATCAAGTTTCACTCCATTGTAATATATAGCATTACAATTCACCTAAGATTTTCGCTTCTTCCTGCGCATCCACTATACAAAATTCATTCTGCTGACTCAATCTGACACCTCTCAACTCTGATCTACTGTGACATGATTGCCCTTACTTGTCAAGCTTCGAAAGTCATTATCCATGGTATTTAAAATTATGTTGATAAAGTAGCCTAGTATTAAGCTGAGAGTTCATAAAACGATGATAATTATTGAAATCTGAATCAGTAAAATCAGTGAACATCAAAACTATGGGGATGCACAATGATCATACAATATTAATACCGGCATTTTAACTGATTGAATCGAGTTCCAATATGAATACAATTATTCTAGGCTAACTCTATTTTATAAAAACATAGGCCTACATGTTTTTCCATTGACTAATTGATAATTATCGATCAGTTAATTGATAAATTCAATTATCAATTAATTGATTGGGTACATTTCAATATCAATTAATTGATTGTCTGCAATTCCAATTACCAATTAATTGATTGCCCAGGAGTCCAATGCCAATTAATTGATTGGTCAAACTTTCAATTAAAATTAATTGATTGATAAAAATATCAATTACAATTAATTGATTGGACTGAGCAGTTTAATTGCAATCAATTTTTGATGACCCCTGTGGAAGACTATATAGGCCTTAGGGCAGACTATTCATCATGAAAAAATTAGATGCATTGAGCATTTCTTCTGGTAAGGAGATCACAATAAGTAGCCGTCGATGTGATGAATTATGGTCACTTTTTAGAGAAAATGTGGCATACAATTATAGTTTAGCGACTTCTGATTTCAGATTAAGACCAGTTAAGCATTCTACATGTAAAGTTGCGTTTGATTTGCTGCAGTCAATCCAAATTTAGAGGCGTCGATGTGATGACGGAAAAAGTTGTGGACAGCTATATTTGTCGACATAGCTCTGATTTCAATGAGTTTGATTTCTCAACTCATGATATTTCTTTGATTCAAGGGCGTTAGGAAATCCTTGGGCCAAAGTACGCTTAAATATACTCATTGACATAATTAATGAAACAAACTATCAGTGTTCAGACTATCTATGGTACTATTTGCTAATAAGCGGTCAACAATGATGAAAAAAGCGGTCATGAAATGGCTAAGGTAATTATAAAAAAATATCATAGATTTATCAATTGAACCTCTATAAAATTTTACCGATAACTCTGATCCTCTGATACATCCATGGACGCCTAGATATATGAAGCACACATAAGCTAGATATATTGTCTTAATTGACGCAGAATAAAATGAAATGAAATATGGTGCTTCATATATCTAGGCATCCATGATACATCACACTGGGCATAGTTCTGTATAGTACCATAGATAACCTGAACAATGTAATCATACATAGAAATTAACAATACCATAGAAAGTCCTAGAATGGAAATTGCATGAAAATTATGGCACACGCCGAGGACTTATTTGGGGCAAAATGCAAATTGTGAGAGCTAGTTTCCATTTTTTCTGGTTGGCATTCATATTTATCAAGCCAACTTGTGATCTGGATTGTTGCTCCTTGTCCAAAGATCATGTGTACAAAAGCAACAGTGAATTTACAAAATGCTGCGCTGACAGGATGACAAAGAATGAAATCCTTTTAAACGTTCTGTACGTTCATCATTTTGAAATATCGCTCTTATAATCTATTAATAGTATAATCAGACTCTTATGCAACTTGTGATGTCGATTTACAGAACATGCATAACTCCAGCTTGAAATCAGAGGCCAAGAAATCTTTAAGTATTCATTTTACTTTAAAGGGTTACCCTGTTCACTAAATTTGAATAATTTTCAAAATCTCTACATGCATTCGAATATCAGCTTCCAAAATACGGCATCACATGTGTCATTCAGTGATTAATTGAAAAGTTCCAGCGACATTTCATTTATTTGAGAAATGATTGTCGATAAAGAAACTTTCATTGTGTCTATTCCAGAAAAGCGCCAGGTTTCTTAGCCGCTTGAAGAAGAAATTATCCAATAATTAGACTTTCTATCTGTGAATTCTTCAGATGTTCTTACAAACAGCACACCGACCACTTTCAGTTATGACTTGGTGAACCAATTTTTAATTTGCATTCCAATATTGAAACATTGGAAAATAGTTGTACTATATTCCAATACTATATTAATCCATGGAATAGTAGGCTATTTCACATGAAACAATGCTGCCATCTCATTTGCAATTCTCTTCATGAAAATCCTGTAATCAGGTGTCAACAACTTCCACAACCAACTTGACAAATAGTTTGACTATGATACAATGTTTTAGATCGAATCTGATCTACAAACCATAGATTTTTCCATGTGCCATCATTGTACATAGGCAAGATATCAAACCTCCATTCTAGTGTACTATTATCTACTTCTATACTTCTATGCTTACGCGACCTCCAGTTGGATCATTGCTGACCTCTAAATAGGCATATAAATGTAACATTGCCAGATCATAGACCTCATAGCGATCAGTCCAGATGATAGTACTCTGATAGCTGTCCATCTGCAAAAGATTGCTACAATGGATCGAGAACAAAAAACCCCGCACAAAATACTTTATAGAAAAAGTCCCCTCGGACAAAGTCCCCCTCCCCCCATAATTCAAAAATGCATGCACAGCTAACGAACAAGGAGAGATCTTGTTTCTGAACTTTATTTACTTACAATGACTATCAGCAGTTAGTTGACCAGGTCTACAAGTGATCCGTCAAAGTGGACAAAGCAAGTATTCTCATTGCTGTATCAAGTTAGTGAAATTTAAGCGGACATTCATTAACTGTCACTTCAAACACAATACTGAAAAATCGCATAAGTTAGTGAGCCTGCAATAATTAATAAGTGCTGCTTTTTAAACTGCTGTGGCGCACTAACTGAGGCGATTTGCCAGTAATGTGTTTAAAGCAAGGATGCGGAGACCTAGCCCTGATCACACCTACGCGCCAAAGGTTACATCGGAGACAAAAGTAAAATATCAGTTTGTTTGAGAACATTGCCTCTCACCCTCACGTTAATCGTGTGTGATGGCTCCTCCAAAGCGCATACTGAAATCGAAAGTGTAGTCATATTTTTTAAGAAGGTGGTGTTTTCCTGTCTGGTAGAGACTTTAGAAAAACCGTATGAAGCACACATCAGCAAGATGGGAGGAGCAGAGTCGCATGCATCCAACTTAAAGCGACATTTGATGGACTCATCGAAAATGATTGATAATTGATACTGGAATGATCACTGAACATAAGTTCAGGTAAGCCTATAATGAACTATACTGTAGGTTATATATGCTTGCCATCCGGAGTCGGAGTCGGAAATCCTATCAAAAGCGGGAGTCCTATCAACCCCCGGAGTCGGAGTCGGAAATCCTATCAAAATGATAGGACTCCGCATCCCTGGTTTAAAGTGATATTTAATGAAAGCCGTCGAAATTTGACTAACTTACTAATTGCAGATCTTAAATTTACTCGGGCATGGCTGCAACTTTAAATAGGGAGTTGTGTCGATGTTGAGAGATGTAAACTAGGCCTGCTGATGACTTCTCTTATTGGATGAAATAGATGCTATTCAGGTCTGTTCCCATTTTTCGACTTAGGATGCAACTCAATATTTAAATATTCTGTCTACCTAGGTTTTTTATTGACTTTGTTTAATCAAATTTTAGAGCTGCAGAGAAAATCCCCTCGAAAGGAAACCACCCAAACTGCTGTGTCCAAAATGCTTGCCATTAAAAATGAGACCTCGGAAAATATTCATGTGCAAAAATGCAGTCCATTATACAATTAAGACAATTGAATTCTTTATGCATCCACTTACATCTTGCATTCTTGCATTCTTTATACATCGATGTGATCGACTTATTTGCGGCTTTGCTCTGTTTGAGTAGTACTCCTGTGGTCTATTTACGAACTTAACCTCCCGCAGAGAGGCTGCTGCAAGGCGTCTTTTCTTGTATGCGGCAATAAATTTTGAACGCACTCGTTCTCCTGTAATTCCTGATGATTCAGAACGCTTATCATGCAATCATGCAATCTGTGTCGACCACGCGTTTTTTGAATTCATTCGTACCCTTCACAACTGTTCTCATATCTAATTGTTTACAATTTGTGCTTTTTGGATTTCTTATTGACTTGTCTTACTTGTACCAGAAAACTGTGATTTTCAATTAGAAAAATGCGAGTATATGCTTGCTTACATGTATAGGAGATTTCGTCCGAAGGAAATCTATCCATTCTCCTACTTCAATATGAAACCGTTCGATAAATCTCACAACATAATCTCTTACGAGCACCAGTGCTTAATTAAGATTGCAACGACGTTTCCTATTGGGAAACATTAGATTCTTTTGATTAATAAGCTCGTATTTCTGTATCTTGTGCTACAAATCTCTTTCAGAACTGCAAAATATTTCAAACATAGATATGTAGAACATTTCATCAGACTAATTTTTGATTGTTTAGCAAATCAAAAAAGGTTTAGCGCTCCCAAGGTTATGACGAGAATTTTATTTTAAAATTGTATGAAATACACCCGACCGGTTTCGTTGCGATAGGACAGCCTCAAGGGTTGAAGATAATTTTTGATATTTTATTCTTTATGCACTGGTAGACTATACTTATGATGAGTTTTTGCTTCTGGATTTTATTTCTGCTCTGATAGCAATTCAAAAATGACGTGCACTCCACGAATGCTACTTAAACTTCTGAAATCATAAATTTGAGTCCCATTTGCTTTTTTCAGACGGATTACAACCACAAAGAGAATTCTATTTCATAAAAGTGCTTCATATGTTCTAAATTAAATTAAAAACAAAATCTAATCAAATTTACTTTTATTTGTTATTTGTCTCTGAAACTTCTGCAATACGAAATCCAACTGTCAATGTAGAAACAAGGCTTAAATCGATGTTAATTTTACACAGGAAGCAATAAATCAGCTCATATTTTATTTGATAAAAGAACGTAAGAAAATTATTTAAAGAAAAAAAGAAATCAAGTTATCACTGAGAAAAGTAAACACAAACTTGCCATCCATTCTATCAAACCATTGAGATTTACATCAATCGCCAGTCAATACTTGGAGGAGTTCTCTGAGTACCAATCAAAGGAAACGGTCGGCTTCAAATAAATGCCCCAAAAATGTCAAGATTTTAAAAAGGTTAAGAATTTTCCAGGCGTGAAAGCAGTTGGCTGAGGAGAGTCGGGCGTGATGAGTCATCAGAAAACCGCTTGCCCAATCGGGTCATGTAACGTCGATCTCGTTTCTGTATAGACTGAAGATGATTCAAGAATTCGTCATAGGATCTCTTTCCGTACCGCATTATCTGTTTACCACCTTTGCCGGGCGATTCCCGAGATGTAGTGTCCGGGGCATACATTTGCTGGCCATATGGTAGGTTCCAATTCCAAGACTCCCTCTTTGCTATTGCACAAGTTGACGGAGTCGCAAGAATTGCGATGAGTATTAAGAGACAAGATAACTGGATGGCGATCATTCTGAAAGATGCAGAAATATCTCTTGAATGATTTGAATGCAAAAAAGAAAATAATTATAGAAATCTGATAATAAAGGACTAGAGCAGAAATGCACATTGAAGGCAATAGCACGTTGTGGACACGCGTTGTCATGGCGACAGAGTTCCAGTGGTTGGCAATGGGATGGTCTCGGCTGCGCAGCAGTCTACTGCTACTGTGGCTCAAGGATAGTGTCTTTTATATTTCACAAAATTTCAATAGCTTTCCCTGTTGTGCCTTGTGGAAGTCAGTTTAGCTGTTCTTGGCATAGATATACGATTTCAAACTAAGACTAAGACTACGATTTTCAACGTCTGTATGCCATCCTAGCAATCCAATAAATTGTTAATAGCATAGCTATGTAAGCATAAATCATAAATTTAGCTGATATTTCACAGTGCTTTGATAAAGATGGATACTTTGCACCTGTTGCGTAAATAACTATTTGATAAAATATCATTTGCAATGCATCACCGTTTAAAAAGATGCTGCAGCTGCTGCATGTTTCATAAATTTGATTCTTCTTAAGATATAGCAACGTTGACATAAATCGACGACTGACCGAGCAGCTGAAATGACCATCAACAAGCCGCTATTGTCCATTCTAGCCCCACTAATTTAAACAAAGCGAAAAATCAGATTTCTATGATTCAGCCATAGAAATTCGACTTCTCGCTTTGATCAAGTTAGTGACACTAGAATGGACAATAGCGGTTTATTGATGGTCATTTCAGCCGATGATGTAGGCACCGATCTATGTCAATGCTGCTAGATCCACAGAATTAGAATGTTTAACCGTATCACTCTGCTAGAAGTGCAAACTGATTCAAACAGATGGCACATGCAGGAACTTAATAAGTGGGCAAAAAGAAGTTTTTAATATCTTACAGAGATAGGAAAAATAGTCGTACGTCGCTTGCGGATTGCTCTGAATTCCTTCAAAATGCTCCGATCGCCACGATTCCTTCAGATTCGAGGAATTCAGATCATTGCGCAAAAGTTTTCTCGATAATGTTGGGCCCTCCGATCATTTTGAAAAAAGTTAGCAGGCGCATGAAAAAACGTTCACAAACTTCTCTGTAGAACTTGACATCGACTGTGTCTCTTTGCTGTGTGATCCGGTTGATAACAGTCACTCAAAATTTGCACAATTTACGTGTTTAATGTTGAACTGGCTGCTCATTGTTCGATTGCCATGGTACTTAGTCAGGAGATTGTGCCATTTCATTTACGTTGCATGTTCCAATGTTTCCCTTCTAGACAAACAGAAGAAGAGACGACCTGTTTAATTCTGTGGCTGGATCTTAAGAAGAATCAGATTGCTGAAACATGCAACAGCAGCCTCTTTCCGTAAGGCCGGAGTTTGTAAGTTATTTTATATAAAGGATTTTATATTTTAATAGAAATGATAAAATAAAAAAGTTCAAGGTACACTGATAAGCTATAGGGATAGTCCTATTGTCAACCATTAGAAGCCGCCATCGTTAAGGCACCGCTCTCATGGCAACGCGTGTCAACAGTGAGACATTGCTTTCAATGCACATTTCAACTCTAGTTTCTAATGTCATGGCATTTCCGTATAATCCTGAAATTGGCATATTTCGCGCTGTTTCGAGATTCCATAATTGCTGTATGAGAAAATATGTACCACTTTCAATTGATGCCCTGAAAGTAAAGCTTTGTTTGTTGCCAATACGTCCAGTGTCTTGCTTGCATGCCGCCTAACCATTTTGCCTCACTGCTGACAAGTGGCCCAGGCTAGTGCGCCTGTAATAAACAAAATATGGTACTTTCTGCCGTACAAAAAACATGAGCAGTCAGGCAATTGGCAGGTATTCGTCAAATACTGCGTTCAACACTGCTGACAAATCGCCTAAGTTAGAGCGCCTGTAATAACTAGTAAATGCTGCTTTCAGCAAATAAGATAGCTAAATATTCAGTTGGATCCTCAAATGAAAAATCGGAACAGACCTGAATCCCATTTTATCCTATCAGGAACCATTAACAGGCCTGCTTCACAACTCCCTGTGTGTACTTGCAGCCATTTCGGTCTAATATTGATATCCGCAAATGCCACATTAAGTTAGCACTCTACTAAGCTAGTACACCTACATAATAACTAACAAGTTCTGCTTTTTGTAAGCACAATGTAAATAAAATTATCAAATATTGAGTATCAGAGCCTGAATTTGGTCTATGGCTTTACCAGAAAAGCAACTATGATCCATTTTTCAACTGAGGATACAATTTAATATTTGATTACTGCATTCTCATCAGCAGTATACCTTCCTCAAATTGATGCCTAATCAGCATATTTGTGAAGCACAAATTGGCTACACTGCAGAATTACTATTTTACCCATGCAAATTTGTGTCATTGTGTACTAGCATTGTTGCTGTGGCTATGCTTCCTTAAGTTCAGCGGAGATTATTGACGATAGCGTTATCCTTCCTAATAAGAATTCACAACCAAAACAAACTTGATCTACAACTTATCTGCAGTATTTAGGTATACCCACAGAATTAAATATCTTGTTTATCTGCTTCTGTATGCTAGAAATCGCCGGCACATCGAGGAACCTATTAGGTGGGCAAGAAGGAATTCCTAATACCATACAGAGATAGGAAAAAAGTTGTGCGTCGCTTGCGGATTAATGTAAGTTCCAGCAAAGTGCTTCAATTGCCGAAATTCCTTCAGATTCGAAGAATTAAGATCATTGCGCACAAGTTTTCTCCATAATGTTGGCCCTTCCGATCATTATTAAAGAAAGTAGCAGGCGCACGAAAATTAGTTCACTTGATGTTTTCACATCAACTCCTCGGCATTTCTCACTGTATAGTATAATGCATACACTCAATCGAATGTTAGCCAAGAAAGAGATGTGTGTTTTGGTGTGTGCGAAGTGATATCACAGCACGCACGCATCTCTCACTGGCTCTGGTGCCCTCTGCTGACAGGTTATTGTTTGCCATTTCCAATAGCAAGCGATACACGAATTATCCATTCGAGAAGGAGCAAGTTGTTTACTTATGTGAATTGCCATTTCGATATTAAGGTTACATATAATTCTCCCTTTCTAGGAGACCGAAGCGGGCGCACATGAATCTAATTCTGTGGGTATGCCATTCTTGGAAATTTCCAGAAATTCTCGATTAATGTCATGATGGATCACAAACAAACATTTTCAGATCTTTATATTTGCCGAAATCACACACATAAAAAGCAAAGTTTCGCATTAAAATTATAAATGTTATTATGTCTCTAGAAACACTACTGGTCCGTATCTACAAGACTTAAGTGAATCGGTTATTTATTGGCGACTCTGCTAAAAGAATTATCAACCAATTTTATCAGCGACTGGTTTTGGCGCGGAGAATTACTATCTTCTCGCCGATTCAAATGTAGAACAATTAAGTCACCTTGGGATTCTATGAAAAGTATCAAAATTGTCTCAGAAAATTCTTCAACCAGCATGAAATCACATTCCTTCGTAATAGTGAACAGGGAGGTGAAATCTATGCCTTTCATGCTGAAAGTTTTATTGTCAACTCCCTTGTCATTCACGCAAGTGGGAATTTCCGAGAAATGATGAATTGCTCATGTATTTTGACTTTGACGTGGCTGAAGAGACAGATCTGCGGAATGTTGTTCTATCGACCTGATTTCTTCGAATTATTCACATTATTCAATCAACTTATGCACGACAAGTAATTATCTATCGTTCTAATCCAATGAGATGCCATTATTGAGAAGCATTCTACTATAAAATAGCTGCTCCTAGTATCGCCGAAATGAAAGGTATCTACAAATATCAAAATAATTCAAATAAAGTTAGGAAGAAAGACAAATCATAATAAATTGTCAAGTACATGCAGCTTTAGATAAATCAGGTCACCAATCTCATTCAAATTAATAGGTTGATTCCATACCAAAGCAGTCGCATAGATTTCTATGAAAAATCCTTGATATTTCATGCTCTTCATTGTTTGATTTCTATGCTGAACCGTATTGAATGATACTGAGAATATCTACTAAACTTCTGACCCTGCCCCTATCTTCTAACAATGGAAGTACCAATAAAAGCAAGCAAAATCGATTCGATGTTAAGAGTATTCATGCCGATTGATAAAGTAGATTGAAAACCAAATCTCTACCTAGTCAATACATAACTAACGGACGAAATACACGGAGAGCCGGTCATTGCAACGGGATATTAAAAATATCTCTCAATCATTGTCAATTTGATTACAGGTGAGTTGCTTGATAACTTCAATTTTATCTGATTAAATGCTTGCTACTGTATATTTGTCCTTGTATTATATATTGACCGGCTCTCCAAAACTTATTAATAAAACTTTTAAACAATTTGTGGTTATTATATAAAACAAGAAATTAATCCAGAAAAGATACAAAATCACAGCTAAGATTTATTCATTCATAAGAATACTAAGACGTGAGATAATGTTAATATTATTGAACATGCATGTTTTTCAATATGCAGATAATTCATGATCAATTTCGATATTTGAGTTGTAATGCATGTAATGATTTACGCATGGCCCTTTTTCTTCCTATCCGTATCATCATTTCACTTACTTGTACATCTCATCCGCCATCCATCATTCATTATATATGGACATTTTTGTCATTTCATCACTCATCACATCAATGTTATGTATATTTGTACTACGTTTTCCAAGTTGGAAATAAACGTTTTGACTTTTGACTATTGAGGGAGAGCCCTTTAGAGTCGTCAACGCGTAGGTTAAAGTGCGGACGGACGTAGACATAAACAAGGAAGAAACCATTTGCTATTTACCTCTGAAACGGAGCCTTCGAGCATTGAATACAGAGGAGCACCGGGAGCACTAAATATCCACAGAAACAATTGATAGGACTCCGGCCTATAACTAGACCCGAAATATAACATAAACAATTGTCTATCCTCGTGCATACCTGTCACTGCCTTGATCTCAACTTTCTCCGTCAAACAAGCAAAGAGACAGCAGTGCATGCAAAGCTTGTAATAGTTGAGGGAATGAACCATGATAGTGAGAAAATGATTTTCACTCGGTGATTTAGTAGAGAAGACAAGGCTTCCTATAGCCTCGATCACACCTACGCACCAAAGGTCACATCGGAGACAAAAGTAAAATATTAGTTTGTTTGAGAACACTACCTCCTATCCTCACGTCAATCGTTTGTGATGGCTCCTTTAAAGCGCATATTAAAATCGAAAGTGTACTCATATTTTTTCTAGAAGGATGGGGAATTTTCCTGCCCGGTTAGAGACGGGAGAAGAACCGTGTGAAGCACACATCAACAAGATGGGAGAGCCGAGTCGCATGCATCCAACCTAAAGCGACATTTGATCAACTTTCATCGAAAATGATTGATAATTGATACAGCAATGATCACTAAAGATAGGTTCAGGTATAAGCCTATAATGATCTATGATGTAGGTTGCCAGTTTTTTCAAAACTTCGGCTATACGTGTATATACTCGTACTTGCCACCTGGAGTGGGAGTCCTATCAAAATGATAGGACCCTGTCGCACGCAGATCACCATTTTTTGAGATCACAGGGATCCAGAAATAAAGGATCACGGGCAGTTGTCATCAGATGACTGATATATGTGAAGTTCTCTCCAGTCATCAGCAGCAATTTTATAGACATTGCAAATAATTAATAAACAATGCAAATATCATATTAATGAAGACAACTGATGTGATTTAGCAATGAATCTCGATGCTCAAAGGAGAAAACTAAAAAGTCTTCTTAAATTCATATTCTCGCTTTTCTGCATTATACTATCTCTCTTCTCCTTTAACCCTTTCACCGCCGCCTTCGAATTTAGTCGAATTGAGGAACTAGTGTCGATTGTATTCGCTCCTACACCTACCATGCATCATCTGCGGTTCGGTCCTCTGTAGATTACACAATAATATTGAGTAAGAAACATTGATGACAGCTTCTCATCAATAGACTGTCAGTTCAAATTCACCAAGAGTAATCAATTCAAATTATTTGCAGATGATTGACAAAGTAATGACGAGAAATGATAAAAATTTAAAATGGTGGATAGAAAACCGAAACTGAATTCTGAGACTCGACTAAAGAGATTCTCATCAACGGTTTCCTATGTAATTTTACCGATTCTTTTCAAATATAATTGTCAAAAAATCATGCGATTAGCGCTTTTCGAGAAAATGACGAAAATTTAATATGGCGGGCAGAAAAACCGAAACTGCGTTCTGGTGACAGATTGAAAAAATTCTCAATTATTTCGTCAACAGCCTTTTATGTAGTTTGACCCGCCCTTTTCACTTATCACGGTTGGAATACCATGCAGATAGCACTTTTCGAGAAATGAAAAAAATTCAAAATGGACATACTGCATAGGTGACATGCCACGCTCAATCACGCGTAATTCACGCGTGAACCACGCGTAATTACACATGACCCTAAACATCCGTGGCTATGCGGGACATTGCTGCAACATCTGTTATATAAGTTAGTATAGATGGCAGTCCTGCTATATAGACTTTGCGTCTCATGAGTCTGCATGTATCATTAAACAATGTGATAGGACCTCAATTTCATGCTCAGGGAAGACAGAACTTGCTTAGCGGTTCATCCGTGGTTCAAGCGGCAGCGCAGACAACCGTAGACGACGCGCAAACTATAAACGCTCGCCCGCGCGTATTCATAAACATTTCCCATGTTTTAACAGCATCAGATCAAGTGATTTCTGACTCATAGTGCAGTGCGTATGTACGCGGGTAGAAGAATAGAATGTCCCTAACCACGGATGTTTGGTGTGTTCCGTAATTACGCGTGGCATGTCACCTAGTGTGCACTCTGGCCCTTGGCTAATGTGTGTTATGCATCAACAACAAGCCCTGGAGGTCCTAATAGCTCCTTAAGCTTTCTTGGAAGTGTCATTTTCGCTTGTGTACAAACCAAAATAAGTGAATCAGTGGTCTGCATCAGATCGATCAGACCTCCAAAACGTGTTAATTAATGCATAATGAATATTAATCAAGCCCCAGAAATCAGTTTCGGTTTCATGTCCGCCATTTTCTCGCAAAGGGCCAATTGACAATTATATTTTTGACAATTATATTTGAAAAGAGCGAGTAAAGTTACATTGGAAACTGTTTGCGAAATAGATGGG
Source organism: Prostheceraeus crozeri (assembly GCA_907163375.1). NCBI lineage: Eukaryota > Metazoa > Platyhelminthes > Polycladida > Euryleptidae > Prostheceraeus > Prostheceraeus crozeri. The sequence goes on from CAJQUW010006740.1 coordinate 19,862, forward strand.
AATGCCTCAGAATGCAGTTTCGGTTTCATATCCGCCATTTTGAATTTTCGTCATTTTCTTGAAAAGTAAACACCAACGCATAATTATATGCGCTGCACCATAATTTTGGAAACAATTGAATCTGAGGGAGTGGGAGCATCTGAGATTGCAATTGACTTTCTTGTCAGCATCATGATTATAGCAAACATGTTAATGATATTGATTTATCTGATCTCTCTCGCATTAAAGATTGCTTTGTTTGTCGTTTCTTGCAGACAAAGAACAAAATTATTTGAGAAGAATAGAAATACTGTTGAAATGAATCTTATCGACAAAATGAGCAATACTCATAGCTATTCCTAAATTATTGTTCCCACAACGGAGCAACCAGGAATGAAAATTATACACTTTCTCAAAAATTTGAAATTCTAAACGGTGAGTTCATCGAACGAATCCTCTAGGTAATACTTCGAGATGATTCTATCTCTGTGAAGAGCATTCATTTATTCTTCATAATCCTCCAAGAATTTCGATAAATAATTGTGTTATGTAGATAGACCTGTAATCATCGGTGATGCTACTTCTCAAGCATTGGTATACAATGGATGTGCTTTCAAAAAAGTATGCATGTTGATTACATATACATCAAACTCATGATTATCTCTCTATGGTTTGCTTTTCTCTGTTAATAATGCCCTTCTACAATATGACGCCAGCAAAAGAGATTATCTAACCTATCTCGATTTTGTCTTTTGAACAGTATTTGGTTGAGGACTATGGAGACGGCTTGAATACCATTATAGCAATGTAGGAACACCATATGAGATTTCAAGGTAAGTAATGTACAAATCAGATGCCGACGATTTGTTCATTACTTACCGAGAAATCTCATGTGGTATTTCCGTTGTCTACTTATATACATCTACATCTATCCATAGACTTCCTGTAACAGAACATTCTTCTGCAATTTAGAAGTCTATGATGTTAGCAGTAACTTCTATTTTATAAGTATTGAAAAATGACGGCAGGGTAATGCGCACTGCCAACAGCAGGCAGCAATGTACAAAGTGCCATTATTCCTATTTTATTACACCATAGATTACACCACGATCCCAAACCTGGTCTCTAACACGATCACAAGAGAATAAACTCAGAACAACACAACGAGCGATGGAACGAAGGATGATTGGAGTCACTCTGAAAGACAAGGTTAGAAACGAAGAAGTAAGGAGACGAACAGGGTTAAAGGACGTTGTGATAGAAGCGAAACATCTCAAATGGAAGTGGGCTGGTCATGTCATCAGGCGACCCGATAACAGATGGAGCCATAGAACGACAGTATGGATACCAAGAGAAGGGAAAAGAAACCGTGGAGGACAGAGAAAGAGATGGAGAGACGAACTCCCAAGGAACTGGCGGCTGGCGGCTAGCGATCGTGCGACATGGATTCGTATCACAAGGGAGGCCATTTTCCGCAAGGATGATAACGGCTAACGTAAGACGTAAGACACCATAGATTTAGAAATATAAGTAGACAATGTACGATGTCTATACAAAATTGAAATGTAGAACGAGCATAGCAATTAACAATACCATAGAAAGTCCTAGAATGCAAATTGCATGAAAATTATGGCACACGCCGAGGACTTATTTGGGGCAAAATGCAAATTGTACGAGCTGGTTTACTTATTTTCTGGTTGGCATTTATATTTATCAAGGCAATTTGTGATGTGGATTGTTGCCCCATGTCCAAAGAGCATGTACACGAAAGCAATAATGAATCTACAAAATACTGCAGCGACAGGATGACAAAGAAGGAAATCCTTTTAAACGTTCTGTACGTTCATCATTTTGAAATATCGCTCTTATAATCTATTAATAGTATAATCAGACTCTTATGCAACTTGTAGTGTCGATTTACAGAACATGCATAACTCCAGCTTGAAATCAGAGGCCAAGAAATCTTAGACTATTCATTTTACTTTAAAGGGTTACCCTGTTCACTAAATTTGAATAATTTTCAAAATCTCTACATGCATTCGAATATCAGCTTCCAAAATACGGTATCACGTGTGTCATTCAGTGATTAATTGATAAGTTTCAGCGACATTTCATTTATTTGAGATATGATTGTCGGTAAAGAAACTTTCATTGTGTTTATTCCAGAAAAGCGCCAGATTTCTAAGCCGCTTGAAGAAGAAATTATCCAATAATTAGACTTTCTATCTGTGAATTCTTCAGATGTTCTTACAAACAGCACACCGACCACTTTCGATTATAACTTTGTGAGCCAATTTTTAATACTCATTCAAATATTGAAAAATTGGAAAATTGTTGTCAGTGACTGCTACAAATAGACACACTGTATTAATCCATAGAATAGTAGGCTATTTCACATGAAACAATGCCGCCATCTCACTTGCAATTCTCTTCATGAAAATCTTGTAATCAGGTGTCAACAACTTCCACAACCAACTTGGCAAATAATTTCACTATGATACAATCATAGAAGTGGATAATAGTAGACTAGAATGGAAGTTTGATATCTTGCCTATGTGCAATGATGGCACATGGAAAAATCTATGGTTTATAGATCTGCTTCAATCTAAAACATTATATCATGGTCAAACTATTTGTCAAGTTGGTTGTGGAAGTTGTTGACAGCAAATTAATGCAGGATTTTCATGAAAAGAACTTTAAGTGAGATGGTGGCATTGTTTCATGTGAATTAGCCTACTATTCCATGGATTAATATTCTGTGTCTATCTGTAGCAGTCATTGACAACTATTTTCCAATTTTGAATGCTGGAATGCGAATCAAAAATTGGTTCAGTGTCATAATCGAAAGTGGTCGGTGTATTGGTTGAAAGAATATCTCAAGAATTCAAAGATGAAAATTCTAATTATTGGATAATTTCTCCTTCTAGCGGTTAGGAAACCTAGCGCTTTCTGGAATAAACACATTGAAAACTTCTTTACCGACAGTCATTTCTCAGATAAATAAAATGTCACTGGATCCTTTCAATTAATCACTAAATAACTTATGTGATATAGTGTGATGATATTTTGGAAGCTGATATTCGAAAGCATACAAAGGTTTTGAAAATTGTTCAAATATATTGACCAGGGGAACCCTTTTAAGTAAAATGAATACTCTGAGATTTCTTGGCCTCTGATTTCAAGCTGGAGCAATGCATGCTCTGTAAATCGACATTACAAGTTGCGTATGTGTCTGATTATACTCTTGATTGATTATCGGAGCGATATTTCAAAATGATGAACGTACAGAACGTCTAAAAGGATTTCCTTCTTTGTCATCCTGTCGCTGCAGTATTTTGTAAATTCACTATTGCTTTTGCGCACATGATCTTTGGACAAGGGCCAACAATCCAGATCACAAATTGACTTGATAATTAAAAATGCCAACCCGAAAACAAGAAAGCTAGCTCGCAAAATTTGCTTTTTGCCCCAACTAAGTTCCCCCGGAATGTGCCATAATTTTCATGCAATTTCCATTCTAGGACTTTCTATGGTATTATTAATTTCTATGGATACAATGTTTTAGATCGAATCTGATCTGCAAACCATAGATTTTTCCATGTGCCATCATTCATGCATCATTGTACATAGGCAAGATATCAAACTTCCATTCCAGTGTGCTATTATCAACTTCTATGAGAACGAGCGTATAGATGAGTAATAACATTGCTATTGTTGAATATAGATATCGGGATTAGCTATAGAAATGACATTTAAAACAAATCATATAAATGAATTAAGCCATAGATTTACAGATACGTAGCCAAGATATCCATGAAATGAATATCTTCGGCATAGAAGTATTGCTCATTGGCGATATTTATTTGAAGGCATAGAAGTGGATTCTATGGTATTCTATGGCTTTCTATGGTATTGTTAATTTCTATGTTTGAAGGTGATGTTAAACATCTAATCTTAAACGATTTCAATTCATTCATTGCTAAAATCTATGTCAACAAATTAAGATAGAAAATGTTAAATTTTCAATTACATTGACTAGATATAGACATATTCAACAATATTTATTCATAGACTTCTAAAATTCTCTGGACAAAGGTTGAAATTGGCATCATACATGATCAGGCCAGCAATCCTGAATTGAACTACTGCAAATAGACTACTGTCATCAAGCGCTATCAAATTTTAGAGAACGTATTGTCAGAACAATGCAGGTGAAGCACAGAGTGTGTCTATATTTATGTACATTGGGAGTAAGGACGCATGAGAATGCATGGTTATGCGTTAAATTCATGCGCTAGACCTCCGCGTTGTTAGCTCATTTTTGCGATTTTTCTTCTAATAAGTCTCAGAAATGAGGCATCTCAGATGTCATGAACAAATTTCTTGCACATGCTATTGAAATATTCATTGAAATTTCTGAAATCTGATTCATGTGCGTACGTACAGCAAGATTTTGTGAAGAAGTAATCGGAGAAGTCACCAAGAGAAATTATATTCTGAGCACCATCCTTTCATTTTTTTGAAGCAAGAAGCTATTTTCTTAGACAATTATTCAGTTTGATCTCATAGAATAGCCTCCAGCAAAGAATGCATGGCTGAAGCACAGCTGAGTTTGGACCCCAATGATGAAATATTATTCAAAAGTTTTGCAGCTTCAGGGATGTCGAGAATTGCCAACTTAATATTTCTGACAGTGCATTCACTACAGGAATCACATTTTTTACATTTCAGAAGTGAAAGGCAACTAGGCAACTAGGCAACTAGGCAACCACTAGCATCATCTCAATCATTAGGATTCATATTGAAATCAGTCCTTGCATGCAAGCATGTCCCTTACCATGTTCAATGATAGGGGTGGATCTAGGGTAGTCTTCTGTCCGTAGGCTTCGACTTGACCAGCAATTTTGTCAGCCTTTCCCAAGTATTACATAACTGAATCCGATTTCGAATTTCTATTAGTGGCTGGTCATCCAGATATTAAACAAAAGTCATCAGATTGATAACTTTGGAAAACTTGCGATACATGATATGTGCTTGTTGGAATGGATTTCTCTCTACGTGATAGAAGCAAATATTCGCAGAATTTTCGATAGTCAATGATGCGACGACGCTGAAGGGAAGATTTCAACTTATGTTCGCCATTTTTAGTCCATGATCGCTTTGAGATATCACAGACCGACATTTCCTTGTGGATTTTAGACAAAATCTTCATACCAAAGAATCTTCCGAATGTACTTCCATTGCCATGACATGTACTTAAAAACGTGGCCATACCGAATCGTAGAATTGTAGTTGTTTGGAGAAGATTTTAGACAGATTTTGATGTCTAGATTTGGTTTGGAGAAGGAATTTTGATGTCACTGTCCTTTAGATTGCGCTTTTTCATTTTTTCAGTTTTTCCTCTTTGCACTTTCATTTTCTTCATTTTTTCACTTTCTTCAAGTGATAATGATCTATGCACTTCGTGGTTGTATTGTCGTCAGGTTCGTGGAAATGGAGGTCACACAAGACGGAATATTTAGTTGGGATATAATACTTTCTACTAACTCTATGCAACTATACAGATTCACAATTCCTTGTTATGCAGAGGAATGCATTGGTGTTACACTATCATTGCATTTAGGTTGACAACCAGCAGCGGCATATTTGTTTGGTATTTTACATCAATTTGAATCGCACAAGAGACACATCAAATAGTCATCCATCCCTTCGATTACCTACCAGATTCGATCTTTTGTAACAGAATGTTGACTGGCTTGAACATGTATAAAATCATTTCAAATTTTGCTCACCTATCTGTCCAGAGAAATTTAGAAGTCTATGATTTATTCAACAATATTTATCCGGCATTAACAAGCGTTTTGTACTATATTACCAGTAAGTATTCGCCTCATGTGCTATGCCCCTAATGCAATTAGGCGGTCGATTATAATTGAGTAAAATACGCTTAGATATCCATATTCAACATGTATATTTTGAACTGCAATATCTTTCTCAGGTAATCTACTGCAGTAGATTACCTGGGAGTAGGTTACCTGTAATGTGTTATAACACACTTTAACGATTGAAACAGTACTATGATTGAAAACTAAGTTCTGACTCACCGAAGCGGAAAGAATTAGCTCTTAAATGCTCCATGAGAGCTAGAAGATGTGCCAGATTCAAAAAATTGAAGACGGAATTGTCTTAGACTTCTAAACCACTAATACACTCTTACAGATAACTAATAAATTATTAATAATTACGAGATGAGTCTGAGCTTAGTTTCCAACCCAATACAAATAATAGAGTAACACATCATAAAGTGCAATTGTTAAAAGTACATCCATAAAAATTGATAGACTTGTTTTCTCGTGTGTTTGTGTTGTTTGTAGATACAACATTGTTTGTTGTAGCTTCATATGATCCATACAGCACTTTCGACATATCTTTCTCGAATACCTCGGCATGAATGTAGGCACTATCTGCTTTTTCATTGATTCGACCTGTTTTGAGTGCTGCAACCTCCTTGGATATGCCGCCTTGTACAAGTCGAGTCTTAGCAGTGCGTCGTAAAGAAGTGTTCGTAAAGAATTCGCCGTCTTTTGCAATATTTTTCATCAACGTTTTAGTGGTATTTTCAATTTTATGAATCCCCATTGGGCAGCGTTTGTACCAAACAGCTCCTTTTATTTGATGTTTCTGTAAGGGCGTCAGATAAAATGCTTTGCACGCACCATCTGGTCTATGTCGAATGTACTCTTTATATAATTTGATCACACATCGATCTGGGTTGTCCGTGTTCTGATAAACTCGAGTCTCTTTGGGGTCCATTCTGGCACATTTTAATCCATAACGCTTGTTTTTTGACATTCTTTCAACGTATTTCAAATATTCTTTATCATCACTGTCTTTACAAAGAATTAATTGAGATTCGTCTCCAAATTCCATATCATGATGTTCTTTAGCCGCTCTAAGGCTCAAATGAACTCCCAAATGATAAATAAGTGTGTGGATTAGCTGATCTGGATTTGAAATTCCAAAACTGCCATTTTCCCACAATTCGTTCTCTTGTTCTAGATCAATTGGCATTGCTCTTTTCTTTGGTTTTACGTTACCGCGTTGAGCTGATTTTTTCATCTGAGCATCAAGGGAATCACGAGCACTTTTGAAATCAATGTCCGTAAAAATAGAAATTTTCCATTTCATTTCTGTATTGAAATATAGCTGTAGCATCGCACCAATGCCTTTCAACGATTCTGGAGGATACATATCTCCATCAACCTTTCTGACCTCAGCGAAGAAGTACTTCAAACAGTGATTGAGATCGTTTGGTGTAAATTCTTTCACATTTTTGTATACTTTCAAAACATTATCGTCAATTCTTATTTTCCAGTGGTCATGCCAGGTGACAAATAGCTTGAATGCCCATCTCATCTTATTCCAAGTACTTTTTGGTATTCTATTATCGATATCAGAATTAACTTCTTCCTCTGACATGTTTACAAATCTCGACGTCATTCCTATGTCATTGATTAGTCAAAAGTGAAGAAAGGAATGCTTGCTTAGATAATTAAGCTGTTTCAAAATTCATGAATTCAAATATGAAATATATCCATGGAGTCATGAGATATCATTCAGCGAACACATAGTATTATTACACTGACTTCTATGTATCACACAGCTCAAATCTACTCATATGATGCTATGGTATTCTCCTCGCCTTCGGCTCGGAGAATACCGTAGCATCATATTCGTAGATTCTGACCGTGTAATACATCGAAGTCAGTGTAATAATATTACTAATAATCTTATTAGTGCCGAGTAATTTTGCATTGAAATCTAAGGCTTCGAAGCAGCTGAAGATTTCCTTGATACTGTTTGAACATGGATTGCTAGACAGGCTGATGTACCTGGATTGGGAGCAGAAATCAAATTTTCTCCCAATCGTAAAATTTGTTTTTCAATGTCTTATAAAATAGACTTTCATGATCAAATCAAAATCTTAGACACCTAGGCAATCGAAATTTGGAAAAATTTAATGGAGTTGACCAATTTTCCATTGACGACTTTCTTTAAACTTGGAAGTAAATTTGAATTAAAGCAATGACATAATAGTAGCTACAAATTCAGATGATATAAATATCTAAAAACACAACTATTACAAATTCCATAAACAACTTAATACGTATTTTCAAGCAATGATTTCAAGCGCTCGTCTTATTGCTTTAAATCAGCAGTAGGTATTACTATTGACAAACCTACAGAACTTCGAAACTCTATGAAACTGTGAGACTAGAGCGAACGTGCACGTTGAAAGCAATGCTACGTTGTGACAACTATGAGATAGCGGATTCCAGTGGCTAGTACCGATATGGCACTTTCTGAGTGCACCTTGTAAGGATTCATGGTTGTCGTCTATTCTTGTAAAGTACAATAGTGTATTTAATATCGAATTTTATCGATTTTTATATCAAAAGATTCAGTTTTTTTGCGGAAATTACGTTCATGCGGTCTAAAAAGTATTTGATCATTTTCGCATATTATTCCTGTATTATGCTAGCGATTTGGTACCTCGATATCAGTAGTATGAAACTTACAAGACATTAAAAGGAATGAAATCACATGATAGTGCAAGACTTCATGAAAAGTTGAGATCTTGTTGTGCTTCCCAGCTGAAATTATAAGTTTCTTATTCATATCTTCATCTGCATGACTTTATGATTATAATTCAGCTTAGAAGTAATAGCGGTCCATCGAATTGCTATTTTGGCAAACACTGCCTCTCCAAGATTGTCATGAAACACATGATTTGTAAAATACTATTATTCTGTGTTGCTATCATGATCAGTCAATTCCGTGGTAATTTCCTAAAAACTGCAAAGATTTGCATATTTCATATTTGTACTGGGTCTCAACTCGAGTTCATTTAATAAAATCGAAACTGTAGACACATTGGGGCATAGGTACAGTGGTAACTCCGCATTTATTACATCACCAATGTGTATACACTTTCGATTTTATTAAATGAACTCGAGGTGACTGCAGTTGGGTTTTGCTACCAAAAGTGAGATATGCAAATTTTTAAAGTTTTGAAGAAATTACCATTTGAATTTTGAAGAAATGACTGATCATGATAATAATACAGAAGGAATGATTGTATTTTGCAGATCCTCCGTGTCATGACAGCCTTGCAGAGGTAAAGTTTGTTAAATTAGCAATTCGATGGGTTGCTACTTTTCGTGCTCAAGCTCAAGTGTATTTTCTTTAACGTGATCATATCACGAGGAACCTGCCACTGGAAGATCAAAATAACTAAATCAAAGACAATGATTTCAATTAACTTTGAAAGATGTAAATGGGTTCACATCATATTATTCAGATTCAAGAAATAAAGCATAAATTTAGTGAATCATAAAATCATGCTGATGAAAATTCAATCAAAAACTTGAAATTTTAGCCATGAAAGCACATTAGGGTCGCGACTTTTTCACGAAGACTTCCATTATAATACGGTTCATGAATTTCCTTTGATAATCAGTTGATAATCGTCACCTCGACAGTATATAAATTTGCACAATTTTAGTTTTTTAAAAACTGCTCAAATATTTTTTTGCACCGCAGGAACGTGATCTCCGCAAAAAAGATCTTTTGATATATAGATTTTTGCTGTGTACGGATACTTTTAGTCTCCAACATGATTGCATTAAATCCATCGGAACCTACTCATTGAATCTGCATTTTGACATGATGTCCTGCCTTCTTAATGAAGTTAAATGTGCTAGCATACGAGCAGAAGTATAACTCTATCTGTTTGATGCTAATACCATTTATCTACTTTTACCATTTAAGCTGCGGTAAACAAGTTCTGAAACGAGGAAAGCTTATCGAGGCTTGAAAATCACCTGTTTAAATAACATTGTCATTCTTTCATTTATATCGCGATAACGTCACACTGAGAACAAGTAAGGATATGAAAAACTTGAAAGTTGCCAACATCAAACGCGGTAGCATTTCTCAAATTGAATTGAATTTTGCGACAAACAAAAATTTGTCATCATTTCAAATTTGAGCAAACACAAATATACCACTTCTCTAGACTTCTACATAAAGCGATAGTTTTGTGAGTTTAACTTTGCCTACATTGAGCCGTTTATGATATTTGTGAATTGTTCCAAACGTGAATACATTGTTCAAATATGATTTGATACATTTAGCTTTTAAATGCTTTGACGCGCACGTGTTCCCAGGGTGGTTTGAAAATAGACTATATAGATGAACGTGTTCAAAACAACAAGATCGGATTAAATTGAAAGTTATGTCGTGTTTGCAAAGACATCAAGACGAAATATAACCAGAGATGGTAAGTCAACATAATGAAGACACAAAATCAATATTTTTTCATGTCGTGACTTTATGTGTCCTGTCTGCGTGCTTTTATGTTGGAAGAACTGTAGTATTAATATAAATCGAGTTTATCCTACACGAATAGTAACATCCGGTTGCTTGAGATAAGAGGTTTTTCGAGCTGCTACTCGTGCGCCGAAAGTCTTGTTTGCACGCTGAAATTTTATTACCTGATTACAGGAATTGAGAGATCTCCTGTTTGGTAACTTACTCGATTCAGGCGTCTGAGCTTCTAGCGCTTATGAAGACTATGACCTAATGCATGAAGAATTCCATTGCACAGAATTCATGCATTTCTTATGGTCGTTATAAAAGGGAACGTGATTGCTGACACTTTTCGATCCATGATCAATCAGAAAAGAATGGACAAACAATGGAAACAAAGGCACGCCTTCAGTAATCGTACTTCGTGCGTCAACAGACAGTCCAGACAAAAGCAGTTAATGACTGGTGATAAAGAAAGATGCATACACCATCATCAACTTATTATCCTGTGAGTATCAGTAAAGCGTGGCAGTTAAAGTTAAACAAGGAGTAATTTTAGATGACACTCAATGGATAATAAACTGATAAGATGAATGCATTTTTTTATCACCATTCACTAAATTGCTATTGTCTGGTGACGCACGAAGTACACGATTACTGAAGCCATGCCTTTATTTGCTTCCATTGTTTGCTTTGCCACGAGAAAGCTGTTCTTTCAAGAGTTGCTTAATCCAATGGTTACAACAGCATTGTATTTGTCCACCTACGGATTGGAGAACGCCATCAGTGCTCATCAGGACTACTTCGATTAATTATTCAAATTGGTAAGAATCAAATTTTATTATAATTAATCACTGTTGGGATGACTTTCATCATCGTATGAGAATCCGACCCATCATGGATCGGAAAGTGTCAGCAATCAAGATACACGTGGAAACGCAACTTCTTTTTGGCCTGTAGCTATATAGTCCGGCAGCCAGAACGAGTTTCTGCAGGGAACGAGGCCGAAAGTGAGACTTTCACAGAATGATGTACACCCTATGATTTCTGCGAATCTGCACGTCTGCCGTGTTCTAGTGAATTCCTCTTCTTGTCAGACAGGAACAAAGAAAAACATATGTAAATCCAATGTGACGCAGACTGCAGTTTTTGGTTAAAATGAAATTTTGTATGTCTTCTCTGATTAAACGAAAAGTACTGAGCCCAGATTCATAATTTTTGACATGGAATGTCTTCAGGTCATTTTCTTTCATGTTCATGAACCCCTGTCTATAAAGCGAAATACATTTAGATTGGGCGAGACTCTTAATGTCGGCAAACACCAACATGTTGGTCCACTTCATCCACATTGAAACACATTCTCACATACATTTCCGATGAGATCATTGGAAATGACCTGAAGACATTCCATGCCAAAATTATGGCTCTAGACTCAATACTTTTCAGTTAATGAGAGAAAACATAGAAAATTTCATCTTTACCGAAAACTGCAGTCTACGTCCCATTGGATTGACATGTGTTTTTCTTTGATCCTGTCTGACAAGAAGAGGAACTCATTAGAACTCGGCAGACGCAGTATGCATAGGGTGTGTGCATCACTGAAAGTCTCATTTTCGGCCTGGTTCCCTGCAGAAAGTCGTTCTGGCTGCTGGACTAATAGCTACCAATAATCACCGTCGAATATACATAATTCATATCAATATATAATTTCAGAGCTGACACTCAAGTGGCTTTATTTTGACTAGAAAGAAATTTGATTTTAATGTGTGCGGTTGTGTGAAACAAAGGTGTCCGAGAAGTAAGCCGAACATCTGGCAGAGAGGTTTAGTGAGTTGGCCAAAAAAAACTATTCAAAAGACCATCTGTTCTGCTGATTATTGGTTCACCATTTGATAGCAACCACCTTTGTCGAAGAGTTTTTTGAATATTTTTTTTCAATTTGAGCAACTTTGAATAACTATAAATGTTTGTGATATGTTGTAGTCAAATCCATCATGTTCATTGTGATTACCACATTTTCTCGAGTATAACCAGTGGTTGAATTTTTAGCAATTTAAGTGCGGGTTCTATTTGAGGGCGAGCTGCATAAATAAACTATCGAGTCAATATATTAGTTCATGATTTTTGCTGATTAATTGATTATAGACATCAAGCACATTGCTGATGAATAGGAAGACGAAAAGGAAGAAATGTAAGAGTAAAATATTTATGAAAGTGACTACGAACTCGAGACGCAAGATTTGCAAGACGCAGAACCAGAAACTCATGTTGAGTGACGACACAATCTTGAACATTTTGTTTTTATTAATCGCTTTACATCAATTTTCATAAGTGTTAGTTGAGCGATTACTATCATTTTGATAAGAAACAAAACCATGCTACAGATAATAATGGAGATTGATTCCTTTAACAAGCAGTTATATTCAATGATTTTTGAAAGAACACTGGGAAGTATAACAATAAGTCTATGTTGTAGGCCTACTTCTTAGAAATTAAGATCTGATACATGTAGTTAAGTTTACTGCTGAACAACAATAATTATTGAGCACAATAGTTCGACAAAACGTCTGATTTATCTGCAGTCATTCTCCTATGGCAACTCGCTAAACCTCTTTATTCATAAATTTAGGAGCAGGTTGCCTTCGAGGTGGGTTTTGTTCGCGAAAATGCAGTGCATGCTTTGTAAAATGCTATTGTGCTGATTGACCAGTGCTAATTGCATAGAAATAGGCCCTTTTCGAGTTGCCAAATCGATGTGACCTTGGCAACTTGAAAAGGTGATTATTTGCAAAAATTTGCACTTTTTACATGAACTTCGTCAAGGTCTCTTCGAAATTTTTAGTCGGTCAGAGCTCGATTATTTTGGGAAAACCGGAAATTCTAAGTTTGAAAACAAATTAGCAAATTGCAATTGCGTGTAATTTGTGATTACGTTTCATCGAAAATATTTTGATAAAACCAAAAGTTTGGATTTCTTTGTTTTACTGTATGGTCATGCACAAGCAAATTTAAAATGTCGAAAAGCCCATGCATAGTTAATTCTTTTGATGTTGATGTCCAATTTTTTTCCCTATTCTCCAACTCCAATTTCTAGTGTAGTCTTTCTGTTAATGTCCACTCATCAATTTCATCTAAATTCATAGCACGGTGATTATTCATTGAAATACTGTGTATACTAATATATCATTGAGAGGCAAGTATTTCCTCCGCAAGTAATGCTATTCTCCGGTCGGTTTAGATGCAGTGTCTCCCATTGTAAGGCAATGGGATCAATCATCAATCAACATTCCTCTGGATTGCGCATGCAGTTGAAAAAATACTCTGGCTGGTAGCACAAAAGAAGTCTTAACTGCATGCATGGGTTTTCGACATTTTAAATTTGCCTGTGCATGACCATACAGTAAAACAAAGAAATCTAAACTTTTGGTTTTATCAAAATATTTTGGATGAAACGTAATCACAAATTGCACGCAATTGCAATTTACTAATTTATTTTCAAACTTAGAATTTCCGGTTTTCCCAAAATAATCGAGCTCTGACCGACTAAAAATTTCGAAGAGACCTTGACGAAGTTCATGTAAAAAGTGCAAATTTTTACAAATAATCACCTTTTCGAGTTGCCAAGGTCACATCGATTTGGCAACTCGAAAAAGGCCATAGATTGTTTATTAGAATGGAAATTGACTCAAGGTCGCGACACATCCGAGGGAACTAAGTTGCGACATGAAGAACCAATGAAAAGCTTAGAATTGCGCACATGACTGATTCCAATCGTGTCAGTCGTTGACAAGCGTATCTAAGCGAAAATGCGTGCGATTTTTGTGCCATTGTGTATTGTATAAAACTTTCCTTCCATTTTGAGGTTTAATTGTTATCAACTTCTATGGTCAATTGCATGTAGTTGCATTTTATCGTGCATTCATAATAAGTCTAATCTTCAATTGATATGACAGCTGTAACAACACGGGTCCATGACGCAATACCTCTTTCTAGTTATATATTGGCAGCAACCATTGAAATCCGATGATCCATGATAATAAAGGTCTAGAACGGATATGGACATTGAAAACAATTGAAAGTCGTGGACATGCGTTGTCATGACAACAACGCCTGAAGGATGACTGTTTCCATTGGTTGACAATAGGAAAGTTCCGGCAGTCAGTGAGTTTACTTTGTAAATATTCACGGCTATTGTAATTTCTATTCAAGTATAAAAAGTATAAAAGCATTTTGATAAAATGACTTACAATGTATCGCTTTACGACAAGAGTCTACAACTGTTGCATGTTTCAGTATTTTGATTTTTATTAAGATCTAGCAGCATTGACCTAAATCGGTGCTAATGATCGGCTGTAGTTGCCATCAATAACCTGCCACTGTCTATTCTGGTTACACTAACTTAAAGTGAAAATGCGAATTTCTATGGTGCGAACCTATCGACAAATACAGAGTGTCCCAAAAGAAACCGAACCGCAAGATTAAAAGAAAATTTAAGATCAAAAACGACTTTTCCAGTAGCTAGTAATAAAATAACTAATGTTCAAAGTGTCCACTTCAGGTTGAACAGAATAACGATATGTCAAATCATGTCGAAAACATTGGTTAACTTTATTGATTATTCAGATATCAAGATTTCATTATTGCTCATGTCGCACTGATTCACTGTGTGTATGTCAGTGACAGCTATTCACTGTCATAAAGTTCGTAACAATTAAGATCGTTGCATCAAAATTACAATGCAGCGAAGAACGGTAGACCCACACGAACGTATTTTCATTATCAAGTGGTATTATGCAACCAGCAGCTACAAAAGGATAGATGAAAAATGGGCAGAGAACTTTGATACTCCAACACCAAGTAAATCGACTATGTTTAATTTAGTTCGCGAATTTGAAGAAACGGGAAGTGTAGCAGATACCCCAAGAGAAGGTCGCCCAAAGACAGCTTCTTCACCTGAAAATAAAGATCTAGTAGCCACAGCTTACGTCAATTCACCCAAAAAATCCGTCCGCCGAGCATCCGTAGAATTAGACATATCCCGAAGTTCGCTCCACCGCATCGTGCGTGATATCGGTCTAACACCATACCGACCTCGTCTTCTTCATGCATTAAACGAGGATGATCACGACAAGCGAATGCAATTTTGTGAAAATTTCATTCAATTTTGTGAGGATTCACCAGAATTTCCACACAGCATTCTATGGAGCAACGAAGCATGTTTTAAACTTAACGGACATGTTAACAGACACAACTGTGTTTATTGGGATAGTGAAAATCATCACCGTATAATTGAACGAGAAGTCAATCTCCCTGGAGTCACAGTTTGGGGTGCAATCTGCAGTACTGGATTAGTCGGCCCTTTCTTTTTTGAAGGAAATGTTGACAGTGACCGTTACCTTAACATGCTGAAGACTCAAATGTTTCCGATTGTGTCCGAGTTCCCCAATTTCCGTGATCTCCACTTCCAGCAAGATGGCGCACCAGCACATTACGCAAAAGATGTTCGAATTTGGTTGGACAAATCATTTCCAGGACGTTGGATTGGACGGCGGGGGGCCATTGAATGGCCTGCCAGATCCCCTGACCTTACGCTTCCAGATTTCTATTTATGGGGATTTCTAAAGAATGCTGTTTACATGAGTAAGCCAAGAACAATAAATGAGCTGAAACAAGTCATACAGCACGATTGGACTAATATTTCAACAGAAACTTGTCGGAAAGTATGTCGGAGTGTTGTACAGCGATATCGGGAATGTATTAAAGTTCAAGGTGGACACTTTGAACATTTATAAATATATTATTTGCTTCTGGAATAGTCGTTTTGATCTTAACTTTTATTTTCATTATGCGGTTCGGTTTCTTTTGGGACACTCTGTATTGACATTTGATTTATCTCAGACACATGTTCTATCCAACAACATGCATTAAAATTGGCAGCATTTCCGGATAAGTTCAACCCCAAGGCGTTCTACTTCTCTATAAATCGCAAAACTCAGTGGAGGCGGACATTATGGAAAAATTGCCGATAGAATCTTCATTTGTGAGAAGATGGATTATCATTTCTGGGATACTAACAAAATGAGATCTCAATATTCATGTAAAACTAAAAATTATTTGACTTGATCGAATTGTTCAGCTGTCACAACTATTGCACTCACGAATCCCACTCAAACCTTGAAGTTCATGCTCTTACCAACGGAGTATGTACGCACTTGTCAACGTTTTACGAAGGCCGCACGATTCATAGATTTCACAAGCAAAGCCTTTTCTTCTGTAATTTTCTAAATTTACATATCGGTACAAATGTGGTTCAATTAATTGATTAACCATGCATTTTTCAACATGGTTCCTGTACAGACCACCTCAGACTCTGTGAAAAGTTATAATTTATAGAATACTACAAATGTAATTGCGGGTTCGACTCATAATTGGGGCTTGAAAAGCAAGCACACGTTTGCATATTTTGAATTGTGAATATCTATCTCATCATCATCAGGTTATTTCTCTCTCTCTAAGGAGGAACCCCTTTCTCTCGTCAGCGTCCACAAAACTTTGTCTTTAGCCATGCGGCTCCATGTGCGTCCGATGTTGCGTTCCAAATCGTCGCGCCATCTTGATTTTGGTCGTCCAAATGATCTTTTGTAGTTGCGCGGAATTTTTGTAGTCCATTCTGTAACCCGTGTTGTCCATGGGTTGTCATTTCGTCGCGCCACATGTCGCGCCCATCGATGTTTGCTTTCCCGACACACTGGATGATGTCTGTGACCCCTGTCTGCTGACGGATCCAACTGGCTCTCTTCCTGTCACGAAGTGTACTACCCATCATCATGCGCGCCATTTTCCGTTGAGTTGTGACGAGTTTCTCCAATTGAGTATCATTTAGGGACCATGTTTCGCTGCCATATGTCATAGTAGGAAGAATACATTCGTTGAACGCCTTTCAACGACTTTCTCTTTAATTTCATGGGAACTTTCTTATCTCGCATGATATCGCCAAGCTTCCGGAAGGCATTCTACCCAAGAGTGATCCTTCGTCGCAATTCCATCAACTGGTTGTGATCTTTAGTCTGCATCTGTCCAAGGTATACGTATTTGTTGACTTCTTCGATCTTCTTTCCATCGATAATGACGTCGGTCTTCCGTACGGAATTGTTACACATGATCTTCGTCTTGGCAATATTCATCTTTAGTCCGACTGACTAGCTATTGTCGTGGATATCCCGAAGCATCGCTTGCAACTCCTCTGTGGAACTGGCAATTAGGACAATGTCGTCAGTGAATATGAGCTGGAACAGACGCACTCTATCGATATTGATACGAATATCTATCCATTGAATATCTATGTACGAATATAAATACATGAACATGCTGTATTCTTTGAAAATTGCTTTTACTTGGCAACTGTATATGAATACTCGCACGGCTTCAAGTATAATTTACAACAGTATTCAAATGGCTGTTAACTTTGAATAAAACAGGCCGCAGGCTAGGGCCTACAAATTGAAAAACATAAGCCGGTGTGCCGGGCTAAAGTTACTCCCCAGTAACCTTGACCTCACTAAATTTATCAAAACAGAGCCTTATTGTGTAGAGGCAACTACATGCACATGTATTTTGATTCACATTGTGAGTGAAAAGTTTACATTGTTTGCCAAAATCTATCTTTCGTTAGGATGCTCCCGCTTGGTCCCGATAACTTCACAATTCAATCTATACGTTTTACATCCCTTTCCAATTCAGTAGCTTATTTCTGATTGAGGATTCGTAGTCAGTAGGCTTAGATTAACAAAGTAGATATGATTTAGATTAGAAACACTATGAAACAAACAAGAAAAAATCATAATCGAAGGGGAGTAACGTCAGACTGCTTCACCGCGGCCGGTTTCTTCCCTGGAAGTGCACAGCATAATTAAGTAGCAATAGAGATTTCTTCAGTTTCGAATGACTTCCTCAAGTTCTAAAATTCCTCTCCAAAATTATCAGAATGATCGTCAGAAGGAAAGAAGAGATCCTAGTATGAATTTCTATCATTGAAATGAGAGTGTTACAATAGTAAAATGATGCGTGAAATCTCCATCCTGAATTTGTTCAGTTTGAGCCTATCAAAGGACGTACATTTGCATGAACTTCTGAAGCAAATGGTAAGGCCATAAATCACTTTGTTATGAAGTACTGAACATTCTGACAAAACATGTTCCATTTGTTTCCACAAGAAATCTATTATTGGAATGTAACCTTACCACCAGGGTTGGAATCGGCCAAAAAATTTGAACACAGTGAACCAAACGTCGGGAGATCATTTTGTTAGTAAAAGTAAGTCAGAAAAAGACTACTCCCCATCATTTCTTAAAAAAGTGAAAAATCAGACGGGCTTTCGGCGTCCAGCGCCTTCATACGGAATTACGGATGATGGTAACGTTGCCATCGACCGTTTGAAGGCCCGTCCGATTTTTCACGTTTAATTTAAGAAATGATCGACCAACTTTGGGGAGTTTTTTTGATCAATTTTAAAGACCGACCGGATTGCCGGCCGACTATTGACTGCGCCACCGGTTAATTTAATTACTCACATGTCGACCGCTGACAACATTCATTCTAGAATAAATTGCTTAATCAATCAACCGAATTACAACATTGTATAGTTTAAGCAATCTACAGTAAAATAGACTTTAACCCGCTACAAATTGCAACAGCTTCAAGAGTGGGTTTTCGTGTAGAGAAAAAATCCCTCACTAACATATAAAAAATCTAGAAGAATCTAGTTAGTGGACCACCCAAAATTTTCCATTTGAAGTCACGAAATGACCGGAATGTAGTCCTTCATTTCGAATTCGAAAGTACATTCTCCCAAAAAGTGGTTGATCGGAGATGATCATAAGGCAGAAAGTGATGGATTGAAAAAAAGGTTTGCCCTACATGGGTTAGTTAGAATATGTAAGAAGTTTTCTGATCTGATCAAGTCACTGCAAATCAAGCCCGAATATTTGATGATGCTATTGTCTGAATGCATAAGATACATGGCAAGTCTGACCAATGACGAAGTGACTGCCAGCGACCGCCTTATTCGAACGTAATCAAGAATCAGTGCCAAAAGTTTCTATGCTGCGTGCACAGAATTAGGCAGGCCGTCTCTTCTTCTGTTTGACTAGAAAGGAAGCATTGGAACATATAATGCCAATGAAATGGCACAATCTGCTGACATAATACCATAACACTCGAACAATGAGGAGCCACTTCAACATTAAACACGCCAAACTGTGCGAATTTCAGTGACAGTTATCAACCGGGTCACACAGCAAAGAGACACAATCGATGTGAAGCTCTACAGAAAAGTTTGTGAACGTTGTTTTCTTTCGTCTGCTAACTTTTTTAATAATGATCAGAAGGACCAACATTATCGAAAAGCTTTTGCGCAATGATCTGAATTCTTCGAATCTGAAGGAATCGTGGCGATCGGAGCATTTTGAAGGAATTCAGAGCAATCAGTATGCGACGTGTGATTATTTTTCCTATCTCTGTAAGGCATTGAAAATTTCTTTTTGCCCACTTAGTAAGTTCCTACATGTGCCATCGTTTTGAATCAGTTTGCACTTCTAGCAAAGTGAAATTGAAATTGAAAGATCATGTTTGGAGTTGGGATCACTCTAAAGATGGGGCTGACAAGATGGTGAGATTGTGAAGGTCACACAGATCCGAGCGTGCCGTCAGAATGACTCACATTTAAGTCTCGTTCTGATTCTGAGAGGCGCAAGAAGGCGTCTGAAAAGGGATAGGGCAAATACCATTTGTCGTGGCAGTCTTTACACTGTAGATGATAATGGAGACCTTGATACGCAAATTTGTGTAATTCTAATTTTTTCATTTTGCATTACTTTTGACCGATTGATCTTTTGTTATGCACTTTCTGTGGTTTGAATGAGCCTCATTGAGCTGTCAGCATTATTGTTCCTTTTATAACCATATTCATATTTTCATGATTCAACTTTTTGTTGTTTCAGAGTAATTATATAGGCAAACGTTTCATAAATATGATTGTGGAGTGGATTCCCTGACGTGAGCAGCGCAAGAATGATTGTAATGTATCCAATTTCATGTCATCCATTGTTTACGATGAATACCTGTCAAGTGGGTGCATCAAATTATATTGACATTCCTTTACAAGACTCATCAGAAATTCCTATTTAGACTGGAATATTTTATATTTAAAAAAATAAAGAAATTCTCGAAATTATTGGCTGGAAGAGCTTGATGAAATCCTTGTCAGGTACATCCACCCACTAAGAGAACGATGCAAATACTGATATTATTTCGACTCAATTTGTAACATTTACGCAGTCGGAATGTGAGTTCACGAATGCTTGAGGGTATTAAAAGGAAGGAAAAAGTATAAACACTGAACTTTTGACCATGAAATTATGCACTGCATCACACCTACGAGGCTGGAATCCACTTTATGACTGAGGAACTCTGAATTATTGATAGGGCTATCGAAGAGGCAATGGTACACTGACTTGAATTTAAGCAGAATTCTTGTAGGCGAAGGAGAGCAGCATTTCAAACCGTTTTATCTGACTTACATAATAGGAGCGGTGCCAGAGCCCGTGTTCGGAGGTTGAGGTAGTCAGGTCATGACGCACTTTTGCTTGTGGCATTTTCTTGCAGATTGGACCTTGATACACCGATTTTGGGATATCTGCTCTGGATCTTCTCTTGCGAAACTGAATTTATTATCGATTTTTTGAATTTCGTCTCTCAGGAGAATCAACGTGAAATATGGAGGTGCGAAACACGTAATACGAATTTTTGATGACAACACGAATGCAAAAGTCAACAAATCTGATATCATTCAAATGCTTATGACAAGACAAATATTTTGGTACCAAAAGCTTTGTCATAGAGTCAACGGGTGCAGAGTTAGAGGTCAAAAGGTCATGGCGAGATGCCAACGCTCAAAAATTTGAAGCACGAATGTTCATCACCTTCCACTGACTGAACCAATAGCACGAATTCGATACAGCTACTGTCCATTTTCAGTGTCCTATATATATATAAACTGATCAGCATGTAGCTCAAACTGTACCTGATGAACAGATGTAGTTTAATGGCATGTTCAGAACAAACAATGTTTCGTACCTCGGAAGGTAACACAAGCAGAGACGAATCATTTTGTGTTCTGAACATGTCATGTGTAGCTATCTGAGGAACGATAACGTTTTTAGAAAATGGCATTGCAAGCGTTCACCACAGATGAATACAACAGAGCGTTGTAAACATTCATCTTTTGTAATTTCTTCATTACTTCGTATGCTATGTTTCCTTTTTATCGTTGTATTTTCTTCTTGTCAATTCATTACTCGGTCACACAGCTGAAGTTTATTCTTGCAAATAAGACAACCCATTTGGAGATTACTTAATTGCTGCTTTAATTAAATTGCTCAAATCACTTGATACCACTGTATATAATTGAACGCAAAATATGCAGCTTACTTATATCGGGTACTAAATTAGAGTCTACCTGGAATAAATATGAAACGAGAAGCTCATCTCATATCCTCTGGCGTTTGAATGCAAAGGATTAGCTTCCGACCTAAGACTCAGCGGCTACATATCCATAAATGATGATGTTCAATGAAAATCAAGAAATTGAAACGTATTGATATGAAGTATAGCCCAATTCATGCTATCTATCTATGGCAAATACCAATGCAGATTCTACAGTAGTCATAGATAGACAATAATGTAGCAATATATCATGAATTTTTAGGGCAGTAATATCAGACATAGACGAGGCTGCGTTAGCAGCCGAGACTGTCTGATATTTCTTACCGCAAAATCCATGATATAATGCTTTTATATGTAACTCTTGAGAAGTCTATGAATATTGCTCTTATTGATCACTGTTAGTAACAGATAATGAAGAGATGAAGAAATCTTTGATTGATTTGATTGAAGTCTATGAAAGTCTCCTCTCTCAATAGAAGGTAATTCATGATAAGTTTGAGAGTCTATGAATGTTTGCAATGTGAATAGATTTGAAATTCAGATTTCTATCTAACAATGATTTAAAATATCCATTTACCAATTCATTCATTAATGGATTCTCAAGCTGGTGTGACGGACGACAGTTCATGGCTATCTGGTACGGTGTGAATTCTATGTGAAATTGGCGGGCATATAATGGTGCATTATATACCCTCCAATGCCGGGCAATAATGCATTTCAAACTTATTTCAATCATTTCTATGACCTCCAAAGCCATCGAGAGTGAAATACAATGTTCATTGTAAAATTGATGCTTGCATCGCGAAATCTATGAAAGTAAGTCAAGGGACTATATGGATATCTTGGTAGTCTCTGGCTAATTATCTTGTTTTTTAACTTCTATGATTTGTCCTTTATAGGAGTTTACATAGAGAAGTTAACTGTGGGAGGAAAAGTTAACTTTCTCATCACGTGGCACTGAAAAGTTGACTTTTCCAACCGGCAGTTTGCATAAGATAGATATCTTTTCATTCCCACACAAAATGAAAAGTCAGGGGCTATCAAGTCTGCACAATTCACCAAAGTCCAGAATTAACTTCAGTGTTTTTGATGGTGTATGTACGAAATTTGACGTGGTACTTAAATTTGACGCTTCGAAAGAAAAAAAGGTACCTTCAAGCTGAATGCCATTGTGATATCGCCTTGCAATCTCATCATCGCGGTGACTTACAGCATAAAACTATCAGATCCGGCATCAGTTAAATTATTGAAACTTTCTCGCCTGTTTTACACGAAAACAGTTTGTCCAAGATACTTTTTAAGTATATAATGTCTCTTTCTAAACCTCAGTTCAGTCAATTTATTCATATTTCGCCAAAATCGTTCACTGAGAGAAATTCTCTGATTTGGAAACCATCCGCATTGTGCACTGATGCGGAAAATATCGAATGGTGAAATATTATGATCATCATGATAATGGCCGACATACTTATTATTTTACATCAGTAACTTATGGACAGTTGCGAATACCTGCTAAACATTTCATTCATTCATTCCCAGGTGTACGAAGTGCCTTGCGTTTTTAGCTACTTGCATTTATCCATGTATGTACTTTCCTACATGAGTTCTACATTTCCTTACCCTTCTGGCTTCATAGAATGCCTGTTTTGCTATATGTCCTAAAACACAAACTCTTGCCAAAAGTAGACAATGACGTAGGGAAGCAAATCTCAAACAGGATATCTAAGAAATAAGAAAAGATTACTTTGTGCATCAGTATACCATCCGATCTTTGACAGTATGCTCCTCAGACTACTTTATTGAGGCCCCTCTAATGACTTTTCTTAAAGAGGCTTTTTGCACTTATCTCCTACAACTTTTGAACCACCCGATTACATGCAATCTTTGAGGCAGGCCTGCAGAAGCTTCAGGGCAAGGAGAACATTATATCTCGACTGTATAAAAGCTAAATCTCAACCAAAACAAATCTAGTCAGCGCACCAAATTTCGATCATCGCTTGAAAACAGTGAAGTTTGTTCATGTTTTATGGACTAATTTGGTGCGCTGACTCAATTCTCTTTCATGTTTTCATGTTGAGATTTGGTCTGTGGTTGATGGAGACGTTATGTTCGTCTTTTCCTGAATCGTCTGCATCTCAGAGATGAAATTAATCAGACGTCTAACACACAAAGTTGAAATGAGTTTAAGTACAAAATAAGGTTTATTGTCGATTTACGGTCTTTGATTTGTAGATTTTCCCGTGGCTACAACTAGCTACTAAAATTCCCTACTTCACTGATTTTCCATTTGCAAACTGACAGGCCCAAGACTACAATAATTAGTTGTTCATCAAAGTGCTCAAAGTCTTCAGTAATCCTTTGCTTTTATGAGCTTGAGTGAAAATTTGCGTGAAAGTCTACAAAGGCTATTTAACAATTTGTTTTGAATTCGTCCTGAAAAATTTATGTGATCATTGCGGACAGTGATAGAATGGGAAGTTGGGGGCATCAATGAATTGTTGCCAAAATTCCGTTATTGCTGTCTGATTTGAAATTTGCGATAAAAATTATAGAATCTACTGATTGTTTGTTCATGAAAAGCTATGCTTTTCCGGGCTGTTGCTTACAGGGACGATTGATGGAAGTTACATTTCCAGCCCCGCGTGAGATTCAAAGAACTTTTCTCTATAAACCTGAGGTCATATGCTTTGTTCCTATCAAGCTACCAACGGGAAATTCGGCAAAGCAAAGTCAATGGGTGTTTCAAGACATGTTGTCAAATCAACTTCCATCTAATTCATGTTCTAGCGTCAATACAAGGCCTAGATTTCGATTTTTTCAGAAAAATAGACACTTTAATTTGACTGCTCATTTCTTTATGACTGCAGTCACTGCATCTTTCAATAGCCACGCAAACTGATTTGATAGGCTCAAAGGGCTATCCGTATAATTGGATAAGTAAATCGTACACGGAAATAAGCTCAAGTAGGCCTATTTGTGTTTTGTATGATTCGATTCGACTAAAAATTTGTCGACTTTCAGGTCCTAATGAAATCATTATCTATGAAGCAAAGAAATTCATAGGTTTCGTAATAGCAGCAACGAGTTTCTGCAGGGAGCGAGGTAGAAAATGAGACTTTCGCAGAATGGCGTTCACCTTAAGGCTACTACGAATCGGCGCGTCTGCCAAGTTCTACCGTTCCTCCTCATGTCAGAGTAGAACTAAGAAAACTATCATGATGTTTCGATAAAAACGATATTTCTTATTTTTCCTCTGATTAAAGGAAGTGCTAAGTCCACATAGACCATGTCTGGAAGATATTCTTGACAAACTTTATATGCTCTAGACTTAGTCTTTTTTCCCAAATCAGAGAAAACATAGAACACTTTATTTTCCCCGAAAACTTCAATCTGCTTTCCTTTGTATTTACGTGGGAGGTTTCATGATGTTTTCTTTGCACCGGTCTGCCGTGAAGAGGAACTGGCAGAACGCGGCAGACGCGCAGATTCACTTTCCTGCTCATTCCCTGGAGAAACTCGGTCTGACTGCCGGTCCTCAAAATGGTGCGACTGTCAGCAAGACACTTTTAATTTGTTTTCTATTTTGCATGATAATTCAAGTGAATTTAGGATGGTTCTTGATTTCCCTTTTTGCCAATTTCTCCTTGTTTATCTTATTATAAGATCTGCAATAGAATTACGTTGATCTACAAAGAACTGAAAATCCTGAAATGAATAGTACACGTGTCGCCTTGTCTCTCGCATCATCTCTTGAGAAAGTTCCTTTCTAATTGATCATTCAATGAATTTCTCCTCAACACGCGGCAGAATCGAACTCTTTTGCAGATGGCTTCAGTTCTGTATTTGGAGACCCAATATCAGATATCAAGCGACTTGGAAGTGTGAAAGAAGAAGTCCCATTTTCAGTCATTAATGCTTGAGTTGTAATCACAACATCGCTCGTGTTTTCCATTTACCGGCTATAACAACATCTTCTCATGCTGTAATCAGATTTGCCGTCGGTGAATGCCATAAATGGACTATTTTTGCACATGCAACAAGTGGTGATTTACGAAAACTTGAATCAGAGGTTAGATTTCAAAAGACATCATCGTGGGATCCCGTAAACTTAATGCAGAGCATTAAACCACCATGGACCCATGTGAGGGGAGAGTGTGAGAACCTCGAACAAAGAGCAAGTGGAAATACGCTGCTTTGTCATTTTTGAAAAAGCGAACTTACTTAGCAGTAAATTAAATGGCAAATTCAAATTTGTTCCCGATTTTGCATTGCTTTATGACATTACATGATGATTTATGATGAAGACTGCGCCCATTTTTGAAATGTAAACAATTCAAGTTGGGCCGGTTATTTATTTATTACTTACTTGCTCCTCGTTTATCGTCTCTTCTTCCCCAGGTTTGAGGGTTGGACACTGGAGTTTTGACTGTTGTTGAGATGGATACACCTCAGTTCTGGTCAGTCTTGCGTCAATTGAGGGTCCAGATGCAGGAGGTCAAGATCGCTCTTGACATTGTGCCACCATCTCTTCCTCTGTCCGCCTCTGATGTTCGGTCCAGCCACTTCATAACTTAGTACTCTCTTTGGCCACTTGCAGTCCGGCATCCGTTGCAGATGACCAAGCCAGCGCAAGCGATTCTCCCGTAGGACGAATTGCATGTCATGCATGTGGAGCATGCCTCTCATTTCGCTCATGGAGCGGCGTTCACAAAGTTTGATGGAACACATCCATTGGATCATAGAGTTTTCATCTCTCACCAGGCGAGTAAGGTCATCAGCTTGTATGAGCCATGTCTCCGACGCATGCAGCAAGACACTTCTGATATAGACATTGTATACTTGATCCCTGCCCCTTCAGAAACTAATTTTCTTATTGTCTACTGATGGCATAGAAATAAACTATTTATCTGAAGTTGACTAGAATGGAAATTGACTCGAGGTCGCGGCACATGCGGGGGGAACTAAGTTGGGGCATGAAGAACCAATTAAAAGCTTCGATTTACACATGTGACTGATTCTAACCCAATGATACAGACGTTGGCAGGTGCATCTAAGTGAAAATGCGTGCGATTTATGTGCCACTATTGTGTATTGCATGAAGATTAACTTCCATTCTAGAGGTTTTATTGTTGTCAATTTCTATGACTGATGGAGATCAGTTTCTTTGCTGCTGAACACTGTTCCATTGACAGAAGACGGCTCAAAAGAGAATCTCATTGGAATAAGAAACTTAGAACATACTGCATTATCGACTTGAACATTTCTATTTAGGCTAAAAACAATTACGTTACATTGATTTTGCCCTACAGTGAATGTTCTAATCGCATTAATAATGTGCTGAAGAACAAAAGAACAATAAAATATGTCGCTTTGTAGAAATCGGTGCAAGCGACAAGGCGGGCCAAACTCGTCTCTCTCTCTCTTCCCTCACCCTCCTGTATAGTGGGCATATCTAGATTAGAACAAGAAAGTAAACCACTATAACAATGCTGTAATAAAGTGATGTACCCCTAAACAGAAGCATTATTATCAGACGATGAAAATTCAAGTTTAGGAAAATAAGAAATGAAATTTGCTGATTTGCACGTGAGATTGGTAGTCACTTGAGGATAAATTGTCATTGTCAGATAAGAAAATCGATAAAGTGCTGCTTCTTAAAGGACATTTTAGTTTAAGCATGATATGAAATTTTGGTAATCAATTTAATTCATCATTGTTCCATTATATCAAGAGAATAGTTCTTGTTTTGAAGTGAATTTCTGTATGATGCCAGCAACAAGCGCACCTTTAACGCACATCACTGAAAATTGAGATCAAACATTTCCGTTGAATAATTCATAATCTCTTTCTCATCTCGAGCAGCTTCACTCTTTGATTGTGTAAGATGAAATGATTATCCTATTGTAGCTAACTAATATCCGCTCTAAAATCTCGAGAACAATCTGAAATGATCCCACTTGTATAGGTTTTTCTCAGGAACTAAGTGCTTTGTACGCCAAGTTATTCAAAAGCAAACTTCTATTTGCAAATTGATGTTTTACCATCTTGCAATTGATTTTATTTCATCTTTATGTACATAATTTGTGTGTCGTCTGTGAAAGTTGAGATCGACAATTGTATAACAGCTTGAGTATTTCGAATTTGAGTTTACTCATCTGGTTTACTGCGCCTTTACTTTATCTCCGGAAATTAGCATGAGATAAAGACATGGGAGACGATTTTTGATACTCAATCTGTCGTCATTGCAGCTGCAGAGCACTTGAATATTTATGGAAGATATAAAAATATCTATTGCCATCCTCTGTAGCATGTAATGCAGCTTCGAATCTCTCTACCACCCGACACTTCATATCATTGAGCCTGATACGAAACTTCTCTCTGATTTTGAGTTTCCTGTTACTCAATCGTCCCAAAATTACAGAAGTGCTATTGGCGTATGTTTTTTCCAGAGTAGTGATATCAGTTTTTACCACCTCGGTCATCTTCTTACTATAGCAGGAAGATGACCGAGGTGTAAAAAGATTATACATAGATATCAAATCAAAGTTTGAATTCCACCCCTTTTTGAGTATCTGATCGATTGATTGCAAACAATGAAGTCATGTATGATGATTGATCACATGACAGCTTCTGAAGCCAATGTTGGGAGTACGTTTAATTGCGTTGGGATAGCTTAGTGACGCTGACAGACACTCGAAACAGTTTTAAAATTATCAATAGGCCTATAGATACAGCAAGAGAAATCCGATTTTCGCTTCGCTTTTGTTTATTTTGTTTAATCCTTTTTCAATGTTATTGACATAATTTTATATGATTATGATTATAAACATAATCATTAGGGTGGATCAAAAAAATCGAAATTTCGAAAATCAAAATTTGGGTAGTAAAGTCTTTGGTCTATGGCTATTTTGAACTCACATGCAAAATTTCAGTGAATTTGGACAAGGTCGACTATCCCCACAGTGGACATCTATTTGTTGACAATTTTCTTTTTTTTTAGTTTTTTCGTCAATTTACGCTAGTTGAAGCTGTATTACATAGTACTTCCTAATGAGCTAGAACCTTGAAACTCTAGGTGCAAGTACATGTTGACAGCCTCTTTTGATTGAAGCAAAAAATTATATGACTCAGGATAGCGAACTCTTACTGAGAGACCTCCAAAATTTGCAAATTTTCAAAATATGACCAAAAATGTGATTTTTGCAAATTTTGAATTTGACACTTTCTTGTCGTGAATTCGAACCAACATTGTAGAGACTAGATTTTTAAGAGCTTCAAATTTCGAAATGCATCTTGTGGCATTGCAAGTATATGCTGACATAAGCCGCGTGCGTACACGTCCTGTGTTTTGCACATAGGCGTACTGTGTTTTGTGATAGGCTAGGCCCAAATCAATTCTTTATTTCCCTTTTAACTAAGATCTGGTGACTGTAGTGTAGACGCTAAGTTCTAGCAAAAACAGTGATGAAATTGAATATTCCTTTGAGCAAACTGATATGAAGTGTTTCCTTTTTGCTGCTGTCGCGCTTACTACTGGCCATTTTTCTGGCGCATGCTGTCCTTCAAACCAGTCTATTCCCCACTCTACGGAAAGCTCTGTTAAAGGTTGATTCATGTTAAAAGGATTTCATGATTTTTGCAAATTTTGAATTTGACACTGTCTTGTCGTGAATTCGAACCAACATTGTAGAGACTAGATTTTTAGGAGCTTGAAGGTGCGAAATGAGTAGCCAACATGTATGCACACGTAGGTCGTAGGTCTGTTGTGCTTTGCACGTGAGCCTTCTGAATAGGCAATTGTCATAAAATAGGCCTACATGTACATAATTTTATGGATTTCCCCTGTGGCAGACATCCTCTATAGCCGCTACTTTCAAGCGAGC
This sequence comes from Prostheceraeus crozeri, assembly GCA_907163375.1. Lineage (NCBI taxonomy): Eukaryota > Metazoa > Platyhelminthes > Polycladida > Euryleptidae > Prostheceraeus > Prostheceraeus crozeri. The sequence goes on from CAJQUW010006740.1 coordinate 49,597, forward strand.
ACAGTGATTTTATTAATGAAAATAAGTGAGTTTAAATTATAGCTCTTGGCCCTTTATGTCCCTGCTCTCAAAGTGTGAAGGAAATAGCCCTGTGCTGCGGTGTTGATTGGTTACTTCACCATTTTCTTGAGTTAGAGAGGTATTACAGTTTCACTTCGAGATAAAAGCAGATATGTTCAATGAACAGTTGTAATATCTAAAACAAAATATTTTTGATCAACTAAATACACGCACACAGAATGGGATCAAGCACGAAAGTCCTTTTTGGAGTCAAATAATGGCATCAGTTCTCTACTGTTGAGAGTGTTTCGGATCCAACCATCGCGGGCTTCAGCACCGGAAACAGCTGATGCTGCTTCGCTTGCGACTTTGACCATTCGCTCAACGTCCTGAGAATGACAAGGGTATTGAGCGAAGGTGATTGGTCCTGACTCAACCTGCTGCCTCAAAGTCCAAAGATGAGTTCCCTTCAAAACAGGTGGGTCACTCCTCTGACTATTTGAGCGCCATAAAGTTTCATGAGACAGCTGCCCATCACCCTTCAACTCCGGTCTGGTGAATAATCTTCTACCATCGCTTGCAATCTCTGTTGCTCGAATCTGCTGTAAGTACCGTAGGCCTTGATGCCGAGTCTCTATGTCTTCGCCTCCCAACATGCAAACTATCAGCTGCTCAGCATTAGAAAAGAAGAAATTTCTTCTGAGAACATCCACAAGCTTTCCCTGAGCTGCCTTGTACGAGTTAATGAGAGTAGCTCGGATGCCATTTCACAGCCAGATGAAGTGTGCGGTAGCAAAATGGAAAGTTGGATTCTTTTTGATCAGGAACCACGACGGAGCATAAACTTTGATCACATACTTTGTCAGTATTTTCAGTTTGGAATCAGGTTGAGGGGTAGCTATATACAATCGCAAAATTCGGGATGCAGTTGTTACCACATCGTGAATGATTGAGTGGGCCTGGTGTTTGTGAAACTATTTTGGATGGTGTTCTCCCAGTAATTACTGCCTGCACCATCTCATACAGACTGCCACTTATTCACATCCATTGCTTTACCATAAAGTTTCGCTAGTCTCGTACCAATTGTGTGAGTGTGCGTTGATGTTGGAATGCTGCAGTGTTCCCAGATCGCCTGTACACTTTTCGCTGTCTCAACAACCAAGTTAATAATAGGCTCCTTTGGTGGTTTCATTTGCTTCAGAAGCTTCATGTGCTGAAGAGCCTCGCGTGTGGTAGAAAGAGTGTTGGCAGGCAGCTGTGCAGGATGACCCAAAACGCAGTGATTTGTGTCCGATCGCAACATTTTGCAGAGAAACCAGCAAATGAAGAGATTAATGAAGTAGACATCATTAATACACCAAGATTAACCAACATTTCGCAACCACAGATATCTATGATCGGTCTCTATAGCAACTTCTATCTCCAAATGTATAATAGCGGTTCAACGTCATCACCGTGGACAAATGAGTTGCGTCAACCTTTTAACATGAATCAACCTTTAACAGAGCTTTCCGTAGAGTGGGGAATAGACTGGTTTGAAGGACAGCATGCGCCAGAAAAATGGCCAGTAGTATGAGCGACAGCAGCAAAAAGGAAACACTTCATATCAGTTTGCTCAAAGGAATATTCAATTTCATCACTGTTTTTGCTAGAACTTAGCGTCTACACTACAGTCACCAGATCTTAGTTAAAAGGGAAATAAAGAACAATGATTTGGGCCTAGCCTATCACAAAACACAGTACGCCTATGTGCAAAACACAGGACGTGTACGCACGCGGCTTATGTCAGCATATACTCGCAATGCCACAAGATGCATTTCGAAATTTGAAGCTCTTAAAAATCTAGTCTCTACAATGTTGGTTCGAATTCACGACAAGACAGTGTCAAATTCAAAATTTGCAAAAATCACATTTTTGGTCATATTTTGAAAATTTGCAAATTTTGGAGGTCTCTCAGTAGGAGTTCGCTATCCTGAGTCATATAATTTTTTGCTTCAATCAAAAGAGGCTGTCAACATATACTTGCACCTAGAGTTTCAAGGTTCTAGCTCATTAGGAAGTACTATGTAATACAGCTTCAACTAGCGTAAATTGACGAAAAAACTAAAAAAAAAGAAAATTGTCAACAAATAGATGGCCACTGTGGGGATAGTAGACCTTGTCCAAATTCACTGAAATTTTGCATGTGAGTTCAAAATAGCCATAGACTTGACTACCCAAATTTTGATTTTCGAAATTTCGATTTTTTTGATCCACCCTAATAGTCATATCAATGTTTATGACATAAAAATTGAAGTTTTTCATCAGTCACTTAAAGAAGGAATGCTAATACATCGAGCAATAATTTTATTTAATCAAAGCTTCAATAGTGATAGTCGTGAGGCAACAAATGACGTTTTTTAAGTAAAAGACGCAAGTTGAAGTCAAAAACAACAAAAGTACAGTACAAACTGAAATTAAGAAAAACCATTATTAGATGGTCAAAATGATATCTCTATGCGCCTTGCTCCTGGCACCACCATGAAAATGGCTTGCCGGCTGGGAATCGAACCCAGCCTTCGAATTGCTAACGCGGCGTGAAGATCACTAAGACCAGCGAAGCACACCCTTCATGATCGTGTCAAGACCAAGTAAAGCTTTCCGCGCGCATTATGACGTTACCTTCCTGGTTTATTTATATAACAATAGCAGTCGCTTCCAGGCATAGAAATAGATTGTTCTTTATCTGAAGTTGACTAGTGTGGAAATTGACTCAAGGTCGCGGCACATCCGGGGGAACTAAGTTGGGGCATGAACCACCAATGAAAAGCTTAGAATGGCACATGTGACTGATTCTAGCCCAATCATACAGCCGTTGACAAGCGAATCTAGATGAAAATGCGTGCGATTTATGTGCCACTATTGTGTATTGCATGAAGCTGTACTTCCATTCTAGAGGTTTTATTGTCATCAATTTCTATGCTTCCAGGCGACCTCGGACAATCGATCTAATGATTCATTGCACTATCGGAATCATTAGATCGATTGTCCGAGGTCGCCAGGAAGTGGTTGATATTCCTTTATAATCTATGATGCCTCAGTTAGCCGCAAGTCGGCAATTGAACATTCTCAACTTTGACTTTAACATTTAGCTACTGCAATTTGAAAGCGAGCAAATTGAAAGATAAATTGAATTAAATTAGAATCAAATCCTCTTAAAACTCTTAGTTAATAGTAAAAAAAAGGGCTGTGCTCATTACACAAAAACGAAAACTAAAATCATATACTTCTATTTAAGCATTTACGTCCATTTGATAATTTGTAAATAAATGAAAGCGCGCATCTGGCTGAATTCATAATCTCTATTGCTCTGGAGGCCTTCCGGCGGTCCTCTCAACAGAACATACCCGGTAGAAAGAATGCAAATGAGTGATGACAAATGAGAAGTACAACTACATGTGAAAATGGAGATGGCTTCACCATGGTTGATGATGAATACAATTTTGCTGCGCACGTTGCTTGCACAAATTTACCTTGAAGCACCAAAGATCACAGAAATAGATTCTTTATCTGAAGTTGACTAGAATGCATATTGACTCAAGGTCGCGGCACATCCGGGGGGAACTGAGTGGGGGCATGAATGACCAATGAAAAGCTTAGAATGACACATGTGACAGATTCTAACCCCATGATGCATCCGTCATCAAGTGTATTCAAGCAAAAATGCGTGCGATTTATGTGCCATTATTGTGTATTGCATAAAACTCAACTTCCATTCTAGAAGTCTTATTGTTGTCAATTTCTATGCCAAACATGCAAACCTTCATAAATGCGCAATAACATGCAATTTCTAGCGTGAAAGACAATGGATAACTTGTCACGAAGATAAATTTTTTTGTATCTACGATCGCAATTACAGTCAATTGCATGAGAAGCTATGGCAGAGGAATAGCGGCGAGTGTCACCTTTGATGAGCCAAATAGGAATATGTTCTTTAAATCGAACGGCAACACCTCTGCTCGTCCTACCGCAATAGACTGAGCCACAGTTGCATAGAAATCGGTAGACGACGTAAGACGAGCAGGGATCAGGCAGTTGATCTTTAGGAAAGCGCAGACTTCAATTTAATTGTCTTTGTCTTCTTATAGTATTTAACAAAATAATTTTCGATGTAATATGCGATCAGCTTCATCAAGTATTGTCTCAAAATAAATTCAAAATAATATATCATTGCACTTAACTTCTTAATGGACTTTTACTGTAAAAGTTTCTCAATTTTCATGGATTGAAGTAAAAGATGCAATTTCATGCATATTCATTGTGCTTGAATTAGATTGAGAACTTAGATAAACACTGATTTATTCGGAAATCTTCATCGGAAACAGCTTGACATCTGATTTGTATAAAGATAAAACTCCCAAAGTTAATTCTGATTTGAAAATTGGTGATAAGAAAAACTTCTCCATAAATTAACTTCTATTCGACAAACGGGGGAATAACAAGACAAAAGCTTCAACACAATATGCATGTTGAAAAGACAATGACAAACAGAACACTTCATTGTATACCATTCTGCAGATGCAATTAAAGCAGAAAATTCATAACTAAAGAAGATATACAATGTATCTGTGTACTGTAGTGTTGAAAATAAAAATGATGGAAATGTGCAAGACATGAATTGACTCATCATCATCATCATCAGCCTTTATCTGCCCACTGCAGAGCAAAGGCTTCAGTATGGCACTTCCAGCACATTCTCTCTCCGGCTAATTGTGGTCAGTTAATTGTGTTGCAGAGCAGCGCAATTTCTTCATGCCACTTTCTTGGCGGTCTTCCTCTTCTTCGTTTTCCTTCCCATGGTCTCCATGTTGTTGATCTTTGGGTCCATTTACTGTCTTCCATTCGGGCAATGTGTCCTGCCCACTGCCACTTTCTTGGCGGTCTTCCTCTTCTTCGTTTTCCTTCCCATGGTCTCCATGTTGTTCATCTTTGAGTCCATTTACTGTCTTCCATTCGGGCAATGTGTCCTGCCCACTGTCACTTTCTTGCCTTCACCATTTGTAGTGCGTCCCTGGCCTTTGTCATTCTTCGCACCCATTCGTTCGTCTTCCTGTCTATGAATGTTGTCTTGAAAATTCTTCTCCCCATCTTCATTTGTGCAGCTCTGATCTTCTGTTCCGTCTTCTTTGTCATTGTCCAAGTTTCGGCGTCGTAGATTAATGCTGGTATTACACATGACTCAAGTACCTTCCGCTTTACCTGAATTGACTGCAGGCTGCATAATTTGCATTCTAATACAAGTAGGTCAAATTTTGTAGCCTATAGAGGGCATCAGCTAAGCAAAGAAACATGTCTCAAATTTAAAAGCAGAAAATTCCATGGCTGCAGCAAACGCTGTGTTTTGTCAAACAGTACGTTTTGAATGCTATTTGTCAAGTTACTCCTACACACGGAGATGAATTGCTTTGTCTGCGTTGTTTGGTCTACAGGTGACATTTTTTAATACTGGTGGTCGCGCTTAGCTCCATAATAAGATGAATTATAACAAGAAGATCCATTTTCCATTGATTGCAATGCGAATTCAAGCCTGAATTCTGACGAACCAGATCATTGGCATCGCATTAGGAGTACACAGTCAGTAAATTTAGATTCTGAGGATTCGAACGATGTGAATAATATTTTCATTTGATGAATATATCACGGAGAAACATTGAGTCAAAGACAGGAACTGTTCACATTGCAGATGTTCAGACCTCAATGTGAAAACGGTAGCTCGTGTGTTCCCTAATACGACTTTCCTCACGCATTGCGTGCGATTGGCCAAACACCTAAGCCAAAGGGAGAAGCCTCTCTCCAGATCTCAGCAGTTGATAAACGGCATTTGGCATGCTATCAAGATATCTACCATTGTTTATGGGCATTTTCACACTATTGTGACTATCCTATTATTATATCATTATCCTATTTATTATATTATTATATTAGCATAATTTTCTAACTATACCGATAAATTTAAGCTATCCAGAATCTATTATGTATATTTATTAGGGATGCGGAGTCCTATCATTTTGATAGGACTCCGACTACGTCTTTTGATAGGACTTCGGGGTTTGATAGGACTCCGATTCCGACTCCGACTCCAGGTGGCTTAGTTTTTTGAAAAATTGACTGGTAACCAATAATTGATCATTGTAAGCTTGCCTGAACCTATTTTTAGTGATCATTGCTGTATTGATTTTCAATCAGATTTTCAATCATTTTCGATGAAAGTTGAGCAAATGTCGGTTTCAGTTATATGTATACGACTCGGCTGCTTCCATCTTGTTGTTGTGTGCTTGACACGGTTTTTCTCCAGACTCTACCAGGCAGGAAAATCTCCCATCCTTCTCCAAAAAATATGAGTACACTTTCAATTTCAATATGCGCTTTACTGTAGAGTAGCACACACGATTAACGTGACAGTAAGAGACAATGTTCTCAAACAAACTAGTATTTCATTTTTGTCTGTGATGTGACCTTTGTCGCGTAGGTGTAATCGAGGATAGGAAGGCTTGTCTTCTCTACAAAATCGCCGAGTAAAAAGACAATCCTTTTTTTCACTATCACGGTTCATTCCCTCAACAATTACAAGTTTTTCATGCACTGCTGTCTCGACTGTACTTTTGTTTGACGGAGAAAGTTAACATCAAGACAGTGACAGCTACAGGCACGAGAATAAATAATTTGTTTGTGCTATATTTCGGGCTATTTATTCAATTTATATTGCTATTTTTCAATTTATTTAAAAAGTTCGATGTTCATTTGACAGATTTCTACTCAATAGTGATATTGCCGTTGATGAAGAGACACTTGCAGCTGTTCAATGCGAAATGTCGCTGATGAATGCACGACGCCTAAAGCTTTGCTAGTACTGTAGATGTTCTGTTCGTATAGTCCGGGAGCTAGCGTGAAGTTGTGCAGGGAACGAGGTAGTACATAAAACTTTCACATAGCATAGTACACCTCTAACCTACTGCAAAACTTCGCGTCTGCCGGATCAGATCATTTGCTTTTCAGAAATAGAGAGGATAACACAATCTTATGTATTTCCAGTGGTAAAATTGTGACATCTAAGGTGTTGACTCCATTTTTTCGGATTTTTGCTCATAAAAGTTACACAAATTGGTATTTTGTTGAACTGTTTATTATAGAAATCATCTACAGATCATGATCTTTCAAATGAGCTGTCATTCAGTGACAGAGGATGAAGTAAAGTGTACAAACAGACACTTTTCGTTAAAGTATATCAACAATTTTCCTGAAATTTCTATGTTAAAATCTGCAGTTACACCAACGAAATTTCATAGAAACTTTCTCCCAATCATAAACATGTAAATCAGGCTATTCTTATCAAAATATGAAAAAATGTGCATAGAAATATCTAAATATTGGAAGCTATTCGAAGTAGGGCTAATATGAAAGGAAAGTATTGTTAATTGACAAAATATATTGTAGCGATCTTTGCCATCATTATTAGTGGTACTGTTGATGGTTGTAGAATCTGACATTTGATTTAAGGAATTTGGATTGGGAAACCACTGCAACTCACTCTGGCATGCATACAATATTTGCACACAACTTAAAGGCACGCATTTTTTCAATTGATGTGCTGGTCAGTGACTTTCAGTTAACTTGTTTGTGAAATCAAAGAAAAGGAAACCATTAAAATTCCTCAATTCGAAACTATTTACATTGGGCTCAATCTAATTTTTCACCTCGCTGGCAATTTCAAAACTGTTTCCATTGTTTCACATAGCAAGCTTAATTTTCAATTTACACGCATGCTGCTTTTTTCTCATGTTTTGTCATGGCAACTCTCCAGCTGTGCCAAAAGTTTCTATGCTGCATGCACAGAATTAGACAGGTCGTCTTTTCTTCTGTTTGAATAGAAAGGAAGCATTGGAGCATACAATGGCAATGAAATGGCACAATCTGCTGACATGATACCATAACAATCGAACAATGAGGAGCCACTTCAACATTAAACACGCCAAACTGTGCGAATTTCAGTTACTGTTATCAACCGGATCACACAGCAGAGACACTGTCGATATCAAGTTCTACAAAGAAGTTTGTGAACGTTTTTTCATGCGCCAACTAACTTTGTAATAATGATCGGAAGGGCCAACATTATTGAGAAAACTTTTGCGCAATGATCTGAATTCTTCGAATCTGAAGGAATTGTCGCGATTGGAGCATTTTGAAGGAATTCAGAGCAATCCACAAGCGACGCACGACTATTTTTCTATCTCTGCAAGGTATCAAAAATTTCTTTTTGCCCACTTATTAAGTTCCTGCATGTGCCATCGTTTTGAATCAGTTTGCATTTCTAGCAAAGTGATGCGGTTAAACAACCAATGTCTCCATCTAGTTGTTCTGTTAATCACTATTTGCATGGTATCACTATCTTCGAAAATTCAAGTTCTAAATTGAGTTGAACTGAGTCTGAAACGCTCTCGATGTTGAGTAATGAATTTGATGGATTCATTTACGTTTACCCCTACAGAATCCACAAATAGGTGTAAAACGTTTTTGATGAGCGATGTATTACTCTTAAAGTCAATGTGGAATTATAATTTGATTGTAGCTCAGCCTGTAACTTTTCATTTGAATCAAAACCCTCTATTTTTACAAACTTGGACAATTACTTGATTAAGGCACATCCTATAATGAGTGATAATTAACTTCTTGGACTGATAAATTGGTTGTGACAAATTTGAGAGATTTCCCGACTCACTCAGACTTCAATTCAGTCGTATTCCTACTTTTCGATCTGGTTTCTGAATTAATTGCAGTTTGATCTAAACTCATCTATCAGAGAAAATCATCTCAGCTGAATAAGCTTTGTTTGGGCAATCATAACTGACGGGAATGATTTGTCTCTTGATAAGCTCCGATATTGTTTGTATTTGAAAGTAGAGACAAAGTAAGACCAAACTCACTGCAGAATTTCATACGTTGCAATGGACCTATTAGAATATGCGCTTTTCATCCTCAGCCCCAGTTACTTTACTTGCGTGCATGATGATCCATTATTGTACTGAGATTGTTCCTATTATATACTTGGCTTGCTATGTATTTCTTTAAACAATATTCACAACAACAATGACAGTTTTTATTCATATTAGTCTGCTTGAAACTTGCTCCTATTACTTCACAAGTTGACCACCACAGAGGTTCCTCGTCGCCATGATTAGCAAATAACACGTCAAGATGGAATGAACTTTTTGCATGTAAAAATTGTTCTCTTTGAAGTAATCGCCCTTGGCTGTTCCAGTGAAAGTTGTTTTCTACATTAAATTGTCTTACTGCTTAGCAACACAAAAAGTCATCCTATTGTCTACATATTTTGAAATATTTGCACTACTAATATTTGCAATATCATAAACGTCACATAATTCATCACAATGATGGTCTATCAATGAGTTGTAGCAACACGACCATTTTGAGTTTTGATGGCAAAATGATATTCGGTTTCTTTGCTGATATAGAAAATAGACCTGAACACAAAGAATTACATGCACACAATATGCAAGTAGCTTGAAAATCGATAGTGTTTGTCATAGTCACATGTATGAAAATATGAGAACCTAAATATATTTGAATTCAATGTATGTACTTCATACGTGTGATTTAGTGTGCATTCCGATAAATTGCATCTAGGCATAGAATTCCATTAGGCATTGCCTGTTAATTATAAAAACTATGTGCCTTCATCATCAATAGGCTTTGAGAAATCAAAGAAACTTTTCTATTAAAAATGTATTCAGTGCAATAGCAATTTTAAACAAAAGCACATAGATGGATTATTGTATCGACTATATTTAATGTTTTGGATATCAGATAAAAGGGATAAAGCATTTTACTCAAAATTCATGCTAGTAGTCCGGTAGCTAGCGTGAAGTTGTGCAGGAAACGAGGTAGTACATAAAACTTTCACATGGCATAGTACACCTCTAACCTACTGCAAAACTTCGCGTCTGCCGGATCAGATCATTTGCTTTTCAGAAATAGAGATGATAACAAAATCCTATGTATTTCCAATGGTAAAATTGTGACATCTGAGGTGTTGACTCCATGTTTTCGAATTTTTGCCCATAAAAGTTACACAAATTGGTATTTTGTTGAACTGGTTATTATAGAAATCATCTACAGATCATGATCTTTCAAATGAGCTGTCATTCAGTGACAGAGGATGAAGTAACGTGTACAAACAGACACTTTTCGTTGGTGTAACTGCAAATTTTAACATAGAAATTTCAGGAAAATCGTTGATATACTTTAACGAAAAGTGTCTGTTTGTACACTTTACTTCATCCTCTGTCACTGAATGATAACTCATTTGAAAGGTTTAAGTAATATAATAAAGGCAAAATCGGCAAACGTTTCGCGTCCAGACGCTTGGTCACTGCCTTACTAGATGATTCCAACAATAGGTGCAACAACACCCTCGTGACGCCTGTTCAAGTCTGGCTTACGAAAATCGATCAAACGAGATTCCATCGAACTTGTCTCAATCGGATCATGCCATAGAAATAAACTGTTTATCTGAAGTTGACTAGAATGGAAATTGACTCAAGGTCGCGGCACATCCGGAGGAACTAAGTTGGGGCATGAATGACCAATGAAAAGTTAAGAATTACACATGTGACTGATTCTAACTCAATGATACAGCCGTTGGCAGGTGTATCTGAGTGAAAATGCGTGCGATTTATGTGCCGTTATTGTGTATTGCATGAAGCTTAATTTCCATTCTAGAGGTTTTATTGTTGTCAATTTCTATGGATCATGCACACACTTTAAGAAATTGATATTGAAGCTATCTATGTTGGTACACGGGTTGCAAAATTTTATATGATCGCTCAAGGCGCTATGACAATCACGCTTGATGATGCTATTTTATGTTCGTTATACCGCAAACGGAACGGCCGAGCAGTTTTTCCTATATATTTAGAATTACAAAATTTACACTTCAAATTCATAAACAACGCATGATTTATCACAATTATACTTATCAGGAAGTATTACGCAGATTTCACAATTGCTATGTTTTTACATAGCAACCTACATTTTTACAGTTTTCTAAACCTTCCATCAGACGTCACTTCACGTGGTTCCATTTTTAGAACAGTCTCGCGGCTGAAGGCTTACGGAAATGAACTTCATTAGCCGCATAATTTCATGCCTTATGTCCGATGGACGGTGACTTTTCCTGTGTGACAGTGTGACGGACGATGGAAGATGGAAGATGACTTCTGGCTGATAACTTTTCCTGTGTGAAAGGTTGTACTCTTTTCTATATATGCAATTAAAGGGAAATCCCAAAGGAAGGATGGAAGATGGAAGACGCCTACTGTTACAATGAAGAACGCTGGCTGGCTCACTCAGCGAATGATATCAAAGAAGACGCGTGCAATGTACAGGTAACCAAGAAGGCAGCCAACTGACTTGCTTGGCAAACAGAGATTAAAGCCTCTTAATAAAAAGATGCAAGTGGGAGCCGAATGCCTCACAAATCATGTTTCATCATCATTATAATCAATAATAATGCTTTATTGAAGCCAAAATACATAGAGCGGTACATGGTTATGACTGCAAAGTCATGTAAACTGTATATAATATATTGTGTATATATATATAATAAATATATTGTGTAAACTGTGAAAATCTGACAAAGGAGTTGGTGTAATAAGATGGTTTCCGCAGGCAGAGGAGCTGTCAGTTGCCTTTGATGTCCAACTTTGCTGATATGTTGACGGACGTTGAAAAAGGAGGACAGGCGATGAGTATCACGATGCACATTCCACCGCTTCGGTATGAAGCATCGAATGATGCACAGATATAGGTCACTGTGCCATATGATTCTCCCATTTCTGCCGTACACATGCTCACCAAATCAGATAATTTGGCATTATATTTGTTACAGGTAGGCCTACTTCTATTCTTACCCCTCCCCACATTTTTGTTGCTAGCACCCGCGAGTGTTGCATCGTCAACTATCTTCTCTTGATCCTAACTGCAGTCTCACTACCGTCGCAAAAGCATTCCTCTGGTTTGACGAAAATTTACAGCACTTGCTTTGTCGTTCACTGTAGACAACAATCACCCGAAGGTCATGATCACAGCTGTATCTTGCGTCCTAACGGAGTATCCAAGGCACCAATCCTTCATCCCAGGTTTCAAGTAACACTTCACAGTGGTGCTGTACTATCACTCAATGACAGATCCAGTCTATTCTAAATCCGCTGTGACCAAGTTAGATGAAATTTGATGAATTTGAAAACTTGAAAAATTTGGGGAGGGGAAGAATGGAAGTACCTTTGAACAATACGGTGGTTTTGATGCTAAAACATTGCATCAGTGTAAACAGCGGTACTTCTATTCTTCCCTCCCCCACATTTTCTGTTTGCATTCACTTCTTCTCTCAATCCTAAGTGCAGTCTCATTTCATGACTACCGTCGCAAGATCGTTGAGTGTGTAAGATTCCTCTGGTTTGACGAAAATTCAAAGCACTTGCTTTGTCGTTCACTGTAGACATCAATTCCGCGAAGTTCATCATCACAACTGTGTCTGAAATTTGTCTTCGAAGGTTATATTCTAACTGCTATCCAGGGGACCAAACCTTCATGCCAGGGTTCAAGTAGAATTTCTCAGTGCTGTTTGTGCTATCCTTCTATGACAGTACAAGCAAAGTACTGTATCAGTACTTTCAACAGTGCAATCAGTACAGTGTGGGGGGAATAGAATGCTGGCGGAACAATGGGGCTATAACAGTGACCGTGTTTCATGAAATCCACAGGAAAAGGACAAAATATCTGCAAAATAAACTGTGGAAGTGAAGTTTCTTAATGTGATAGTCAGTAAGTACAGTACTTCAACCCCTCATTTTAAAAAATACTGATTCGAACAATATCTACATTGTGGCCATGCAGTGCAAGCTTAAGGAATTTATTTAAAATATATAACTTATTAGTTAACAGAAAATCATTATTTGGACTCTAAATTCTGCCGGCTACATTTGAAAATTGACTGTTCTAAGATATCAATAAAGTATGCTCCCACCATGCAAAGTAGAACTGCAATCAGGTGAAGACTCTGCTACGATAGGCTCATCAAAATTTTGAAATTCGAATTCGTGAAATCAAGTGCACGGTGTCCGTCATGCCGTTACGAAAATTTCCATTTTTTGATTTTTTTTAGGGCCCGAAATGCTCAAAACTCGTTTACCTTTAATTCTTTTCTTCCCTCTACTCGCTAGTGAAGCTAACCCATCATAGGTTTCCATGCTTTTCATATTTGCACACTATACAAGGCCGTAACGGAATCACAAATGTTGTTTTTCCATCATTAAGTGTTTTATAGGCTATAGTATTGCATGTCATGTTTTGAATTTTGACGGAAGTGTTGCGGCAACACGAGATGATGCATTAATATGATGTCCAGCGAAAATGGATGATTCTCAGCTGCTTCCTAATTTAGAATCTTGGTTATTTTTCTATCGAGTCTCCATGCTGCTAGAATCATGGTTAGAGGATCTGCCAAAGCTTCGCAGTATTTCGGAGCACGACTGAATAGACACAGGCGGTTGACGGCTTCTAAATGGTTTATTAGCTGACTATTGCCTAAGATTTTGTTCGCTGATCGCCACTGGAGTTATGTGAGTCGGAATAATGGTCACAGAGTGTGCATTCTATCATTAGGCATTGTAGAGGGAGAATCTATTCCAGACATTCCAGTGTCATCTGTTCTGAAAGTCTCAGCTTGTTCCTTCAATCCCTCCAGAGAATAGATTTATTGCATCCAGTAATCGAAAGAGTTTGGACAGATGGTGCAAGCTCCCAGTATAGAAATCGGTTCATGCTTTCATATCTATTCTTTTGCAAAACACACTTGCCTTTACCTGGAGCTATTTTGTAGCCAGTCACCGAAAAGCTCCTAATGATGCATTAGGGGGGACCGTGAAGCGCATGGTGCATTATCGTATTACCATCAGGCAAGAAAGTGTTGTTCTTGCAACATCTTTCTTTGAAGTTACGAAACATGCTACTGAAGCAATAAAGTTGAAATCGATGTCAGATGGTAATGTTGATCAAGTTGTAAACATCATGAACATCATTCCCTTTTACGAGTAATTACGCTCACTGCGCGGAGGTATCTGCTACCTTCGATCACATGGACAACATTCACTGTGAATGTTGGCCTACTGCAATTGTTTTGAAATGAAAATGTCAACTGAAAAATGAACAAATTTAATGAGCAGAAGAAAAGATCACTGAAATGCAAAAGTCGACTAAGTTTATCCAGGTTAACTACCCGTGGATCTGTTTTATTTGTAAGGTGGCGCATGCGGATGTATACGATCCCAAGATGCAGGAGGATTGATTGACATGCAGCGAATGCAAGTCTACATTCCATGAAACTGTGCGCAGAAACAACTGAACTAATATAATAGTCCGGCAGCCAGAACGAGTTTCTGCAGGGAACGAGGCCGAAAGTGAGACGTTCACAGAATGATATACACCCTATGGCTACTGCGAATCTGCACCTCTGCCGAGTTCTAGTGAGTTCCTCTTCTTGTCAAACAAGATCAAAGAAAAACACATGTAAATCCAATGGGACGCAAATTGCAGTTTTTGGCTGAAATGAAATTTTGTATGCTTTCTCTGATTGAACAAAAAGTACTAAACCCAGAGTCATAATTTTTGGCATGGAATGTCTTCAGGTCATTTCATTTCATCTTCATGCACCCCTGTCTATAAAGCTAAACACATCTGGATTTGGCGAGCCTCTTAATGTTATCAAACAAACATTTTGAGCAAATTTATCCACATTCTACCACATTTTCACATACATTGCCGATTAGATGCATGATGATAGCACATGCACATCATAGGAAGTGACTTGAAAACATTCCATGCCAAAACTTATGACTCTGGGCTTAGTACTTTTTGTTCAATCAGAGAAAACATACAAAATTTCATTTTAGCCAAAAACTGCAATCTGCGTCCCATTGGATTTACATGTGTTTTTCTTTGATCTTCTCTGACAAGAAGAGGAACTCACTATACCTCGGCAGACGAGCAGATTCGTAGCAGGCATAGGGTGTACATCATTCTGTGAAAGTCTCACTTTCGGCCTCGTTCCCTGCAGAAACTCGTTCTGGCTGCCGGACTATAAAGTGTTATCTTCAAATGCAGCCATTGCTGATTCAAAGATTTTGTGCGCTTTTATGTGACTGTTGTGGCTTTCCTTAAAGTAAGAGAAGTCGTCCTTTCAAAAGACTATATTAATCATAATTTGCAATAGGCCTATGAATCCTTTGCAAATCCTCTATGAATAGCATCAGTCCAACTGGTTGTTCACGAGTTGGCTGTTAAACCACTTCATAATTCTATCCATACTTTGGGAAGTTAGTTTATCCCAAAAGTGCAATAGAATCACATATCTTGAATGAGGACAAAATGTGATTCCGTTGCGAACATTTTTTTCGAAACCATTGTAATTTGTGTCATAACTTTGATATATCAGAAAATTAAAAGTTATGTATGAAAAGTTATATCTATAATGCTTGCCGTGTGATAACCACGATAATTTTGCATTTTGAAATTTTGTCCTTTTTCTGCATGATTCCGCTACGAAATTTTTAAACGCATCAGACGACTGATTTGCGGGCATGTTATTGATACATATGTTGAAACATTGTACATGGAATGAATAAATCCTTTGATAGCCTTTTCCATGCATATCATATCGCTAAAATTCTCTACTTAGAAGATTTTGTGATTCCATTACGATTGAATTCATGGTGTTTCAATTCTGACAAATGAAGAGGCGTGTAGTTCACTCAATTCATTTTTCGACATCAGAGCTTTCATTTTTATGTCTGCTTGATTATAGTTATTCTTTTTAAAGCAAATGAAACGTTTTAGCGATATCATATTCCAAAAGAATATTGTAACAATTCATCGTCGTAAATGACAGACAGTGAGTGGTCGATAAAGCTAACAGTTCCTAAAAACTTACAATTCAATTCGATTCGGCACCATTGTGTGGTGAAAATTATTATCAAGCAACAATTTAAGTCAATGAGATCATATTTACCGAAGTTCGCAATTACAGAGTGAACCCTTGTCTTTTATTGTTTGCTCATCAATTATTTGCTAACAAACATTTAATAATCAGATGAACTTTCTAAAATTTCAAATTACGATTTCACAAAGTAGTTTTCTTTGATCATCTTGCTCGATATTTGAATTTCATTTCCAGTTCTTTCATTTATTGTGCTTTGAGTTGTTAGTGGCAAGAACATTAATGAAAACAATGAGCTTTAAAAATGAATTTGCAAGATAAAATTGTCATCTGACACGCTTCATCTCGAAGTCGCTATCTATAGATGATAAGAGCGCATGATTGCTGTATGGTGATAATGCAATCAAAGCAAAGTCTATGACAAAAATTTAAATGTTTTGAAGTTTTTTTTGAATTTTTTGAAATTTCAATGGAAAGCGGAACGCTGGAAAAAGTGCACAAGCTCATATTTGGGAGGTGCCGTACGAAGGGATTCTGACTGCATGAATATAGTTGAATCGAAATATGGCACGGGATTCACAGAAATGACAAAACTGACGAAAATGTGGAGAAACAAAGCTGTCAGCACAAACACCAAACTGCGTCTGATGAAAGTTTTAATCTGACTTGCAGCAACAAATGGATGCGAATCCTGGACACTGAGGGCAGGAAATGAGAGACGCATGGAAGCGTTCGAAAACAAATGTATCAGAAAACCACTGCGGATTTCGTAAACGGGGAGAATGACTACAGAAGAGGTCTCCTGCCCTACTCGTTCACATCAGACTCCGCAGATGAAGACATATTGGCCTCATACTGAGGAAATCGCAAAGAAGCACAATGACGGACTTGTGAATGACAACAGACAAAGTTTTCTTTTTTGTTGCCATGTGTACATAGTGACGTCACGTCTGATGTGCGCAGCGAGCTCAGAGATAAAAAGTCCTTCACTCATGCATGGCCGACAGATTCGAATAGCTGAGGCTCCTCAGAGGAGTGTGATTAAAAGCAATTTCTGAAGGCCAATGACGGTTTTAGAGCACATTGAGTGGGCAGCAACGTTTCATGTCATTTATTATTAAAATGTATGTCAATGTATGTAAAAGAAAATGCAAAGTTTTTGATTACATTGACTACATATACATGTAGATAGAGAGAGAGAGAGATGTTTTATTATAACTTCAAATGGCAATCGAAATAATGGATACATGTGTACAAAACTGACAAGAAAGATTCATAAATTCATAAAAACAGAAGTAAACACATACATAAATCAATCATAAAAAGTACTGACAGACATAATACATAATCGCGGAAAGAACGAGTTTCTCCGAATGGTTGTTCGACAAAACGGCACTGATAAACGACCACTTGGGAGTCTGGGAGGGATGAGAGACTTCAAAAAGGTATCTGAATAAGGCAGCTTCTGGAATAGGTTGTTTGCCAAGCGTCTTCTCCTGTCAGCAAGATTTGGTAAGTCAATTTTTCCTTTCATGCGAATGCAACGGTTCTGAATTACTTGAAGACGTTTTTCATCTCCGGTAGATAAACCAATAAAAACAGGTGAGGCATATTCTAATAAACTTCTGATCAGGGCATTGTAAATCATGATAAATTCAGAGTCTGCCGTTATAGATTTCATACGTCGAAGAATATACAGTCTCTGTGCACATTTTCTCTCAACAAAGCTAACATGACTTTTCCATCTGAAGTCACTGTCAAAGTAGACACCCAAAATACGGATGTAGGGATGGAAGGTCACTTCATTGATATATTTCTCAACATCAAAATTTTCTTTGAAGGAGCCTCGGTAATTGATAAGCCCTGCAGTTTTATCACTATTTAGCAACATAGAATTGGAAGAAGACCATTGAGAAATATTTTCTAATTCATTTTTGATCATCTTAACATCTTCAGCAGGATGAGTTTTCCTGATGCCAGCAATAATGCACAAGTCATCAACGTATTTGATCATATACGTAGAAGGGAACATCGGACGTAGCGTGGAAATGAATATCCCGAACAAATATGGTCCTAAAAGAGACCCTTGAGGAACGCCACTTGTTATCAGTTTGAGATCACTCTTCAAATTGTACATACGAACTCTCTGTTGACGTTGTTCTAAATAACTGTTTAAAAACATTACAAAACCAGAAGGTAAATTCAGTTCCAAAGCTCGCGATAGAATGAGGTCATGACTTATCTTATCAAATGCTTTGCTAAAGTCAAAACTAACAAGCAATGAAGCTCCAATACATGGATCGTCAAATAACTTTGTCAAAATATCATGAGCCGCTATGACAGCGTGAGTCGTTGAAGACATTTTCCTGATACCAAATTGATCACTACCAAAACAAGATGTTAGACGAGATCTCATGTCAGTCAGAATAATTTTCTCCGCAATTTTTGCGGGAATAGGAAGAAGGCTGATCGGTCTGAAGTTATCGAAGGATACCTTTGCAGATTTCGGTACTGGAATTAAATCTGCGATCTTCCATGATATAGGAAACTTCCTTTGTTTTAAGCATGACATTATTAAATCAAAAATTGGTTCAGCCAAGATAAGAGCAGACTTCTTGTAGATACTCGTTGGAACGCCATCACTGCCGGTAGCCTTAGATGGCAACCCAGAGAGAATTTTCCACACATCAATTACCGTGAAAGACGGCATCCATCCATCATCATTGATATATTCAACAATAGACAATAATACCTCTGGCGAAATGTGCCCTCGGATTTATTGCTCATTATATTGCGCACCTCTATCAAAGTACATATTGCAACATTGCTAAACATTATTCATGAGTACAAATTTGCTTTATGTTTTGATTCAAGTATCGTATGTATACCGGCCGCACGATTTTTATCATTGAGACAGGTTTCGTCAAATATATGCGTCATATGAATCATGACTCGTTGTGAAGGAGATGAAGGAAGATGCTATCGACGGATTCAGGAAAGGCTGTGAAGAAGTTGCGCAGGCCTAGGCTGCCCTGCCCTCCAGAAAAGTTACGTCCATCATGAACAGTCACCTGAACATCTTCAAGTGAATTGCCAGCGAAAGCAGTCGGGAAAAAAGTAAATAAGACTTCCCTAGAATGTGCACAGGCCACTTCAGCAGAATGAATTAGATTGTTTTGCTCTTTCAGCTTGCAAGTAGTGAAGACTATTTCAAAACGATGGCCCATGCTGGAACTTAGGAAGGGTACATAAAGGAATTCCTAATACCTTACAGAAATAGGAAAAACAGTCGTGTGTCGCTTGCGGATTGCTGTGAATTAGTTTATAACACGCACGCCCCTGGCTGCTGTCTGAGGCTCACTGCTTATTCATTGACCACTTATTGTTCAACCGTAGATGGCATGTGGTGTGTGCCATTTCATATCGCATACGCGATATACATGTAACTCTGCTCTTCCAAGAGACAACAACTAGAGAACGAGAAGTCTAATTCTGTGTCGACATAATCTAGCAATTTGACTTTGAATAAATTGAAAAAGAGATAAGAGATGCAGCTGTGGTAAAATCAGTATTTTAACTTACTACTGTCATCAGTATCAGTAGCATGACAATTCATTCAAAGTTCGAACAATTATCATTTATCAATCCACATGCGTAGATGGCTAGCTACAATTTATGCGAAACTACTGAAAAGTTAAAGTTTGCAGAAAAAGGGCTGCAAAACGTCTAAATGTTCTATCATATTATCTATTTAATGTACAATTAGCACAAACGCAAGTTTGGCAAATGCTGTAATAGATTTCAAGCTAACTATCAGAAACTCGTCAATCGTCGCCCGATTTCCTCCCTTTGTAGTGTGATTATCACTAATTATCACTAATTACAGAAACACCCGGCATCTCTCTTTCATATTGAATCAGACATTGAATGAACTAGTGCGGAAAATCTGGGGATTGGGTGGTTTTATGAATACATATGTTGTGTTTAGCTACGTTTTTAAACGTGTAAAAGTCATACGCAGTTTGATGAAAGACACTAATTAATATGTGGTATGCAAATTCATCTAATTAAAACTGAGATGATTCAAACCGCTGCCGAATTCTCGATGCATCACATCTGAAATGGGTCGTTGTCACATTTTAATGACTGATCTACAATCTGTCGTCGGAAATGTGAAGCTGCATACCTTATATATTCAAGTACAAGTCACAAAATTTGCGAACAAAGTAATCCACAAGACTTGTGGAGGACACAGTTCAATGCACAAGACTTTGCAGTCTTTGGATTAGATGGGACATCCACGCTTGCAACAACACTGTGTCGCGGTCAGGCGCTGCTATGCACAGTACATGAAGAATGATGGCTTCCAATGAGTCGATAAAACTGTAGTTCAAAGGCGGAGGCAAGCAGGATGAGCTTTCTAAAACCTATCTAACATCAAGAAGCATAGAGAGGAAAATAAGAAAAGATTATTCGAAATGTGCATTCTGCCTGTGTTGATATAACGGATCTGGGACTTAAGTAAATGATATATAGTAACCGAAGCGACTATCTGAGTCATTATGGTCATATTAGTGATATAGACATATTATGGCTGACTCTGTCAGTCAGTTCTTACCGAAACTGCGCTTAACTTCCATTTAAGCTCTATAACTCATGGCCAAGATGTTCAATGAATATGAAGTCTACTTCATCCACTATTCAAAAAATACTCTTTTTAAGCACACTATTGACATCTTGTCTAATCAAATCAGCAAGGGCTAACCTTAGGCGAAACACAATTACTAATGAATTAAATCACAAATCGAACTATTCAGTAAGTAAAACCAATGTGAAAAATAAGAATAAAACACAAATGTACATGTTGAAAATATTCAAATGGTAGGCAATGAAAAAAAGGTACTGTGTAAATATAAGTAGAGTGAGAAAAAATAATTGATGACTTACTCGAGAACTCCTGCCTGAGGCATACAGGTGACGGCTCTTAACTTGTGACTTGTAGTTCATGGTTTACAGATGACTCATGGAATGCTGCTAATAGCTTGTGGATTATTGTCTCAGCAGAGATGATAATTGGTTCCAAAGCTGATAATGATAGACCCAGACCCAAAGTGCACCCAAGACCTTAGAGCGCACACCCAACCCGACGCGGACCCAGGTCAGGGATGAAACCGGCCCGGAATTCTTGTGCCGGTTTTTCTCATTGAAGACAAAATTTAATTTAAAGAGTTTTCGCAATGACTGTGCATTGCAAATCTACATGCAAGCAGAGTTGGAAAAGTCGGAATTGGAATTGGAATTGACGATATTCAAATCTACTGGAATTGGAATTGGAATTGGAATTGACCCTGATAAACCTCAATTCCACTTTTTCGATTGACCTGTGATAAATCTATTTGTACAAAAATTGATTGCAACGTCCAATCACAACAATTAACAATATTAGTTTTTAAGACTATAGTTATATAGATACGATACGCAACGATAAAAGAAAAACGTTAAACTTATAGTTCACTTCTTAATGTTGAATTCACTTCAATTCGATCGGACTCATTTATACCAAAATAATATCATAAATATCAGTGTCACTTATACCGTCAATCTTCAATCGCCCTCGCTGATGTGTTGCCGTATACGCTGCTGTGTTGCTGTTCGCTGGCGGGCAGTTGTTGTTGTCACTTCTGTAGTTAAGTTGCACCTCGAGAGCCCGGAGTTCTTCTAACAGCTACTGAAGATGTCGTATATGTTGTTGGTAGTTGTTGTTGTGTCAATTTCTCATCGTTTCTAATTTATACAAATTCTTGAGACTTGACGATAAAACCACGTTCTTTTGAAAATTGAAAGAGTTTCCTTTAATCTCTGCCCGCTAGCTTTCGACCCGACTTCATTTCGTTCTTATCACGGAATTCTTAATCTCCTTTTTCAAATACCATTAGTCAGCTTTCATGATATCATTTTTATAGTCGCTTTTTCTGTCATCAACAATCACGTTATTAGCACATTGAATTTCTTTCTTCTGTCAATTTATTAATAGATTTATTCGCATCTCATCTCTCTCTCAGCGTCTGATTCTTTGCTGATCGTTAATTTTCTTTTCTTTCTTTTTTCACTCGTTTACGAAACGAAAATGGCGTAGGATGACCGCTTACATATATACACGTACATGTACACAAAAGAACTATGAACATGAGAACGCACATAGGAACGACGCAGAGAACGGCACACAGGAACGAGTATGGGATAAGGGCGCATGGGTTAGATTGGAACGAACAAATGTTAGATACATTAGCATAATGCACTATACGCGACATGAAATTATCGGAATTGAATCTTATTATGGAATTGGAATTGGAATTGAATTGAACTGTTTCGACTGGAATTGGAATTGGAGTTGGAATTGAAATTTCTGCTCTGGAATTGGAATTGGAATTGAATTGAACTGTTTCGACTGGAATTGGAATTGGAGTTGGAATTGAAATTTCTGCTCTGGAATTGGAATTGGAATTGAATTGAACTGTTTCGACTGGAATATGAATTGGAGTTGGAATTGAAATTTCTGCTCTGGAATTGGAACTCGAATTAAAAATTTCAGTGGAATTTTTCCAGCTCTGCATGCAAGAGTACATACTCGCACCTGTAATTGTAAGATTACAATTCAATTTATTGCAATGCGCACGCTGCCGCTTTGATATGTAGCACGATATCGTGCATGAATTATGATAAATAAAAAGCAATCTTGATTTGCAAACTCAAAAACTACATTGAGCGTGAACGCTGACTACTTCACCCCCATAAATTGTTGGCAGATGCCTCTTTGAGAACCACTAGTGATTCCACAGACTCTGAATCTATAGACGAGAACGAAGTTCGCTCACAATTCTATCTGCACTACTGAAATGTCGATTGGACTCACCGCTGCTGCCTTGGATGACGAGAACGTTCTCATACTGTATGTAAAGGAAGGGAAACTCGTTCAATTACTCCGCCCAGAGTTCATCGGGAATAAAGTAAAGATAACACATGAAGATGACTTCAGATATCACCAAAATATTGCGCAACATGCTGAGAAAACGGTGTGCAGGTGTTTTATCTGATGACTGATCTAATATATGTGAAAAGTAAGCATCTTCCGTCATTGCTGGCTCAGCCTACGGCAGCGATTGATTGCAACTGAACGGAATATCTCAATGAATTAAGTTTCGTCAAGAAATTAATCCCCAACTGTTTTCCACATGTTGACAACCTGATGGTTATCAATGAATAAATTGGAGGTTTGTGATGCAAATTCACCGTAAAAAGGTGAGCATCTCATTCTGAATGAAGACAATTATGAGGTTTAATAGACTGAATTACTGAACATCACCGAAAGAAACTGAAAACATGAACTCCAAATAACTATTTGGGCCGGTCAGGCCGGCCGGGGCCGGTTCTATCCCTGAACCAGGCTAAAATTAAAGAAAGCAGAAAGGATGGAACATCACGCGATGTGTCATATTCAAGCAGAGCAACCGGATAATGACTAACAAGCAACTTCGGTCTACGAACTTGACAAAAAGCATGACATCACTGCATTCTGATGAATTTCCAGTCACTTCCGTTGTACTGACATGAAAATAGTATGTTCCAGTAGGCCCACCATTTGACTATTTTATAATGCTGTTTTGTAATATTTTGTATAACGGCTTCATGCCTGAAGTTTAACGCTTGTATTATGGATTTGAACAATCTCTACTGATATAAAGTTCATATTGCAGCACTTAAGCTTATTTACTAGCAATGTAATATCAGCTGTTATGCACATTGATAGTACACCATATTTTGGCGCTTCAGAATTTCCGTTGATGCAGGCTAAGTTTGTATGCGCATAACCAACACAATTTTATGCGCATTTATCGTTTGTAATAGAACATTATTTGGATATTTAAAGAGAATGACAGCTATTAAGTCAATGCAAGACACCATCACCCTTGATTCGCCGACCGCACTCGCCCGACCTAGGAATCGAACCGAAGTCCGCGGTGGAGACGAGCATGCACCTTCTTCAGCAGGCCTCGCTGACGGTGCAAAAGGAATGCGATTGAAGGCAGAGCATTATTTGGCGCTTTAGATCAATTAATCGAATTTCTGAAAAGCTAGTTCTAATTTCGTGACTCTTGAAGCAGCATATTATTTAAAGAGCTCAATGAAATTTCTCGGAAAACTAAATTACAAACTGACCTGATAAATATCTGAAACTCAAATACATGCATCGTTCTCTTCTTAAATACTTTGAACGAAGGCGAGTTTGAGTTTTGATCTGCGATTGTGATTAGAAATAATAACTTCAGATTCCAAGGTAAATGGAGATTCTGGCCCTGTCCCTCATTGTTTAAAGACCAAACAACAAACATGAACGCTCAGATTGAACGTTTGACGCAATGTGATGTTTTGCAATCGTTGATAAGACAAACTTTCATTTGTCTGCTTCCAAGGTATGAATGAAGTCAACAGTTCATCTTCACGGCGAGAATATTCCTCCTCTTCTCTCTCTCTTTACGCGAAGTTTCTTCTTCGATAGGCTATTGGGTGCGACGTTCTGTCAGCTTCTTAATCTTAAGATTTTCGATTAATAAAATATTTAAAAATGACCATGAACAACGAAAATACTCCATAACGATGGATTTCACGCTTGGATCTGAAAGGGTCTCACCTCAGACCCAGACCAAGCAATAATTGATAAAATTATTGTATTCCAGACCCAAACGTTATCTCTGGTTAATAGCTCATTGCCTGTGGTTAACAGCTTGAAGCTCATAGCCTAATATTACTAGCTAATGATCTACTTATGGCTTATGGTATATACCTTTTCCGTCTCTGACACCGCGATCAAAAGGGGAATGGATGGCCTATGACTTCAACGCGCTATGATTCATTGAATTAACCAGTTCTCATTTAAACGCAAGTGTTGGGATACCATTTGCGATCATCGCCTCCTCTGTATGCCTCCTCTCAGCCTTGTCTCAAATCACCAAGACAGATTTCTGGTGGGGTCTGTGCGTAGGTGCCTGTCTGTATCATTTAGCTAAGAACTTAAACATTTCATATCAATTCACAGACACTAAAAGTAAGTGACTAAATTAATTAAGATGTAGTCCGGCATCCAGAACGAGGTTCTGCAGAGCAGGAGACCGCAAACGAGACTTTCACAGAATGATGTCCACCCTATTGCTATTGCGAATCTGCGTGTCTACCGAGTTCTACCCGGTTCCTCTTCTTGTCAGACAGGATCAAAGAAAACACATGCTTTTTGCTGAGACTGAGATTGCCTATATTTTCTCCGATTAATGGAAAGGTACTAAGCTAAGTCTTAAGCCACAATTTCTAGAATGGAATGTCTTCAGGTCATTTCCTATCATGTGTATGTGTTGACCTGTGACCAATGATAAATAGGAAGTTTGATAAATCTGACTGCATTTAGCGTCGCAAAGAAAGGCATAAGAGAAGATAGGAAATGACCTGAAGACTTTTCCATGCCATAAATTGTGGCTCTAGTACTTTTCACTTAACTTGAGACAGCAGAAGAATCTCATTTTTACCGAAAATCTCCTGCTTCTCATTGGATTTACATGTGCTTTTCTTTGATCCTGTCTGACAAGAAGAAGAACCTGACAGAACTCGGCAGACGTGCAGATTCGTAGGAGGCAGAAGGTGCACATTATTCTGTGAAAGTCTCGTTCCCTGCAGAAACTCGTTCTGGTGACCGGACTAAAGTCTCTGATAGGTCGCTGATGCAGATGGTCTTAAGAATGAAAATTAGACGGTTTGCACTTGTAAATCCATAGAGCTGCTTCACTGAGACAAAATCTTTAAATAAAATAAATTGTCCAAGATACAAGATTCTCAAATATCTAGAGTAGAAAGACAGAGCAGAATAGAGACACAGTACTTTCCTCACAACAAAGGGAATCCTATCGTAGACTTTTGAAGATTGGCAGTGGACTAATTAATGTCGATTCCCTAGTAATTTTACCTTTCTGATCCTTCTTCTAATGCAGAACCGGAACGAACAGGGTCGTAAGCAGGCAATGAACATTTAAATACTGGAGCGCAGAGTCACTAAGTGCGGTTGGGCGTCCAGAACCACCTATTGGCGCGTATGTTTCAACGAAGGATTAATCTGGGAAAACAGCGCCAATGTTGATCTGCCTATCTTGAATCGAAATCGTTCTATATTAGTTACTTATCTGCTATTTAAACAAATGCAGCGTTGAGAAATACGCTCGCAGCCGATCTAAATAGCAAATTGCGTTTGAGAAAGTTATTTCTTTTATTAAAATCAATGTTTTCCGATCACCTTCGGAAACAGAGTCAACATTCGACTTTGGGATTCTTAATTGCCACGAGGAAAGTTGTTGATCGGCTTTGAAGGGGATTTTCTTGAGAAATCAGAAGAGGCAACTCATCGATAGAATAAGAAAACGCCCACGACCGGAATTCATCCGCTAATTTTGTAGAAAATGACATGCAAGTTGATGCCAACCTTCTTATTTACAACCAACCGGTCATGAGGTGTTAAACTTTCTGAATGAAACGTCAATTCATTCAATTGATGAGCGGTTCCATTCGAATTCCTTGATTTAATTATTTTCACGAAGATAAAAAAGTCAACCTTTCAGCACGTGCGGCGATATCGGTGTCGAGAGAGTTCAGCGATCGAGACAACGATATCGCTCAGAGTACTGAAAAGGCATAGACTTCTAAATCTACCTGGACAGATAGGTTGGCAAAATTTGAAATCATTCTATACATGTTCAGGCCAACTGCAATTGCTGTACTCCATTACTAGCATCCTGTACGATTCATTCCAGCGCAAAGATGCCTAACAAATGTGTCGCAGTTGGTTGTCATGCTAAGCGCAACGAGAATGTAACATATCACCGCTTTCCTCTACAGAATAAAGAACTTTTGAGTTTGTGGTTGAAACATGTGAATAGAAAAGATTTTATTCCAACAAAACACTCCGTGTTGTGTTCCTATCACTTCAGCGAATCTGACTTCAGCACTACCACGAAGGACACTAATAATTATCGAAAGCAAAGGAGATCAAGAACATTGAAGAAGCGCTGTCTAAAAGAAGGATCAGTGCCATCAAAATTCCCCAATCTGCCAAGATACTTATCAACAGAAGTTCCAAAGCCACGATCCGGTATGGCCATTTCTTCTAAGCGTCATGAGCGTGACGTCTTGGCGATGGAAACACGGTCGGAGGATTTCATCGGGAGTGATAAAATATCTTGTTATGATGATTTATTGTCAAACATCTACAAAGAAACCACTCCATCTGGATTTGTCATCTTTGAAAACGATAGTGGAATAAACATGGCGATTATGAGTAAAACCCTTCCCTTCACTGTTATCGCATCATTGACAGTTGACAAATGTATGAATGTTCTTGTCTATCACAAAGAAAAATCAATTCCACATAGTTCGTATTATCACATCATGCAGAAACAATCAAAAATTTCAATGATCTCCCAGGTTCTCAATCTGATGGCATTTGTAAAATCTCTGGATGATCAATCCTCTATACTGGATCATAAAGGTGCAGCAATTGAATGCTTGAATTCATACCTAGATAGTGGAATAGAAGATGATGCAGAGAACATGCGAATCGCCTTTCTGAAAGAGCAGTTGGAATTATCGTGTCACTCGAAATTTGGAAGACGCTACTCACCTGAATTGACTGTGATGTCTTATATCTTGTACGCATCAAGTTCATCGGCATACCAACTTCTACTTGATCAGAGAGTTTTATGTCTTCCGTCGATTTTGACTCTACGCAAGATTACAAGACGAACTGATTCAGATACTGGATTGGATAATGCGGAATACTTGAAGATGCGAATATCTAAGCTAGGTCTTTTTGAAACCAATGTCTCTTTAATTATGGATGAAATTTACCTTGGAAAAAGAGCTGAATACAGTGGTGGTAGGATTTACGGATTGGTTGAGCATGAAGTAAGCGATGTTGCACAAACTGCACTTGTATTTATGGTGAAATCTTTATCATCAAAGTACCAAGATGTTGCAGGTAAGTATGAATTATTTTCTTTGGTAAATAATAGTACACTGGCAAAAGTACAAAGTTCGAAGTAATCATTATTTATCGTTGACCTACATGTATTTATATATTATATATTTGCATGTGTAGTATAACGGATGTTTTAGGGGTATTACAACCTTTATGATTTTGTTCTGGATAATTGTTACGAGCCCCTTGCATGCATTTATTCAGTAGTGGGCATATCCAAAAGCCGTTTGAAATCTGCATTTATAGTATGAGGACCAACGTCATGACTGTGTTTATCTGATATATTCATTTACGAGATGCATTTAAATGTAGATTTGAAATTTCGGATACGTTATGAGTTTTGATTATGATAAATGCATTCCTGACAAATTAAAAGTTGCAGTATGCGCAAAACATAATGATGACGCATAAAATTGCGAATCGTAAATTTTGTAGGAATTTACCCCATGAAAGGCCTGACAGCAGACGCTCTCAACAAATGTTTCGAATCAATCATGGATTTTCTGCATAAGATTGGATTTACTGTGTTGGCTTTACTCGCTGATAATGCAGCATCAAACAGAAGATTTTTCCTTCAGAATTTATGTGAAGGAACATGGAAAACACATATTGTTAACAAATGGAATGGGAAGCCCCTTTTTCTCTTGTTTGACCCAACTCATAATATCAAAAATATATATAATAATTTTCAGTCCAAGAAAGTATTCATTTGTCCCGAATTTCCACCTTATTTGAACTCTGTGACTCGTGCAGATTTTTCTGATGTCGAGGAAATGTATAAATCCGAGTTGAATAAGCCGTTGAAGATGGCGCACAAGTTAAATCCACAAATACTTAATCCCAAGACAATCGAGAAAGCCTCCGTCAAGTTAGCAGCTGGTCTGTTCCACGAGTCAACAATCAATGGCATGAAATACTTTGGAAAGCATGAAACTGCTGATTTTCTACATTTGATTAGAGTAATTTGGAATATTATGAATGTGCGGACGCCTTTCGTTGGCATTGCGAAGAGAGATTCTACTAAACATACAATCTGTAGCATTCATGATGAAAAATTGGAAATTATTTCAAAGTTTGCAGATTTTCTTGATAGATGGAAAGCTTCCCTGGTAAGCATAACCAATGCAGATAATCTTATCTTTTATGCCGGAATATAATATAATGTGTTGAACTAAAAAAGTCATAACTATACGTTACTATGCATTCCCAGATACAGGGACTTGGTCTACAATATAAACGAACATGCATGACGGATATAATTTCATAATGCAATTCATAATAATATTACATCTATTCTTTTGCATGACATTTGTATTCAGCAAAATTTAGTGATTAAATATGAAAGTGATGTAACGCAATTGTAATCGTTCTGATACTTCCTATGCGCCAAAACAAGATGATGCATTGCATGCGTTATATTTTCAGAGACCTGGTCTAACTCAAGAAACCTTCTTGGCAACAACACAAACCTGCCGAGCAATGGTGGTTTTGGCCCGTTATTTGATACACGAAATCGGATTTAGTTATGTAATACTCGGGAAAGTACAGTCGGATTATCTAGAGAAACGCTTTGGCTGGATACGACAAATGAGTGGAGCAAACTATTTCATCTCCATGCGTCAACTTAAGGAGAGTGACAATAAAATAAAGGCGATTTCGTTGATAAAGTTCTCCGGATTCAGTGTGAAAAACATAGATGACAAAATATCAACACAGACAAATACACAAGAGGAAAGATCTGCAGCAGAATGCTTACACGCAAAGCTTCAGTTTAGTAGGAATCCTGACAACACAGATAATGCTGTAATATATTATGTCAGTGGTGCTTGCTGTCGTTCACTCTTGAGATGCAAAAAGTGTAATTCTTGCCGTGAATGCACTGTAACAAATGATGAGTTGGCAATGTTCGATATCGATGATTCCCTTGAAGCTGCAAAGTTTCTAAATGATATTGATCGTGGGGGTCTTCTCTCACCAAATGAAGCTGTGTTCCAATTATGTATTCTTTGTTGGAGGGTCTTCTACGAAATCAAACTGAACAGTGATCTTAGAAAAGAGTTCCTCGCTTTTAATAATCAAAGGTCGGTGTTCAGAGAATTGATGAATATTATTGCTCTTGGTGACTTCTCTGAATACTTCTTTGGAAAATCTCATTGCACAAACGGACATGATCTGATATCCGAAATTTCAATGAGATTTTTCAATTGCATGTGCAAGAACTTTGTGCATGATATATCAGTTGCCTCTTCTGAGAAAGTTGTAAAAAGAAAGATTGCAAAGCTAACAAATAAAGTGAAAGCATGCTGAAAGCACATGACCTTTACGTGCGGTTTAGACATGTGGGACCCAATGTTGTAATCTGCTTGAAATAGGCAGGCATACTCTTAATGTTTATAATAAACAATGACAGACAATGACAGTCTAGGTTTACTTGTAAGATGCCATAATTCAGGATTGTTGGCCTGATCATGTATAAGTCTGATTTCAACCTATCTGTCCAGAGAAATTTAGAAGTCTATGTGAAAAGGCATGGACTCCTAGATATATCTAGGAGTCCATGTGAAACATAGAAGTAGATAATAGTACACTATATCTATAGACTATATCTATAATAGACCATGGACTTCTATAATATAGCATCTGGACAGATATCTAAAATAGCACGTATACGAGATGAGGCTGATATTGTATTTCATATTGATGCATTTAAGCATGTATCGGTTGACTAATTTTCGTGATAATGTATAACTATATCTGGAAGATCATGCCGATTTACATCAATTTTGAAGTATAATTCCTAGTCTCTTATTCAGTCTGACTTTGCCCATTGGTGGGACTCTGATCAAAATTTTCAGTCGCCTTTTGCACATTGGCAAATGAGTTATCCGAGGAAACTTATTCATGTATCAATCAATGTCATCCACATAGATCTGCTGGCTACTATTTTATGAATTAAATAAAACATTGGAGTGCTGCAATTTACAGAAATTATTTACGAGCACGCAAGATTTCAAAAGAGAGTTAATGAATAATCAAAGTCGAATAATTAATCCTTTGGAAACAAACTGGCATTTCAGGTTTACACTTTTTTACAAATATTAGGTCATATCTTCCCTTTTCCAAGTGAAGCAGCACATCAAATATCACAAAGTCCTATTCGTGGATTGGTTATTGATTTTGGTTTTACTTCCTGAAATGACTTTATTCATTCGGGAACTTTCGAAGAACCAACACCAAAGAAAACACTACATCTGATTGTTGCTTTGCTTTTAATGCCATAGTGTTGCATAGAAGCTCAGAATATTGATGCAACATGCACCAGGATAGAATCGAGCTCGTTATTTTATAAATATTATTCAGAAATAGCCATATCCATACAGGATACTCATTTCGATTGTGTGATAGAAGATAATGCAATAGCACTGCAAACTTGTGTTATTTTTGCATCACGTAGTGAAATTTCATGATCCATCCTATGAGATATGCATTATCCATATAGGGTCTAAAATCACTGTGTAAAATAAGATAAAAAAGTGCATGATCTTTATTGCGTTGAATTCTTCGATCGTTGTAAGGATGAGTTCAGGAGAATATACTCGTCTGTAATTACCTTGCAATCAGATTTCTGTCGCTCCGAAATTCAAAAAGTACGAGTATAGTCTTACTCGTATTCACACATTTTTTTACTTTAATTTGAGGCGACGAACGAAGTCAGTTTTCATTTCACATTTGAGGTCTATGCTTCCATATCGATTGAAATTTCTTCTTCTTCTTCTTGAGGAAGACAATTGTGAGAATGTATTAACTTTGCCACCAAAGAAGAGTAATTTTGGTTTGGTCGTCGGCGTAAATCGCATTGTTCTTTGTCGATAGATTCTGTGGCTTATTTTTCAAAGATAAGCAATGAAATGTAGGTGGAAAGTCTTTAAATTTACCGTCATTCTTACACCGGTACGCAAACACAGAGCATGCGCTCAGCATTTTCCTTTCTCTACAAACATCGCTGATGATTTGAAAAACACTGATTAACAACGTCCGCAGAGCAAGAATAACAAGAATACAATGCACATAACTTCTGTATGAATGAAATCGATTCAAATAGTCAGCCTCATTTCGTATAGCAGGGTCAATGATATCTGTTCAGATTTCTGTCCAGAGGCTATATTATAGAAGTCCATGAATAGACTTTCTATGGTATTGTTAATTTCTATGATGTGAAAAGGACTTTTAATCGAGTGAAGGCATAGAAATTAACAATACTATAGAAAGTTCTAGACATAAAGTGGGGATATATACCTAGGTAGAGTGCCGACTCAAAAAAGTATCTGTATACAGTGAAAATTTTCATATCAAACGATTCAGTTTTTTGCGGAGATTACGTTCCCGTGGTCCAAAAAATTATTTGATCACTTTTGAAAAAAGTCAAAATTTGCAAATTTTTATACTACCGACATGACTCTCCTAAATTAGTAGTGTGAAGCAAGTTGGATATCAAAAGGAATGAATATTTGATAACAAGCATCCTAACTAAGTGGAAATCAAGCTGATTATCAAGGGAATTTCAAGAATTGTATTACTCGTATAATGAAAGTCTTCATGAAAAAGTCGTGATATCATTCGTGCTTTCTTGGCTGAAATTTCAAGTTTTTAATTCAATTTTCACCGGCATGATTTCATGATTCGATCACTAAATTCATGTTTCATTTCTTGAATCTGAATAGTGATGTGGATCCATTTACATCTTTCAAAGTTAATTGAAATCATTGTCTTTGATTATGTGATTTTGCTCTGCCAGTGGCAGGTTGCCTGCGATATGATCACGCTTAAGAATACTCTTGAGGTTGAGCATGAAAGTAATAGGAACCCATCGAATTGCTAATTTAGCAAACATTAAATCTCCAAGGCTGTCATGAGAATCTGTGAAATACCATCATTCCTTCTGCATTGCAATCATAATAACTCAATTGTAATTTCTGCAAAACTGTAAAAATATGCATATTTCACACTTGGTGACAATACCACCTGTATCTCCCTTGAGTTCATTTAATAAAATCGAAAGTGTATATACATTGGTGATTTAATAAATGCGGAGACACCACTCTACCTAATATACCTACTCTATGGTTCTAGAATGGAAATTGCACGAAAATTATGGCACACGCCGGCACAACTTAAGTTGGGACAAAATGCAAATTGTACGAGCTGGTTTCCAAGTTTTCTGATTCGCATCTATACTTATCAAGCCAAATTGTGATGTGGATTGTTGCCCTTGTCCAAAGTTCATGTGCACAAAAGCAATTATGAATTTACAAAATACTACGGGGACAGGATGACAAAGAAGGAAATCGTTCCTATAATCTATTAAGAGTGTAATCAGACACAGGTACAACTTGTAATGTTGATTTACACAACAGAAATTGCTCCAGCTTGAAATCAGAGGCCAACATTTTGGGCTATTCATTTATTTAGGGCATCCATGTTACTTTAAAGGGCTCCCCTGTGTATGGCTCCCGGTCTATGGCCATACCTTGATGTAGAAATGCATAATATTTCTATCCATGGGCTAGAAATAGACATATGCTACTAAACATCACAAAAGAAGACTTTTTGAATTTAAATTTGATCATAATTATACCTTAGTGTCCAGTATTTATTACATTCTATTAATTAACCAAATAGCGAAGTGAAAATGAAAACAACAGTAGTAAAAGACACGAATATCTATGGAGTCAATTTTATCGAATATTGTCAGGTATCTGAAGAAAATCAAAATATTGTTGATAAATAATTGTTTGCCAATTTCATATTTTTCATTCTGCAATAGGTCGATGATTAAATTGAACACATTGTAATGCTCCTATGCTTCAAATGCTAGATTTAGGCACGTCAAAGACATTTAATGCAATTACAATCAAAATAGTACAAAGAGAAAATAAAATCATGACGCAAATATAATTTGCAGCACAGATGTTCACGAACTGTCAAGTGTTGACCAAGGAATGTAAAGTTGACCAAGGACTGTCAAGTGCTGACCAGCGAATGTAAAGCTGTCCAAGGACTGTCAAGTGCTGACCAGGGACTGTAAGATTGACCAAGGACTGTCAAGTGCTGACCAGGGAATGTAAAGCTGACCAAAGACTGTCAAGTGCTGACCAGGGAATTTAAAGCTGACCAAGGACTGTCAAGTGCTGACCAAGGACTGTAAAGTTGACCAAGGAATGTAAGGTTGACCATGGACTGTCACGTGCTGACCAAGGAATGTAAAGCTGACCAAAGACTGTAAAGTTGACCAAGGACTGTAAAGTTGACCAGGGACTTTAAAGTAAAAGCTCATGAGCTCTGAGGGCTATGGTATTGTCAACTTTTCAACATATGCATAGAAATAATGATGTAACATTGTCTTTATGATAGCAACTCGAGACCAAGATCTGAGTCAGGTGATTTTTGAGAAGGCCTCCTGCATTGCTTTCATCATACGTGTATGTTTTGCTTGAATATTTCAAATAGTGATGACATGCGATACACGATTTACTGATATTGGCCATGTCTCCAGTTGGTGTTCAGATGGATTTGATAGTGCTATTCATGCAATAATGCTAATTATGTCATACCCACGTTAGCTCAAAGCACAATTCCTACATACTTACATGTAAGTTCTCGCAATTAATTGAAATAAAAAAATAATTCTTTTGAAACACATTTTTGGATGTTCTAGGCGTCGCTATTGCACATTCATGCAGTAAATGACAGCAAAGGTTTGTCGCAACACATTAATTGAACACATAAGAGAATGACAACTATCAAGTCAACAAAAGACACCAACACCTTTGAGTACCGATGGCACTCGCCTGATCCAGGTTCGATTCCTGGTTTTTTGCTGAAATAAAGAGTCGACTTGTAGTAAACATCAGCTGGTTTTCTGAAAACAAATGTGTTTTCCTGTACAAACACCTTCTTATAAACTATTAAATATAAATGCTCAAAAAAATACTGCATACATGTTCACTGAGTTCATTTCCTGGATTAATCATTGAAAATAGCTGTTGGCTTCAGAGGAGTTCATTTACAATTTGTAACACCCGATATTTTTCCTCTGTCAAGGGTCAATTGCGTCATGTGACTAATGAGCGCTTCACTTTTGTTATGGACAATATTAATATCAATAATATAATGTCTATATTCAATGAATGAAAATCATCATTGCAAGAAGGTTTACAAATTTGTTTTCAAGAAAGGAAACAACATAAAATGTTAGAGGAAGTAACTCAGTGGGTCTCATTAGATTGTTTTATACAGGACGGGAAAAATGACGTAGCACGTCTATTGATATGAATCTCTGCATAATCAGCTGCGAAGAATGACTAATAAAACATTTTGGAAAATGCTGATTCAGCAAGTGATCGGACTGTCTTGTGTTCAGGAAGAGTTCGGCTGCACAAGCATTGCGACGGACGTTTAACGCTGAGAATCTAGAACATTTACATCATTTTCACATTACAATCTGTGACATCGATTTTGAAGTCTTTCAAGCTGGACTATTTCCATAGAGTAAGTGTATTGGGTAGAGTGGTAACTAAGCAATTATTAAATCCCCAATGTGTACACAGTTTCAATTTCATTAAAGAACATGATAGTCCGGCAGCCAGAACGAGTTTCTGCAGGGAACAAGGCCGAAAGTGAGACTTTCACAGAATGATGTACACCATATGTTTACTACGAATCAGCACGTCTGCCGAGTTCTAGTGAGTTCCTCTTCTTGTCAGACAGGATCAAAGAAAAACACATGTAACTCCAATGGGACGCAGATTGCAGTTTTTGGCTGAAATGAAATTCTGTATGCTTTCTCTGATTAAACGAAAAGTACTAAGTCCAGAGTCATAATTTTTAGCATGGAATGTCTTCAAGTAATTTCCTATGATGTGCATGTGCTATCATCATGCATCAAATCGGCAATGTATGCGACAATGTGGTTCAATGTGGATAAAGTTGCTCAAAATGTTTGTGTTTGCCGACATTAAGAGGCTTGCCAAATACAGATGTGTTTAGCTTTATAGACAGGGGTGCATGAAGATGAAAGGAAATGACCTAAAGACATTCCATGCCAAAACTTATGACTCTGGGCTTAGTACTTTTCGTTTGATCAGAGAAAGCATACAAAATTTCATTTTAGCCAAAAACTGCAATCTGCACCCCATTGGAATTACATGTGTTTTTCTTTGATCTTGTCTGACAAGAAGAGGAACTCACTAGAACTCGGCAGAGGTGCAGATTCGCAGTAGGATTAGGGTGTACATCATTCTGTGAAATTCTCACTTTCGGCCTTGTTCCCTGCAGAAACTCGTTCTGGCTGCCGGACGATAGAGTGCAATAGTTATCACTTGTCTCTCAATGCGTGGCTCTCGCTACGTGAGACGGATATAACACTTTATTGCTGATAAAAACTAAAATTATGGGCGAACACAGTATAGACGTTGTAATGAACTTCATACGTGGAATATTTCCAAACATATGATTATCTTAGATGTCTCAGAAGCAGTCTCACATAGTGAAAGTATTTTTGTGATTACAGCTTCTTCACATGGTGATCATCCTAGTTCCCACATAAAGAATTTTTGGATAAGAAATGTCAAACATGCCAATAATTATATTATACATTATTTATTGGTGTAGGCGGATTATGCATAGCACAAGAAATTTGACTCGCATCATTTATAATTACTACGTAAATGTCTACCTGTTTGGTTATGTCTCATTACAGAGCATTAATTATAGAGAAGACATATAGACATCACAAAAATGTCTTTCTCCCTGTCTGTCCACAAGGTCACTCTCTTTTATCATTTCTTTTACATCTTGTCGACATCAAAGTGCTTCTACTGCACTTACGTGTCATTTGGAAAAGCGGAATGTCAATGTGTCTATCAAATCAGTGAAAATCATACAGTGGGTGTACATTTTTGGTCTTCGAAAAGTTGACATGTTGTTTGCAAGTCATCAAAGCGTTCATACAAGTCACAGCACTTGATTTATTTTAATGAATTGGGAATAATACAGAGCTGATGGACCACCTTAAATTCGCTAAATTCAATCAATTCTCATACCCTCCAGTCGTCCCGCATATCAAATCGCTTCATTTGAGGACTCACATTCTCAGCTTTAAAATTAGCTATGATAGCCTTGTATCCATTATTGACTTTGCTGAGTAGTGCTCAACTTATGAAAATCACTCAATCTACAAATTTATAATTCAATAAAAATAGAATGCTGTCGAATGAAACTCACAATTTTACAGCGAGTTATTGCAATGCTTTACAGAATTTTTACCCCTTACACATGAGCCATGAACAAACCTGAGGGCCAAAGTAATAAATTGTATTATTTTGAATAAATAAAAGGAAAAAAAAATCCCACAGAATTAGACAGGTCGTCTCTTCTGCCGTTTGACTAGAAGGGAAGCATTGGAACATGTAACGTTATTGAAATGGCACAATCGGCTGACATAACACCATAGAAATCAAACAATAGGCAGCCAGTTCAACATTAAACACGCCAAATTGTGCAAAGTTTCAGTGACTGTTGTCAACCGGGTCACACAGCAAAGAGACAAACGCCCGATTAACCAAAATCTATGGCACTCCTATAGGAAACGTCCTACGGAATTATTGTAATTTTCCTATAGCGGGTAGTGCTATTGCTATGGAACTCCATTCTATGGCACTGTGGGAAAGTTTTGTGCCATTGAATTTTGGGGAACTTTGATCCTATTGCCTCTGGGACTAATTTGTCCCATAGACTTGTGGGAAATCCTGTCCTATCGAATTTCGGGAAATCCTGTCCTATCGATCTTCTGGAAATCCTGTCCCATAGAATTTTGGGAAATTCAGCGTGCATGGCAGCTCCTATTGCTACAGCGTGTCTAACCCTCTCCTCGACATACTGACGCTTTATGTGATCATGATTGTAAAGAATAATCAGTTTAGTTTAGCAATAGTGATAATGTCAATATAAAGACAACAACATGCATGAGGTATTTGCACTTTTTACTTTCGATCCCCTTGACATGTCGGTGAAAGTCTGGCCCAGATTTCAAAAAATAGTTTGAGAATCAATCACACTATGGAGCATTATTTTTTTACTAATTTCATGATCATTCACAAAACGCCATTAATTCAGAAAACAGCCAATGATTTTTAATATTTTCTCTTTTTAGTCTTTTAAACACTTGCTTCGATGAAAAGTTTCTCAGAAATCATTCTCCATATTTCCTCTCTTCCATTGGGAAATGTAGTTGAAGTTGATCTGCAACAAACGGGAAATAAATGATAAATATGCGATAAATGATAAGGTGATGATAGAACATAGACGTTCTGCATATAGGCAGATAAACTTCATTTAAGTGAAAAATGATGCAAAATATTGCAATTGAAGAATATTTGATAATTGCTATGTTTCTTGTATTGGAGATTTATATTATTTATATAGGATTATAGCATAATAAAGCAATTGCACCCCGCTGTGATCTTGCAGATGAAAAATACGCCAGTAGTTTCATTGCTTATTGTCACAACCGCGTTTCGTCTGCTCTCAGTAGGTGTGACACGCAGAATGAATCAAACTGATTGAAACATGATTCCTGCTAGAATATCGATCAAACAATGGTCCTTTCTTTTTATTCAAGTTGTCGATGCACTACTTCTCATATTATTAATTTTTCTGTATATGTACTTTTTAGCTACTACTTATTCATTTCGTGATTGCTTGTCCAATGACTGTTCATTGCTTGATCGATATTCTAGCAGGAATCATGTTTCAATCAGTTTGATTCATTCTGCGTGTCACACTTACTGAAATCAGACGAAACGCGCTTTTGACAATAAGCAAGTAAAATGAAACTTTATGAAACATTATATTGGTTTCCATGCATTCATGTATGCGCGTATTCAAGGTGTAAGTATGTAAAGTTATTGTCTTTTCTAACTTTTTGCAAGCATCTTGCGATGCTGGTGGAATTTTAGAATTAAAAGCACTGCTATTATTGATAAGATTTATGCTCCTAAGCTTTCACCTACTAAAACCGCATCAGATGAAACGAAAGAGGTTAAGCTTATTAGAGTGATTATCATGTTTGCATTAAAATTCAAATATGAATTTTAAAATTAATACATAATAAAAATAATTTCAAAAATTATGGACAATGGATTTAAGCTTCATAGATAATTAATATATTGTAGTGGCGGTGATATTAGATTTCTGTCATTACATTTGGTCCATACATGCTTATTTAGAGAGGAACTCATCATCCTTATGAATAGATT
Organism: Prostheceraeus crozeri; assembly: GCA_907163375.1. Lineage (NCBI taxonomy): Eukaryota > Metazoa > Platyhelminthes > Polycladida > Euryleptidae > Prostheceraeus > Prostheceraeus crozeri. The sequence continues at coordinate 89,030 of CAJQUW010006740.1, forward strand.
CTCTCCTTTGTTTCCTTGAAAAGTCGGTCGAAAAGTTCGGCATTGAAAACTGAAAACCTCAGTTTCATGGGAGTTGCAGCATGGGAATAACATTGAATGGGGAATCATGGCTAGTACATCAATAATACATTAGTGGATCACGCATACTTAATTACATACATGCATAAAGACAAATACAGGAAGCATCACTTATTTATTATATTCGAAAGATGAATATTTTCTCGTAATTATTTCCTTCCTTCTGAGAGAATTTCAAATAAAATATTTATCTTTTTTATCATTTAAAAATTCTTAGATGCAAAGCGTCATTTTCTTATCACAAACGCTGCTTGATCTATTTCCTATCAGAACAACTAAATGTCGGAATTTACATTCCTTTATTTAAGGCGGCCGTCTAAAATTTCAACAACCAATAGTTAATTCATTTAACTGATTTATTTGTCAAGTAGCGATAAATGGTATCAACTTCCGTGATATAACAGGCCTGCAGAAGAGAGAAGAAAAGTTCCGCAATCATTTGCCACAATCAGCAGTTTTTATATTTCTCTTTGCGCTTTGCAAGGATTATTAGCAAAAGCAAGAATGCAAGTTATGCAGTGGATGAAAATTAATAGATAATCGCTTGAAATATGATGAACATTTGTCGAGTGACGTCCACATCTGTGCGCCCAGTGGGATTTTGAACAGGAAATGCATAATGGAACAATGACTAAAACCCGAAATCCATTTGGTCAGACTGCATGTTGAGATGATTAGCTTATATTTGATGAATCTGGCAGGCAAGTCTGCAAAGTTTCGAGGAAATAATCCATAATGTAAACATGAGTTTCACTGTTCTATTTCAAGACGATCACTTGAGAAACCTGTGAGTTTGTACTAAGATTGCTTGCACATAGGTGTCAGACAACGTACCTGCTGCCCATGTACCTAACGCAATGAATGAATCACACAAGGTAGGCGTTACAGACAAGCGGGAAAGTTGTGCAGCAGCTACAAAGCTGAGTGACTAAAGAAACGTATTGGAATGGAATCCTTGCTACCTAGACTATCTAAAGTTATTACCACATGTATTTGGGAAACATCGTCAATCTATATAATAAAGGAAATTATACAGTGCATCTTAGTCCATTCAATTTTTGGTTTAGACTTTAATATTCTAACTTATAATTTGAAGTATGAGTTTAAGGCAACCGAATTGAATATTAATGACGACTTCCAGAGAATTATTTTCTTTTACGATTATGCTTGCGTGTGTGTGTATTAATTTTTCGTGTTAGAGTGCCGTGGTACACTTATTAAGGTTACTTAATTTTCAAGAAGAACAGCATTATAACACATTATTACGCAGAATATTGCGCACGGTGCATCACGAATGTAATAAAAAAAGTGTAGCTCTACTGTAGTACAACCCTGATAAAGCGCAATAACACTTAGTTATAATCGCTAGCATTGAATAATCAGCTCGACAAAATGAAAAATCAAACACAAATTTTCTTCAACCAATTAAGAAAAAATATTAAATTTTTTTTTGTGTAACGTTTCGCTTTCTGCTTCTGCTGGTAAAATCATAAAAATAAAGGGAACTTTAAAATCACATTGAACGAATTGTACTAGAGTCTGATGCATGGGAGCTGCTTTCTCTTGTTCCCACAGGCCGACGAATTTCTATGTTCTTTGCTGAGGTGCATAGTTGACCATTGAATCACTTTCATAGAAGGATTGGCACTGCATGCAATTAGCAGTTGATAGACGTGTGATATAGGGACAGTCACGTGAACTCACACTCTAGATCTTATTGTGCGAGCCGATTCTCCAACATATGTCGATGTGCAGCCTGTACATTCAATGAGACATATACAAAACTTTAGCAATCACACTTCAGATTTGTAAGATTGTAAGTATTTACAGATAGCTATCATGTATACACTAATGCCATTTTTTATATATCCTCGTCAATCCATTGAAAATTGAACTTAGGTGAACTTCAAGAAATGTGAAAAAATGATGCTTTGAAGGAAAATGACATGAATGTAACACAAATTCCAAACGGCAATGCAAGAGTGATTGTCCAAAGAAAGTTATCAGACATGCCATGAAGCAAGTGAGTATATCGAGTGAGAAAGAGGTGAAAGAGAAAAGTTGTGGTCATCATTACCAAATAGCAATGAATTGAGAATTCAAGAGAAATAAAAAGAATATGGTACAAATGTAGCTTGCCACCTGTTTCCCTAATAAACCTCTATCTCATATTTTACTACCCATGTCACAACAGGAGTGTATACATGATAGCTAACTGTAAATACTGCACACAGTCTTACAAATCTGAAGTGTGATTGCTAAAGTTTTGTATATGTCTCATTGAATGTACAGGTTGCACATCGACATATGTTGGAGAATCGGCTCGCGCAATAAGATCTAGAGTGTGAGTTCACGTGACTGTCCCTATATCACACGTCTATCAACTACTAATTGCATACATTGCCAATCCTTCTATGAAAGTGATTCAATGGTCAACTATGCACCTCAGCAAAGAACATAGAAATTCGTCGGCCTGTGGGAACAAGAGAAAGCAGCTCCCATGCATCAGACTCTAGTACAATTCGTTCAATGTGATTTTAAAGTTCCCTTTATTTTTATGATTTTACCAGCAGAAGCAGAAAGCGAAACGTTACACAAAAAAAAATTTAATATTTTTTCTTAATTGGTTGAAGAAAATCTGTGTTCGATTTCTCATTTTCTCGAGTTGATCTTTCCAACCACTTGTGAAACAGTGGCGTCAACCTGATGGTACACCTATTAAAGGTTTTGAAAGTGAAATTAAAGAACGGTTTTCTAAGTGATAACTAAAAGACCAAAAATAATTGGGCTATAATTCAATCAGATAGTAGTGTATAAATTGTTGGAACACCGAGGACTTGATAACTTACTTCATGGCCTAAAACACCGATTCGAGGATTTCACCAAACGTGGATTTCTCAGATGACGCAGCAGACTCGTTGAAAGAACCCGATTAGCCCGAACTGAAATTTAAAACATAATATGCTTGGGCCAGTTAGAAAGCTATGAAACAAGCGGAATCAAAAGATACACCCGGCATCTAATATAAGAAAAATTCTGTTCCAATTTCGATGTAACTAACTGCTGCATCATTTAAGTGATTACAGCTTATCTTCAAAACTTATAGCATAAATTTATGCGTAGGTCTTCGCTGAGAAAGGTTTACGATTTTCAAATTAATATCCTGAATAATTTAATCTAGTTAAAATATTCAAATTTACAATAATTTTTGTGCTATGATAACGCACATCGCATAGCACTTGAACGTATTGTTGAAATGGCTACTTTACACATAGGACAATTGAACGAGGAATAGATAAGACTGTCTACATAAATCTTATATTACAGTAGTTCTAATTCCTACCTCGAAAAATCTAAATTGTTGCATAATTCAATAAAACAGTGCATGAATGAATTGCTGGAACAATGAGGACTTGATGATTTGACTGATGGACTATACAAATGATACTGAACAATGATACTGAACAACTGAAGTTTCATTTGAACTTACTCCATTGGTGTGATGATTGAGACAAACCGGATAAGATGATTGATTCAGCAAACGACGGATTTTCATAAAAATACGAGACACTGAGACACGACCAAAGGATGTGATTAACAATGACTGTTGCACATGCCAAAGGCATCTGAAATTATACTGAACATGCAAATGTTGCAATATCATTGGACAAAGTCAGATTACGGAGTCAAAACTGTCGCTGCGCGTTTGCATCTTTTGGATAGCTTCCATGGCACTCATATTTTCCCACTTCCAGTGCAATTGGATCCAATTGACTTCGATTGAATGGTGAGGTGTGCTATGGCACTCCCATTGCGTGTCATAGAATGCCATAGAGTGCCATTGAATTTGGTTAATCGGGCGATGTCAAGTTCTACAGAGGAGTTTGTGAACGTTTTTTCATGCGCCTGCTAACTTTTTTTGAAATGATCGGAGGGCCCAACATTATCGAGAAAACCTTTGCGCAATGATCTGAATTCTTCGAATGTGAAGGAGTCGTGGCGATCGGAGCATTTTAAAGGAATTCAGAGCAATCCGCAAGCGACGCACGACTATTTTTCCTATCTCTGTAAGGTATTAAAAATTTCTTTTTGCCCACTTATTAAGTTCCTGCATGTGCCATCTGTTTGAATCAGTTTGCACTTCTAGCAAACTGATACGATAAAACAATCTAATTCTGTGACAAATCCTCTAATCTGATTAATCTGACCCCATTAGAAACCTGTTCACACGCCTCTTGAAAGTATCAAGATTGTATTGGTCAGGGAAAGTGGTCTGGGGAAGCTGATTCCAAAGCTGTGCCGTGCGAACAAAAAAGCTTTTCGAACTATTCACAGTGCGTGTGCGTTCTTAGCTCACATGATATCATGTGAGTGCATTAGCTCTGCGTGTGCTTCTGGAGAAGATCTTAGGTTTGGGTACGCACTCATTTATTGCAGAGCTGCTTCTACCAAAATAGTATCTGTAAAAGAGACTTAGTGAAGCAACATCCCGTCTGACGAAGAGTGGCTGCAATTTGTTTGCAAGTTTTCACCCATAAGATTCTTGACACGTTTCTGAAACCGTTTAAGGAGGTTAAGATGCGTTTGTGGGGCGCCTGCCCACAGATGATAACAATACTCCGTCAGAGGGCGAGTAGTGAACTTGTAAAGGCAGCAGACAGTCTGTGGTGGAAGATAGCTGCTGGCACGATAGAGACTACCAATGCGTTGGGCTGCCTGCTTGCTAATGAATTGGATGTACGGTTTCCATAAGTCTTTCGCAACCGCCAATCCAAGGAAGGAGATGGAATCTTGTTCTCTGATCCTATTATCTGACATCTTCATGCTGTGATAATCATTATCTCCTTTAGTGATTGATTAAAAACAATCAAATAGTAAAATATCAAACATAAGCAAGAAAAAATACAAAGTCGTGGTGAGCATGAGAAGATTGCATTCAGGAATCACTTTCTACATAATATGCTTGAAACATATGGGACAAACGACGTTTTCATTTTGTCTGTGCGACATAAAGGAATACGAGGCAAGCCAGCGTTTGTCAAACGAGAAGGGAGCAAGTCATGCATACAGTGATTTGGGTCATCTTCAGAATCCTTGCGATGCGATGAAGGAGTGCGAATACTTAAGTTTTAATCAAATAAGTTCAATAGTTCTTTTTCAAACTTCTTCAACATTTTTCTCACTGCCGCTAAAGTGTACAAACATACAAGGCAAACAATCTGCAGTCACTGCGAGAACAAAGGCATGCCCGCGCTAATTGTTTTGTTTGGAACTTTCGGTCACCTTGCAATGTTTGCGTACTTTTGCGATAATGAGAAAAAATGTTGAAGAAGTTTGAAGAACAACTAGTGAACTTACGTGAATAAAACCTACATATTCGCACTCCTTTCATCGTAAGGATTCTGAAGATAATAAAGATGAACGCTTTTGATGAAATAGTGTGAGAATATAACATTTTAAGCCAAAAGAGTGATGACTTTGTGATAACTTCACGATATCCCCAACTTTCCTAGTTCACTGATTTTGATGACCAGTATGTCAAGAGAGAGCTTCGTTCTCCCCCGTGTTTGATTCACTGTCACACTTATATGTCTTCCTACTGAACAATTGTGATTTATTATTGAGTGATTTTCATATTTTGAGCACTGCTCAGCAAATACAATAAAGGATGCAAGTCCATCATAGATCATTTTGAAGCTGAGAATGCAAGCTCTCGAATAATTTCACAATGAATACAAGCTCACATGTTCTCTTATTGAAAAATTCCAATTTTGTAAATTGAGTGATTTTCATATTGCAGCATTGAATATCTGAAGAGAACGACAAATCCCTTGATTCCCCGACCGCACCCTCCTGACCCAGGAATAGAACCGAAGTCCGCGGTGGAGACGAGCTCTCACATTCTTCACTAGGCCACGCTGACGGTTCAAAAGGAATGCGAGTGAAGACAGAAGTCATCTCTAAGTCATATGGTCAGCATATTGTCCTATAGGCCCTAAATATTGAATGCCACCAGAATTACTTTTCTAGCAAGACAATTTTATCAGCATGTCATTCGACTACTTCACACAATGTAGATTGACAAAAAAAGTCCTTTAACTAATTCTGACGCAAAATGAAATAAATTAGAATGACGGCATCAATTTAATTGTAGTTTGAGTTTCTCAGCGCACTGAAAACATCAAGACGAAATGAGCTTGAAACCCTAAACAGCTGATTGATAATTGCAGTTAGCGCAATAAAGCGAAGACAAGGTCGTTATACCGTTAAAAAGAAATATCCCAGGTAAGTAGAATAACCGGTCGTCTCTTTTTCCGTTTGACTAGAAAGGAAACATTAGAACATGTAACATTAATGAAATGGCACAGTCTGCTGACATGATACCATAGCAATCGAACAATGAGCAGCCAGTTCAACATTAAACACATCAAATTGTGCGTAGTTCAGTGACTGGACCAGATCACACAGCAGAGAGACACACACGATGTCAAGTTCTACAGAGAAGCTTGTGAACGCTTTTTCGTGCGCCTGCTATCTTTTTTTAATAATGATCAGAAAGACCAACATTATCGAGAAAACTTTGCACAATGATCTGAATTCTTCGAATCTGAAGGAATCGTGCCGATCGGAGCATTTTGAAGGAATTCACACCAATCCGCAAGCGACGCACGACTATTTTTCCTATCTATGCAAGGGATTAAAAATTTCTCTTTGTTCACTTAGTAAGTTCCTGCATGTGCCATCGTTTTGAATGACTTCCAGTCGTGTCGCACAACAATGTGTCATACATCATTCGAGAGCTTGTAATGAGCCATGATAGACCTGCATCCGTTATTGAATCAGCTGAGCAGTGCTCAACATTACTTACGAATTATTCTCATGTGGATTCTAACATTTTGATGCCATCCGCATGATTTGCATAAACTTGTGAATAATGATAACAAAATTTTTCTTGACCCTGTCGACAACCGTAATCATTGGATGATGATAATAATATCTGTATTTCACAAGAAAGTATATGCCCCAATTAAAGGACACAGCATAGGAAATCATATCATGACGGCAACATTGGAGAGAAATTTACAATGGAATTGTTCAACGAAAAATACGTTACATTGCAGTAAGTTATCATTAAATATCAAGTTTGTAAAACAGATTACGAATTACATTTTTAAAAAGATAAAACTGAAGGTACACTAATTTCTTCATCTGACAACATATTCCAAAATTTGGTAAAGAAGTATTGTCTGTAATTATGATATTGACATTTTGGACACAGACAAAAATGGTTACCTCAAGTTATAGATACATTTGAAATCTCAAAAAATCATGTTTGTTCATATGAATTTGCTTATGAAAAATTTTGTACAGAAAAATAAGATGGTAACATAGTCTGCGAACTTTGAGAGACATCAAGTTAAGACAACGCGGTAATCCAAATGACTTATATGATAAAAAGTTTTAGACATACGTCTCTCGATCAGTTTGATGTTTTTCACTTTATGCGGACACCACAAAATATTGCAAGATTCTAAAACGCTGCGAACGAGCATCTTGTGCAACAAAACAACAGCGTCCGGGTCTAAATAATTAAAAGATCGACGAATCACTCATTTGTCTTCGAACACGATTTACAATTTTCACTATATGAGAATCTAATGAAAAATCATCATCAGTAAATATCCCGAGATCTTTGTATATCCTAACAACAGGAACGATTATTCCATGATAAAGAACATGAGCATTCAATATCTATATTAAGAAATCGCATAATGGCGCACTTTTGGAAATTCAATTTCATTCCATTTGTTTGATTTCATATTTCGATTTGTTGGATGACATTTTACAAATAATTTTGTTCGGTAGAGGTTGGTCGCTTGCATGCAATTTTCATATCATCGGCATATTTGACAACTTTGGAAAAAATCAGATTATTTTCAAAATCAATATATCACAATGGGCAGGAAATAATGGGCCTTTATTAATCGGTCAATACATTGACAGTTATGTGAAGATTTTTCAGTATCAGTCAAAGAACGAACCATAACAATCCATTGCTGTGGAGTTTCGTGATTCGACATCTTTCACAGAAGCAAGCACGATTCCTTAACAATTTCTTTGTAACTTTTAATTAAATTGCGGTGAAATTTGAGGTGTGATGCGGAGTCAAAGACTCTGCATCCCTGCTTGCCTGCTAATTTTCAAAAAGTTCAGACTTGCATTAAAGTTGCATACAGTAATTTGAGAAGGAAACGTGAATTTTCCATAGCCGAAATAAAGGGAACCCAATCAGGTGCTCGATGCCCCTGGAAAATAAGTTTGGCATAAGCCGGAATCATTTTCTTTCCCTACACCGTCTGGCTGTGAAAATCATCGAGACCCACCCCGGAAGTGAACTTCTCGCCTTAGGGTGGACCGGTACAGAGAAGCAGAGGGCCAACAGAGAAAACCTCTCAATAAAATCTCACGCTCAACTTCACTTGTCCCCTTCGAAAGAACAAAAGTGTTACCGACGTTGTAAACAAATAGTCCGGCAGCCAGAACGAGTTTCTGCAGGGAACGAGGCCGAAACTGAGACTGTCACAGAATGATGTACACCTCATAGTCCGGCAGCCAGAGCGAGTTTCTGCAGGGAACGAGGCCGAAACTGACACTTTCACAGAATGATGTACGCCCTATGCCTACAACGAATCGGCACGTCTGCCGAGTTCTAGTGAGTTCCTCTTCTTGTCAAACAAGATCAAAGAAAAGCACATGTAAATCCAATGGGACGCAGATTGCAGTTTTTGGCTGAAATGAAATTTTGTATGTTTTCTCTGATCAAACGAAAAGTACTAATCCCAGAGTCATAATATTTGTCATAGAATGCCTTCAGGTCATTTCCTTTCATGTTCATGCACCCCTGTCTACATAGATAAACACATTTAGATTTGCCGAGCCTCTTGATGTCGCAAACACAAGCATTTTGAGCAGCTTTATCCACATTCAACCACATTTTTACATACATTGCCTATTAGATGCATGATAAAAGCACATGCACATCATAGAAAATGACCTGAAGACATTCCATGTCAAAAATTATGAATCTGGGATTAGTACTTTTTGTTCAATCAGAGAAAACATAGAAAATTTCATTTTAGCCAAAACTTCAATCTGCGTCCCATTGGATTTACATGTGTTTTTCTTTGATCTTGTCTGACAAGAAGAGGAACTCACTATAGCTCGGCAGACTTGCCGATTCATAGTAGGCATAGGGTGTCCATCATTCTGTGTAAGTGTCAGTTTCGGCCTCGTTCCCTGCAGAAACTCGTCTCTGGCTGCCGGACTAAAACTGATCATATACATTTTACCTTAATACCAATAAAGCTGATCATTTGTCAGTCACATGCATAATAATTTCAAGCTCTTTCTTTGAAATTTGATTATTGCCTTAAGAAATGAGAAAGGATATTATTTATGAATGGTACTTTAAAAATGTTTCCATTCTGCAGCAAAGAAAGGCAAAGGCCCTTTTCTTTATGTCAAATCGCAATTGGCCAAAAGAAAGCGATTTTTAAGATGAATTTAATAGCACTTTCCATGAACTCCCGACTTAAAATGATTCCGAAATTGTCAAGTTCTATTGCACTATTTAAGCCGATTGGTGTTTTCGTGTCTGATGACATCTCCGGAATGATATGCAACTGTAAGAATTTCACTTTTGTTAGTTCCAGTCCGATAGAACTGTAATGATAAACTAGAATGTGCTAAGCCAGCTATTTTCCATCTATTGAGAGTGGTGTTATTTTATTGTCAGAAATCGTTAATTGACAATTAAATGCGCTTTAACGCAACAAAAAGGACCAAAGAAGAGCTACAAATTTGATAAAATTTGGCACTTTTGCAAACGCTCCTGTCAACCGCCGAGTTTTCGGCAGATCTTACCATGTGTCCATTTTGGTCAGTCTTTATATTTCTTCTTGCTTATGTTGAAATTTTCGTCTACACCAGTAAATTACTGCCAGGCAATAATTGGTCCCGAACATAGAAATAGATTGTTTATCTGAAGTTGTTTATACAATGCAAATTGACTCAAGGTCGGGCACATCCGGGGGAATTGAATTGGGGCATGAATCACCAATGATGAGCTTACAAGTGCACATGTGACTGATTCTAGTCCAATTATTCATCCGTTTAGAATTGTATCTGCGTGAAAATGCGTGCGATTTTTGTGTCACTATTGCGAAGCTTTATTTCATTACTAGAGGTTTAGTTCTCAATTTCTATGTTTCGAACGACAAGGATATATCGACCAGTCGAAGTATAATCATGCACTGACGTCGTGAGAGACAGTTGATGGAAAACAGAAAGAATGAAGGAGTCTGGAGTATCTGATCCTTCTGTTCTATCAGTTATCTCACAGAACTGCACAAAGTTTATACGTCGTCAAGTCGGTCGCCGCTAGAATACGCGTACCCGGTTTTTGTTGGCATGAACAGGGAGGGCAATCTCAAAGCAATTGTAACAAGTCGATCCAGGCACATCGCACAGAACTCATTTCGGAAGTAAAATTGCGTTCAGAGATGCTAATGTCACAATTGTTGTTACCACAATTATTGTTGGTAATTCAATTTTGTTGGTCAGTTAAAAGTTGAGAACGATCAAATTGTAAGGCCTTGTCAATTCCATCTAATATTAATTTTTTGGGATACTTTTATTTAGTTAAAAAGAGTTCAATTCTTGAAGTCGTTCATGTCTTGCTTGTGGATCGCTCACAATTACACAAATGCGACGTGCTAAATTATAAGGTATAGCTCGTTTAGTATGTCGTGGGTGACAGGAATGAAAATGTAAATATTGATGGGTATACACGTATGTTGGCTTATAAAATATGTCTGTTCAGATGCAATTGTTCGCTTTAATGATTTTTATATCTAAGAAGGCAATTTCAGCATCACTTGTTTCCATAGTAAATTTTATGTTGGGGTTAAGACTGTTTAATAGATTGTAAAATTGATCCAATTGGTTTAAGTTGTAATTCCAAATTAGGAAACAATCGTCTAGATACCTTTTCCAATATTTCAAAGTGTTTTCAGCAAAGTCCTCACCCCATAATTCTATCATTTTCATTTTCAACTTCACTTCCAAATATCCCAACGTCAAGGTTGTGTATGTTGGGGCGACTTTAGTCCCCATGGCCGTTCTTCTCTTCTGCATATAAAATTAATCGTTGAATATAAACGTGTTTTCGTAAGGATTAGATTCAAACTTTCTAGCATAAATACTTTCGAAAATCTCGAGTCGAGTGAATTATGACATTTATCAATCCAATAACTTATAGCTTCCAGTCCTAATTCATGAGGAATATTCGTATATAGATTTACTGCATCAAGCGTTACTAATTTTGAGTTTTCGCAAACTTTCGTCGGTAGATGATTTAGGAAATCAATATCATCTCTGACGTAACTGTCAACTTCATTGCAAATAGGTTTGAGAATTAAATCAATAAAATTACTTAGTCTTTGAGTAGTGGAGTTTAGACCACCCACTATTGGACGAAAAGATAGGTCATTTGGATTGTCACAACATACGTAGGACGAATTTTGATTTTCTATGGCTTCTTTGATGATTTCTGATTCATGAAATTTTGGCGATCTATAAAAGTTGCTGCTCATATATTCAAAATTAGTCAAATAACCAATTTCTTTGTGAGTTAAATTTCCACATTGTTGGCCGAAAATCAGACTTTTTATCTGTTTCATAATATGATTGTCTTGGTTTTGATTGATTTTTGAATAGAAGGAATTGTCATCTAACATTTTCAAAATATTTTGTTGATAATATTGCTTACTTATTATTACAACTGCTCCTCCCTTATCGCCCTCTTTGATTACAATGTTTTGATCCGATATTAAGGTTTTCAATGCGCATTGTTCCATACCATTTATATTTGGCCGTTGAATTCAATATTGGATTTATATTGGATCTTTGAATTCAGTGCTAAAAGAAGATGAACGAACTAAAGACATATTCCAAAACTCAAAATTCATTATAAGTAAACGACAACCAAAAAGTCTCAAGAGAATTTTATGCAGTTCTAAACTAACAACAAATAAAATATATTCTGTAAAGAAATGTGAAGATCCTAGATGCGGAACTTGTAATTATTTAAGGGAAGGATCTATGTATAATTTCAATGGAAAGATTTTTACAATAAGACATGACATGTTATGCTCAACAAAAAATATTATCTACGTAATTACATGCCACGGATGCAACCAATATTACATTGGCGAGACTATAAATACAATAAGGTGCAGAACAAGAATTCACAAACATCAGAAAAACAACCCTTATTATAGACAGACAAGTGTAAGTGAACATTTAGATGCATGTGGACGAAAATTATTTTCTATTTTCCCTTTTTATAAGATGTTTTCTGATTGTGATGTAGAAAGAAAAAACAAAGAAAGATATTTCATAGAATCCTTTGATCCATCACTCAATTCGACCTTATTATCTTAACCTCAACAGAAATCTATGGTGTACATAATCCTATGACTTTGAAGATATGTTCCAAATTTCCATGTTATTTCTAACGACTAACTTTATGATGTATATTTCAAATTTTGTAAATATCATGTTATCTGAATCTCATTACTTATAAAGCATTTGAAGAAAAGAAAGCGCTTATATTTATAAGTAAAAGTCGTGTTTTCAATTTCAATTTCAATTTTATTATATTTTTCTGCGGTTGCTAAGTATAGATATCAATAGTTTTCTTGTTATATATATATATATATACGTATTTGATCATGCAATGGCATTTCTTAGCCCTCCCCCACACGGGGACGCCCCCCCCCCGGCGAAATTTTTGAATATCTTTTACAACGAAGCAAGTTGTGGCCACCAACCTTCTAGTAGCCTACTTTCTACGCATTATGCAACTTTTGACTGAAGGACAATAAATGATTACATAAAGGGTTCTTCCTTATAGAGATATTCACAAATGTAAAGTTTTGGAATTTGAAATTATCTGCTGAAAAAGTTCACCGTATTGGGTTGTTTCTTCACCTACAGAGACTAAATACTAAATTGTGCGATTTTAGTGCTATTTCAGTTGAGCAAAAAGTTTCGACTAAAAGTCTGAAACTAAAAGTCTAATAAATGAAGCAATCTCAGACCGATGCTCATCATTCTATTAACCACACTAACCAGATATTTCGATTCGTGTACACTGTAAATCGCTGAATACGAAAATTACATACAAACATATACCAAAATCACATACAATTTGAAACTAACATCTGATACGAGATTCTCGTATGTTTACAGAGGTCTGGTATGTTTTTCATGCCACATCTCACTTACTTTAGTATGTGATTGGTATCTAGCGATACGAACTATTCTATCTGTGATTGGCTGTTTCGCAATGAAATGCGAGTTTTTGGTATGTTTTATATACGAGTCCCGATGCAAATTAGTCCTCATTCGTATGTGTTTCGTATGAATAGCTATAAGTCACATGGCAAAAAATATGTGTATTACATACTACTTGCAAATAACTTTTTCAGTAATATCAGTCGCGAATATTATTTGTTTGACAGAGTGATATTTAACTAGATTGGATTTATTGTGAATTAAATACTCCACGAGATTGTCGTCGTTGCTACTGATCTAGCAACATTAACTGGACGTTTAGTTAGGTCTACTTCGTGAGCCATGTTGATAAACATCAGTTCATTCAAACGATATCTTTCGTGCACAAACATATCTATTTTTGCGTTCATGAATTATAATGTGTTTTTATTTCGGATTGATAATATGCTTAATTTCAAAATTATATAATGCATAATTGATGATGGTTGAATACTTATTGATTATTCATGAAATGCCTTAGACTTGCGTGCATTAAAATCGAATTCAGTATTGAAAGTATGACTCTTGAATGTCATTATCTCACTACTTACAAAACAGTAGTAACATTAGTTTGATCTTTATTGACAAAAGGCCTTAAATCAAGATACTTTGGACATGATTTATGCTTTCTTTTAACATTGTGCTGGTATGGCTTTAGTATGTAAAGCATGCCACATTTGAAATAACATACGAAAAGCATACAAATATATGCCAAGAGAACACAGAAATATACCAAAAAATATTTTGGTATGCATCCTTCGTATGTGATTGGTATTGAGCTATTTACAGTGTATGCTTTATTAGTTTTTGTTGTCATCTTCCATTTCAAATAGTGATCTAATAAAAATCTGTTAAAAATTGGAGTCTTTTGACCTTTGACCATCTCCTCTGAACAGGGATGAATTTAGAAATGAAACTGATGATGTCTTTCTGCATCCCCTTTAAATGCCTATTCGATTGATGTGTGGTTTGGCAAAATTGGAGCAATAGTTAAGGAGATCAGAAGGGCACTCGGAAAAACACCCCAGTGAGGGTTAGATATTTAAATTATGCTTGGAATTTTTTTGCGCGCAAATTACATATATATTTATTTAATCACGCAATTGGATTTTTAACATTCCATTTAATATCTTTTCATACAAAACGAGCAGTTGGCTATTGAGGAGAGTACTGAGCTCTTCTTTGAAAGTCACTTGACATTGTTTTTTGAGTTTGTCTCAATGACTAGAACAGCTCCCATCAAATCAGTACCAACGGTAGCGGATGTCAAATAACGACTTCAACTCCGATGTAAGACTTCATACTCGATTATAAATAAATTGCTTACATATCTTATGTCTTCCAAGCTCAGAATCATTACAAGATGAAGTTGCTATTGCATTCTCCATTGAGCGGCTTGTCAAATCTGATATCTCGTGCTGAATTATTGCTGTTATAGCAAAACTAAATTTTTCCAGTGATTGTTTCTGGCGCCAATGTCTTGATTCCCAAGTAATTAGAGAAATCAAATAACAGTCGTAAATGTGATTGTCCTTTTGATTCATCATTATATGAGAAATTGATGGAACAAAATAAGGTGCTTGAAATGATACCAGCAGGTACAGTCCGTTTCATAAAAAGTGGATCATCCCAAAATTTGACTAAATAAAACATAAGTATGATACAGAAAGCATTTTTCATGTTATTTCATGTCCCTAATATATTTAAATGTCCTTATATAATCTGATAAGCTATGATGCAGTAACGGTTCTTAAGAAGCTAATATTTTGTGGCCCTACCCTTATTGTCAATGACATTACCAATTCATCTAGGCATTGATTCGATGATATCGTTGATTTTTGACTGATCTAACTTTCTCCACTCTCTTTTTAACAGTGACGTAAGTAGTGATACGCCATCTGTAGGTAGCAGTGAACGACGAACGTTACGTTTTAGAATACTCAATACATTTTCTATGGGATTCAGATCAGGAGAACGAGCTGGCCAAGATAATGTCCTAAGCCCTAATTGAGACTTGCATAAGTTAACTCTACTACTCCTGTGACACGTAGCATTATCATCCATAAATAACCAAGTCGATGGATCACCAAGTTGATCTGTCATTTGACCAATGTTCATTCGTAAAACATTCACATAGCGTTCAGAATTCATGGTTCCTTGCTGTATGTGAAGTTCAGAGCGGCCATTGGTCCAAATGCCAGCCCAAATCAGTAGAGTCGCACCACCTTGTACCCGGGGACGATGTAAATGTCTAGTATAAAAGTCTAGTGCAGCCATCTCAGTTAACGAGAGACTTGGATCAACTTTAACAAATCTCAAAATTAGGCGGTCTCTACGTTTGGATGTTTTGCGTGGACGGCCAGAGCCCTCTTTACGACAGAGTCGAAAATCATCATTATGCCATCGATGCACATTTGTGTAAGGGACATTTAGTCGCTTGCTTGTAGCTCGCAAAGAAAACCCTAGTTTTAGCAAGGCTGACACTTTGCCTTTTGTGAATGCGATCTCGTTATTGTTCATTTGTGCTTTGTATTGTTTTCAACCGGTAAGAGATAGATTTCTAGCTGAAAGCAATCAGGAGTGCTGCCAACACCACCGCAACGAAGTCAGGAAGCTATGGAACATGAAGTCCAGTTAATCACATGCAGCAGTTACATTATTGTTGATGAATAATGGTGCTATACTGGCTCTGATTGACCGATTTTCTTTATTTTTGTTTTGCTTGATACCTTTTGACTTGTAGAACAACATATTACATAACAAAGGAAACAAATGTAATTTTATAAGAGTGAGGTATGATTTTGTGTAACATTGCTAAATGAAGATCAAATTATCTACTACTTTTTTATCTATGACAGAAAAACAACTCAATATTCATGCTTGAAACTTCCAACAATGATATTAGTAAGCACAACTGACATATCTTCCAAATTTCAGAGAAATTCGTTCAAGTTTGGCGGAGTTAGACAAAGTTGAAGTTAAGGCGATGTTTAAGGGTGATCCATTTTTTATGAAACAATCTGTATATTGACAAGAAAGGCCCCAGCCGGTAAATTGGTTAAATGATAAGCAATAATTGAATTTTAATAACCTACAGTACATTGCTGCAGCTCATTGTCATCAACTTTGCATTATATCGATCGATGTAATTGTATCACCTATGAAATTGAAAGTCGCTGAGGGTGAAAATGTTTTGCCGAATTGATAGACATTCTATGACTTTTGAGTTTGAGTTACCATAAATTAAACGAAAAAATATCATGCTTTCAGGTTAGAGACTCCCACAACTTTTCAGATCAATCAATTTAAAAGACAATTAATTTGCGTGAGATCTTTCGGCCTACGACGGATATAGAAATTGACAACAATAAAACCTCTGGAATGGAAGTTAATCTTCATGCAATACACAATAGTGGCACATAAATCGCACGCATTTTCACTTAGATACACTTGTCAACGTCTTAATCATTGGGCTAGAATCAGTCACATGAGTAAATCGAACCTTTTAATTGGTTCTTCATGCCCCAACTTAGTTCCCCCGGATGTGCCGCGACCTTGAGTCAATTTCCATTCTAGTCAACTTCAGATAAACAGTTTATTTCTTTGACGACGGAGGCCATTCTCAAGCGACTGATCTATTCACGGAAGTAAACATTGCACGATTGATACAGACACACATGACGTTAAATAATCAATAATCAGAAAATCAATTAACAATACGATTGACGATCGCGAATGAATAGCGCGGTAAACGAACAAAGAAATGCAAATCAGGTTACTATGAACAATGGCAACATTCAAGACATGCGCGAAAACGGATGAGAATCACATTTTAGACAGGCACACAAAAAACATGTATAAGCGAGAATAAAACTAAAAATAATGATATGCATAAGAGAGCGAGCACATACGTAAATTTAAAATAAACGCAGATGCCAGGGATGCGGAGTCGGAGTCCTATCAAATGATAGGACTCCGACTCCAGCCTATAACTAGACGCGAAATACAGTCCGTTTCATAAAAAGTGGATCATCCATCCTAAAATTTGACAAAATAAAACATAAGTATAATACAGAAAGCATTTTTCATGTTATTTCATGTCCCTAATATATTTAAATGTCCTTATACAATCTGATAGGCTATGATACAATAACGGTTCTTGAGAAGCCAATATTTTGTGGCCCTACCCTTATTGTCAATAACATTACCAATTCGTCTAGGCATTGATTCGATGATATCGTTGATTTTTGACTGATCTAACTTTCCCCACTGTCTTTTTAACAGTGACGTAAGTTGTGATACGCCATCCGTAGACTCAATTCGACTCAATAAGTCTTCTACGAATAGTGGACTTAGAAATAGACGAGTCTAGTGCAGCCATCTCAGTTAACGAGAGACTTGGATCAACTTTAACAAATCTCAAAATTAGGCGGTCTCTACGTTTGGATGTTTTGCGTGGACGGCCAGAGCCCTCTTTACGACAGAGTCGAAAATCATCATTATGCCATCGATGCACATTTGTGTAAGGGACATTTAGTCGCTTGCTTGTAGCTCGCAAAGAAAACCCTAGTTCTAGCAAGGCTGACACTTTGCCTTTTGTGAATGCGATATCGTTATTGTTCATTTGTGCTTTGTATTGTTTTCAACCGGTAAGAGATAGATTTCTAGCTGAAAGCAATCTGGAGTGCTGCCAACACCACCGCAACGAAGTCAGGAAGCTATGGAACATGAAGTCCAGTTAATCACATGTAGCAGTTGCATTATTGCTGATGAATAATGGTGCTATACTGGCTCTGATTGACCGATTTTCTTTATTTTTGTTTTGCTTGATAGCTTTTGGCTTGTAGAACAACATATTACATAACAAAGGAAACAAATGTAATTTTATAAGAGTGAGGTATGATTTTGTGTAACATTGCTAAATGAAGATCAAATTATCTACTACTTTTTTATCTATAACAGGAAAACAACTCAATATTCATGCTTGAAATTTCCAACAATGATATTAGTAAGCACAACTGACATATCTTCCAAATTTCAGAGAAATTCGTTCAAGTTTGGCGGAGTTAGACAAAGTTGAAGTTAAGGCGATGTTTGAAGGTGATCCATTTTTTATGAAACAATCTGTAATACAAACAAATTATTTGTGCTCGTGCATATCTGTCACTGTCTTGATGTCAACTTTCTCCGTCAAACAAAAGTAGCCTACAGAGACAGCAGTGCATGCAAAGCTTGTAATAGTTGAGGGAATGAACCGTGATAGTGAAAAAAGATTGCCTTTTCACTCGGTGATTTAGTAGAGAAGACAAGCCTTCCTAGCCTCGATCACACCTACGCACCAAAGGTCATGTCAGAGACAAAAATGAAATACTAGTTTGTTTGAGGACATGACCTCTTACCCTCACGTTAATCTCGTGTGATGGCTTCTCTAAAGCGCATTTTAAAATCGAAAGTGTACTCATATTTTTTGGAGAAAGATGGGGGATTTTCCTGCTTGGTAGAGACTGGAGAAAAACCGTGTAGGACACACATCAACAAGATGGGAGGAGCCGAGTCGTATGCATCCAACTTAAAGCGACATTTGATAAACTTTCATCGAAAACGATTGATGATTGATACAGCAATGACCACTAAAGATAGGTTCATGTATAAGTCTATATTGATCTATGATGCAGGTTACCAGTTTTTCAAAAAACTAGGCTATATATACTGGCCTCCGGGAGTCGGAGTCCTATCAAAATGATAGGACTCCGCATCCCCGGCAGATGCAAACATTTATTCAAGTGAATAAATAAAAACCAAAAATTGAATAAACAACTTAATAAAATAAATATAATAGCAATTAAAAAAATTAAATATAATAGAACAGAAAAGATCTCGCGCAAATTAATTATGTTTTAGATTGATCGATCTGAAAAGTTGTGGGAGTGTCTATGACCTGAAAACATGATCACATTCCCTACTTTTCAAAAAAAGTAGATCATGTTGGCTGACAATTCTGGGCAATATCAGGACTTTATTAAAACCACTCATATTCCTATATGGTAGGCCTATAATTCATATATAAGTGGAAAAAATGCACAACAATGAACAAAGACATCCAATGGAAGCAGTTCAATCATTAATTATTGTAGGCTTGAAAATTTGGCTTCTGGCGTATCCGAGCCCGTGTATGTGCGTATGTGCGTGTTCTTTTGTGTGTTTGCAGCCCGCCAACCACGAAAGCGACATAATGAACTTCACTTCGAAAACATCGTCATCATAGGGCTTGCGATCAGCAAGAATTCTGTCCTTTGTCAATATCATATCATGAGTCACCTATGACGATCAACTTTTATGTCGAAATTGTCAAATGCATGAAGAATGCGCGAGCGTTGATGAAGATTCAATTCCTAAAGAAGATGCAGGCCAAAAAGTGACAGGAACAATGAAGGTAGCAACGAAGAAGGTAACAGTAGTCAAACTAATAATGAAGTGATTATCAGAAATGCGGATAAAGTTACTGATTCCACAATGAAGGTTCGAGGAACCTCAATTCGTAGCAACTGTTCGTCGAATCGTGTGTGACCAACTGCAGGCCTACGTCATCAAGTGAATCATTTCGAGCCTATTTTTCCTAACGAGAATCTTCTTATCTGTTGTATACTAATTTATACTAATTAAATCACTTTGATCATCAGTGTTGCCTAGTGAAGAAGGCGAGAGTTCGTCTCCACCGCGGACTTCGGTTCGATTCCTGGGTCAGCCGAGTGCGGTCTGTGCTGGTGTTTTGTGCTGACTTAATAGTTGTTATTCTCAAGCTTTAAATATTCAATGTTGAGGGAACTTGTGCACAAAATGACACATGGTCTGTCATCAACTGATCTGCGTGCCACAGTTATGTAAAGCTTCATAATTGGCTCTGCAGGCTTATGACAAGTTTCCTGTGTCATCCGTTTTGTCATTGGCGGTGAGGACGTAGGCCTACAAATCGGATTAAAAACGGATGTGTTTTATCATTCTGATCAAACACGCAAATCAATAAGTTCAACAGTTCAAAACTATAGTGAGCTGAATAAAATCGCCAAAATTAAGTCAAAACATGAAATTTACTTGTTTTGCAGAGGCTTTCAGACATCAAATACTGAATCATGTGACTCACTTCAACTTTTATATCGAAGTCGATGTTCTGAACTCAGTCATGTTTCAAATTTCATGACATTCTGATAAATAGATTCTTTTCTGCAAGAGAAAGTGTACGAATATTGCGAAGTGTTTCACAATACATAGATATTTCTTGAATTTTACCATTAGATTCCAATGGGAATCCTTTAACTTTGCCAATAACCGAAAGCGACTGGCTGTGAAACTTAAGAATTTGATTTTTGTATTGAGCTTTTCAAGATCTACAAATCCATGCTATTAAGCCCTTTGTGCGCGAATTTAGGAAGAAAGTGTCAGTAACTCCCGTCCTATATGCAATTGTTTCACTTTTTAAAAGGTGATTCATTTGCATCGGTCCGCACAATACTCTCAAATTTAAATCACTACATAATGCAAAGGTCAAATGATTCGACAAATACTTAATTAGCACGCATGGACTCACAGTTGAGGATTATGGCTTATCTCCTCCAGATTTTCAAATTTATCTATAACTTGTAAACTGGATCAAAAAAACCTCTGTTGCCAGTATACAGAGACTGGATGAAATTAATTGATTACAATTAATCTCCCTTGATACTGTCCACCGTGACGAAACGCGTCGGGGAACTATATTTATTTTTAAAAAATAAAAAAATCGTCTAAATTGAGGGAGAGCTATATTTTTGTTTACATCGTGGAAAATTGAATAACCTATAGCATTCATTTAAATTTTAATTCAAAAGTCTATAACTAAGCATAGTATTGTATTGTATTCACGACATGTGACATGCATGTGACTAATCTAAATACAGTAAATTCAAACGAACAAACTAGAAAACATGGAGTAAAAAAAAGGAAACTAAGATAGAGTGAACTTGGAAAGTCAAGTCACGATGCAGTAATGCCACTTTGTCTTTGAAGGTAGCTTCTCAGATAACTTGTCACTTTCATAGAAGCTGCATTTGAATTTCGGATGTCCATGGGAACCTTATTCCAGAAGCTGGTGCCGTAGAAACGCAGTGAACGCTCACCAGCTTTCACAGATCTCACTTTCGGTTGCTGAAACACATTTCTTATGGGGTTCTTATGAGCATATCTGCCATATGTTAGATAAATTCGAATTATGATAAACCTAATGAAACACATACTATCGCGATGGCCAGAGTGGCAGTGTTTCAGTGCTTCAACTGGAAGTACTGCGCTCATAGAGTAGAAGAGAAAGTAAGTACTAATTATCAGTCACTGCTTAACATTGTTATCAATGCATTTACACGTTTTGTCATGCGAATTAGCTCAACGAACATAGTCATGCAGAAAATGCATGCATGTGATTGCAGGTAAATTCTATTTCTGTAAGTGTGATAAAAATTTTCACTTATACAGATACTTTTTTGAGTCGACACTCTACCTATATATCCCTACCTACTCTGCTACAAATCTTGTCATTTATCACCCCTCTTAGAATTGAAGTACTGAACTTCATAAAACTGCAATAAGAGCAATTTGTCTAGTACGAGCATTGACTTGTGTATTTCAAGTATGATTTTGCATCTCCATTACTCCTACCAGCTGCTTTGATGTATTATTCAGTTAGATGTAGGCCACATGTAGACCAAATTCAAATAAGAACAATATATTTTATGACTCTGATTGGTAGTTTCATTCATACAAGAGGGTCTGACAGCAGTGAATAACAGTTTCTAAAACATTCATGCAAACACATATGCACTTCCATCAGTGATTTTCTCTTTAGTAGGCCTATTTTGCTCTCTAAAACGATTATCTTGTCTTTCTGTGTATACATAGCGGTTCATGTCGTCTTGAAAGAAGTCACCAACTGTGGTGGCTTTGAAGCACTTGACGCACAATCCCATATTGCATTTCTAGCATTTCTTACGTGAAAGACTTTGACAGTGAGCCACGGCGCAGCTGCTTCTTACGTAGGCCTATGGGTGGACATATAGGCCTACTATCGCTACGTTGCCACTGACAAATTCTAACGTCCGTCTTCTCCCATGCAATCTTTCCTTTTTGGAGTTGATAATTGCACAGCCTCATCTTAGATCACGATCGTTGACTTTTCAATAGGAGCCTGAAATAGAGGAGGATTACTGAAAATAGCTTTTGCATGCACCGTGAAACTTTAAAAATGATACTTACCCTTCACAAGAGACGAAAACTATCAAACGTGTCTTCAAAAAATTAACATGCTGATTTACACAAGTATAAAGCCACAGCTATAGAAGCTACGAACCTTCGAGGAAGGAAACAGCGATGCAAATGTGGTCCATTGCGTCCATTGTCTTCAAAGCATGAGTAGGCCTACTGAGGTTAATGATTTCACGTCGTTGACTTCCTGTAATGCCCTGTTCACCATTTGCATATTGCGAAATAATAAAAGATCCAAACAAGCTGAGAGTTCACAATTTTGTCGTGAAACAATTGCAACAATACGGCATCCGATAGACATTCATATTTGTAAATGTAGAATCAGGCCTACTTGATCTGTCATCGTCAAGGCCGCCTTCGTCATCTTTGCCACTGCCTCTGGACTGCCTTCACAATCTCATAATGGGGTCTAAATCACAACATAATCCTCTCCATTGTTAATTAGATCATGCAGCACATGAATCGCTGAGGTTTTTGATCTGAAAGATATACTTATTCTGACTTGCGCAGCAGCGGGTTGCGCGATGGCATATATATGTTCCGGTACGTTTTGCCGCATTGCCACTAAACTAAGTCGAATTTGAACATCAGACTTGTGCACAGCCCTAGAAAATACGCCAAATAAAACATACATGGACGCAAAAAGATTATGAAAGCTCAAAATTGAATATCTTTCTTAACTTACCAAAATGAAGAATTTCTTGGCGCCATTTTGAAAAACAATTTGAATTTCCCGCCAAATGGACTAAGATAAAAAGGTGATTTTACATCACAAATCTTGAGCATCGTTCTAAGTTATGTTCTGTCAAACAGAAATAATCCGAAAACCGAGTTTTCACTCTTAAAATGAGGCATAAATGGAAGGAAGTTACCTGGCATATATATATATATAGATATATATATATATGTTCCTACGACCAAATTGAAGTGTTCTAAAGTTCATTCACACAGACGCCATGAGTCCTAACGCCAGACGACTTTTTGTTCAGAACTGTTTGAATCTTGTGGAGCTGTTAACATAGGTACGCACGATCCAACAGTTTCCGAAATGGCACACGTCATGCCTACGATACAGGAAAATGTACAAATAAAAAGGCAGTGCTGAGAAATGATTGACCTTCGACGTAGTTATCCGATAATTCCGAACTTTTTAGGACGCTGTGACAAAATACGTCTTAAAAATCTAAGTATCCACATTCATTCTTTATTAGCCATGAATTTGAATTCATTACTGATTTTGAAAAATAATGATGCAATATTTACTACAGATCAAGTACTTAGAATATAAGATGAGAGATTTGTTACTGTTCTTAATAGAAGTTGAAGATCATCAATAGATATTCCTGTTTACATGCTACATGGATTCGATGACTGCATTGGCAGACCGGAGCTGATCATAGTGAATACCACTTCTTTGCTTTAAAACATTTGAACAATAAAATTAAGTTGATCATCAAAGAAATTTCATGAAGGCAGGATTGTGATTTAGTGGAAGTATGTACTCTATTAAATTTACTCTGAAGTGACTACAGCTGCTTTATTTAAGTAGTAAGTGTCAATAGCTTTTTTGCCATTTTATATAGAATGTTGTAGCACCTGACGTCACAATTCTTGCGCACTGCGTCGTTTTAACTTCACTCACTAGTTCCTGCTATTATTAGTCCGGCAGCCTGAACGAGTTTCTGCAGGGAACGAGGCCGAAAGTGAGACTTTCACAGAATGATGTACACCCTATGCCTACTACAAATCTGTTCATCTGCCGAGTTCTAGTGAGTTCCTCTTCTTGTCAGACAGGATCAAAGAAAAACACATGCAAATCCAATGGGACGCAGATTGCAGTTTTTGGCTAAAATGAAATTTTGTATATTTTCTCTGATTAAACGAAAAGTACTAAGCCCAGAGACATCATTTTTGACATAATGTCTTCAGGTCATTTCCTATGATGTGCATGTGCTATTATCATGCATCTAATCGGCAATGTATGTGAGAATGTGGTTGAATGAGCATAAAGCTGCTCAAAATGTTTATGTTTGCCGACATTAAGAGGCTCGCCAAATCTAAATGTGTTTAGCTTTATAGACAGGGGTGCATGAACATGAAAGGAAATGACCTGAAGACATTTCATGCCAAAAATTATGACTCTGGGCTTAGTACTTTTCATTTGATCAGAGAAAACATACAAAATTTCATTTCAGCCAAAAACTGCAATGTCCGTCCCATTGGATTTACATGTGTTTTTCTTTGATCCTGTCTGACAAGAAGAGGAACTCACTAGAACTCGGCAGACGTTCCGATTCGCAGTAGGCATAGGTTGTACATCATTCTGTGAAAGTGTCAGTTTCGGCCTCGTTCCATGCAGGAACTCGTTCTGGCTGCCGGACTATATATTATGACAATGTATCAGCGTTTTATCTTGTTTTAGTTCACTTCAGACAACAAGCGAGGCCATGAACCAGCAATACTACAATACTGGACCATGCATAGCTGTGGAATCGTATGTCTTATCCCACTGATTTCAAGTGATAAAATATGTCTAATCAATTCGTACCAAAAGCTATTCCTCGCCTTCAGCTCGCCGAGGAGAGCTTTTTTATTATATTTTACCTCTGGAAATCAGCGGGATATTCTTGTAGTCGTACCTTGCGGAAAGGTAGCCGTCTGCTCGACATTGTAAGTATCTCTCTCGTCTCAAATCTGATGATGTGAGTACTCCGATGTAAAGCCAGATAAGTATTAGAAAGCATGACACCACTGTTGACAGGTTGAGCTTCATCTTTGCTTGCGCGGTGATTCAGATGAAATATAGATCCATCCTACGTTGATGAGATGAGTCAACCCTTTGTCGTGTTGGTTAAGTGACGGAGAATCGTCTTTGATCTCAATACTGTTACAAATGTTTTCTATGCAAAAGCTAGGCCATCAATCTTGTTAATGCATACAATTTTTCGGACGCAATTTGCAGTGTTTCCAAGTGCTCGAACAAAAATTCACATAATTCGCTTTGCATTACAATCTTTTAAATATTGACAATTTGTGAAAATTAATATGTAAATTGCTGTTATAGAGATAACTCTGCACTGATCTAGCGCTACCGATACTTGCATTTGACATCTTTCTTTACATTTTGGCTGTTAAGAGAGGATAATTAACAATTTAAGACATTTCAATGCTACCAGCGATTAGTGTTCAAGAAAAGCATTCTTCAGGTCTGATTCTAATACAAACAGATAATAGAAGAATTTGCAAGAAACGTTCACCTGACAAGGTGCATTCAGAGCAACATGTGCTACGTATTTGATTTCAGTTAAAAAATAACCTAAAACTTGCTATCTATTGTACCTGCTACAATGGTGCATTATATCATGCATTTTTAGGGCAGTAATATCAGACATAGACGAGGCTGCGTTAGCACTGTCTGATATTTCTGCCCGCAAAATCCGTGATATAATGCTATTGTATGTAACTCTTCAGAAGTCTATGAATATTGCAATTCTTGATCAGTGTTAGTAACAGATAATGGAGAGATAAAGAAATCTTTCATTGACTTTTATTGAAGTCTGTGATAGTTTGCTCTCTCAATAGATTTTAACTTGCGAAAAGTTTGAGAGTCTATGAATGTTTGCAAATGTGAATAGATTTGAAATTCAGATTTCTATCTAACAATGATTTGAAATATCCATTCAACAATTCATTCATTACTGGATTCTCAAGCTGGAGTGACGGACGACAACTCATGGCTATCTGGTACGGTGAGAATTCTATGTGAAATTGGCGGGCATATAATGGTGCATTATATACCCTTCAATGCCGGGCAATAATGTATTTCAAACTCATTTCAATCATTTCTATGACCTCCAAAGCCATCGAGAGTGAAATACAATATTTTTTGCATGAAATTGATTTGAATTTATTATGCATCAGCTGTAGTATGATTCTGTATGATCATTGTCAGTATAACATGCATCTGAATCATTATACTTCGATTGATAATGTTTAGATCAATTTAGTTATAAATCTGCATTTTCTCATTCTGTTTAAAAGCCTATGAAGAACAAACATTTTGATATACATGCATATTCTCGAGATATTTATGCAAATCCTTTATGGTAGGTAGTGAATTCAATTCGTAGTAGATTAACGGCAATCTCAGATACATGCTTGTAGACTGTTATAATGCCTTCAATATAATACAGTGAGTACAGCGCAGTAAACGATTACTCACTGGTCACTACCATCGTATCGTGTGCGCATGTCCTTGGATATAACGTAAGCGAGGACCATATTAAATTTTTAGTAGATCAAAATTTTGGATAGAGGAATTTTGATCATTTAACATAATCAGTAATTATGTTCATTATTCATTATGACATAGCATCATGAATGAATGAATGAATGAATGAATAGATGAATATATTTAAAATAAGAGGCGTAATGCCACGAATGGCTTCTAGGCCAATTAGCAATGAATTACAATTTAGAATCTTTAAAACGTTGTTTAAAAGATTGTTCCACACATGAGATGCTGAAGACACGAAGCTGCCACCACCAAGGGTAGGGCGATTGATGCGGGGCTGAACTAAGCGCTGTTGAGATGATGAACGAAGATTCTTTCTTCGAGGAATTGAGTTGGAATACTTCAGTTGTTCGGATAAGTAAATGGGAGCCATGTTGTTATTGCACTTGAATACGAAGGATGCTAGTCGAAAATCTATGCGATCCCTCACGGACAACCACTGAAGATCGTTGAGAAGTGGCGTAATGTGATCGTACTTTCCTTTTCCGCAGATTAGACGGGCTGAGGCATGTAGGACCCTCTGTAGTCTCCACAGAGTTTTACCTGGAAGACCACTAGGAAGACCTTTATGATTTCCTTAATACCAGTTACGTTCATGATTTTATTGATAAAAATGACTGCATAAGTAGCAAATGCATAATATTCTTTATTTCAGTCAATAAGCAATTGTCCAAGAAAAGTCGCAGGTCACCGACCTAACAGCGTAGACGTGTATATGGAGAAAAGCGCTGAAGGTTGGGTGCACAAGAACTGAATTGTGACTCCTCTTCATCTTCTAAATTGCCGTTGTGGCCTCTTCGCGACATTTTTTACATTACACATCAGAGTTGGGTGCGAATCTGAAATTCAAGGATTTGTCTTTTCGGTGGATTCGCGCGAATCCCATGATGCTACGAATATAATATCACTTTGCGATTTAATGATACTTATTTACTTGAAATACTGATTGGTCACTGACACGTTACTTTTGTATATTATAACATAGAAACAGGTTTTTCTATAGTGATAAGATCACCTCCTATATCTACGTTCGTGTGATCTATGCGTATTGCGTTATGAAAACTTAACGACGACTTCATTTTCTATAAATCTGTTATGGCACTCTATGTAGTTCGTGTAGGCCATCTCAAAATCATAACTCAGTATTAAATGTTTATTCATGGTGGTTGCCGTTATCGGGAAAATCAACTTGTCTTCTCGGTAAAAACAAGTTTATTTAAAACAATATGCACAGACCCAACGTTTTACACCGATAAAATACAAATACAACAACAGCCAGTGTGTGTTGATCTCAACACCGTGAGCTCACTTGATTCGTTTATACATAGCATGCCGATGCAACTGTGTGAAAAGTGCTTGCAGACTTGACACAGTCAACCAAGCAATTCATTTCACGAGTAGAGGACATCCAATAGACATTGTTTTTTGGGATAATCAAAGGCTTCACTTGAAATGAGATAAACGGAAATTTCTTTAGATGAAATAAAAGTTCAACGAATAGAGAAATATGATTATTCTGATTCACTCATGGAATCTGAGATTCGTGCGTCGAATGCTCAGTTCGGATTCGCGCGATTCAATCGGATCCGTTCAGGCGGATTCAACCCTGCTACACATGCCTACAAAGCTAGAAAAACAATATCAGGGCGGTAAAAATTGTCACCTATGTCTTCGACATTTGTTGCGGGATCTATCTTGCAGAACATAAGAAGGCACATCACTCAAGATGGAATAGTCATGAAACTTTCCTTTTGTAACTTTTCACTCGGTCTCATTATGCTGGATGAGAAAGACTGAAATCGAAGCAGGTCTCCAGTACTTGTATTCGTTTTTGAGAGCTACGACATATAGACGGTGTGCGGGCTAAAAGCGCTCTATCATAGACAGAGCTGGAAATATTCCACTGAAACTTTTTAATTCCAATTCCGGAGCAGAAATTTCAATTCCAAATCCAATTCCAATTCCAGTCGAAACAGTTCAATTCAATTCCAATTCCAATTCCATAATAAGATTCAATTCCGATAATTGCAAGTCGCGTATAGTGTCTTATGTTAATGTATCTAACGTTTGTTCGTTTCAATCTAACCCATGTGCCCTTATCCCATCCTCGTTGTTCCTGTGTGCGTTTTCATGTTAATAGCTAATATTTCTTGTGTCCAGGGGCGGATTAAATGAGGGGGCGAAAGGGGCGCCGCCCTTCTATGAATCTAAGTAGTAGTAAAATTGCTTTTTAGTTCCGCTGACAACGTTCCTCGTCAAAAAATTCACTGATTGAATACTGAAAGAAGGTTGCATTTGCTGCCCATTCACACATTGCGATTGTTCTTAATTTATGTGAATCTCTGAAAGTTTCTATCAATTTTGACTACTAGCCTATTTAAATTTCCACTTTCATCCTTCATCTGTAGACGATGCGGCAGATGCAATGATGCAGGTGGTTATATCATTAATGCACATGCATCCGAACACTTCAATTCCTGTTGAAGAAGTAATCGATACTTTCGCTTTATCAAAACGTCGATTGAACTATACATTTGAAATATAATTACAGAAATTAAATTCATCTTACTTCTTCTATTGCAGTATACTTAGCGACATGGTGAGAGACCTTCAGCAGAGGTCAATTTTCCACCATCCTAATCTGTATTGTGTGAATGCCCCCTCTATGATTTATTCCTAGATCCGCCACTGCTGTGTACATGGATATATGCAACCGGTCAGCCTACGCCATTTTCGTTTCGTAAACGAGATATTCAATATCTCGTGAAAAAAAGAAAAGAAAGTTAACGGTCAGCAAAGAATCAAACGCTGACAGAGAGAGATGAGATGCGAAAAAATCTATTACTAAATTGACAGAAGAAAGAAATTCAGTGTGCGAATAACGTGACTGTTGATGAAAGAAAAAAACGACGGTAAAAATTATATCATGAAGTCTTATTAATGGTCCATGTTAAAAAAGGAGATTAAAAATTCCTTGATAAGAACGAAATGAAGTCGGGTCGAAAGCTAACGAGCAGAGATTAAAGGAAACTCTTTCAATTTTCAAAAGAAAGTGGTTTTTTCGTCAAGTCTCAAAAATTTGTATAAATTAGAAACGATGAGAAATTGACACAACAACAACACATGCGACATCTTCAGTAGCTGTTAGAAGAACTCCGGGCTCTCGCGGTGTAACATAACTACAGAAGTAACAATAACAACTGCCCGCCAGCGAACAACAACACAACAGCGTATACGGCAACTCATCAGCGAACGCGATTGAAGATTGATGGTATAAGTGAAACTGATATTTATGATGTTGTTTTGATATAAGTGAGTCCGATCGAATTGAAGTGAATTCAACATTAAGCAGTGAACTGTAAATGTAAAGTTTTTCTTTCATCGTTGCGGATCGTATCCATATGACTATAGTCTTTAAAATTAATATTGTTAATTGTTATGATTGGAAGTTGAATGATAGTTCATGTAATTGAATAATTAATTATTAGAATAATTTGTTGACACTGTCTATATTATGATTTGAACTGACAGGGTTGCTGCCCTTTAATGCACCGTTAATCCAAACCAATCTCTTTCCAAGTCAATTGGTTTTCACATGTACAACATGCAATTAAGTTTGTGCTTAAAAATCTCCAATTTTTGTGCTTATCCTATCAAGAGCTAAATTCAACTCTGTTAATGTGCTTTATTTTTATAAATTATCTTACTTTATACATGGCTGAATAACAGATTGAACAAAGATGTTTGTCTTCTCATTGTCTGCTTAATCGCTGAAATAACATTGTCCGCGGCTGCAGGCCCATCGAAGTCACAAAAATATTCTTTATTCAACAATAGAATAAAGCTACCTCTGTCGATCTATCTATCTCTCTCTTGTCTCTGCGTGCAGTTAACACAGCGGCCGAGTGCTGTGATTTCAATTTTTGTACAAATAGATTTATCAAAGGTCTATCGAAAAAGTGGAATTGAGGTTTATCAAGGTCAATTCAATTCCAATTCCAATTCCAGAAGATTTAAATATCGTCGATTCCAATTCCAATTCCGACGAAAAATGGAAGCAGAAGAGTTGGAAGTAGGTCGTGGGTCATGGGTCATGGGTCAGGTGGGTCAAGTGGGTCACAAAATCGCGTGGGTCACGTGGGTCGTGGGTCATGTTTTGCCGAAAAATTGGTGGGTCAGGTGGGTCGTGGGTCACATTTAGCGTGGGTCAGGCTTCGTTGACCCACTTCCAACCAGCTTGACCCATGATAGATTTGACAATTTCAAATACTGCAAACTTCATTTTTCGTATTCTTATCATTCATGAAAATAGACTGAGTCAGTGTCACTGAAAGGAGTGATGGATGCACACAGTCAAAATATGCAACACTATTGACTTTCACACGCATCATACAGTTTCGGAAGGGGGCGGAATTCACACAAATTAAAGGCTCAAAAACAATTGCTGCTGTCTACTGAGAGATGTTAGTTGGTGGAGAGAAGTTGTTTGAGTACTATTGTGTATGCTCGATTCTCTGTCGCTGTGTCTGACGATACCCAATGATGTGTGACCTTCATTTCAGAGATGCAGCTACTGAAGAAGTCTGATATTCAAAGGTTTTATTCATCCTGAAAATTTTCTTGCAATGCCAGCTGACCTTCGTTTTGTTTGTTTCGTTTGATTTTGTTCGTCTTTCGTAGAAAATATCCTCTGGTAGAGATTAGAATGGTAAATCTCTGGTAAAGATTGATCAAATCCTAAATATTTTTTGAAATATGCAATGGATCAAAATATCTCATTAAACAGAGTGTCTCAGAACTATGAAGGCAGCACAAAACATCTAAGCAGGTAGTTTAAAAACCATCAATGACTGTAAAGTACGGTGCCATTGTTTGATTTCTGTGTGTAGTACATCATGTCAAACGCTATTGCTGATCTTCTCATACTTGAAAGCTGCTTGAATCTGAATTTTATGAACATTCATTGTCGTCTGTATCCTTCATATTCCGATAAATATTAGTCATGTCAAGTGATTTCGGCTTGCATTTGAAGAAAGTAATCAAGATTTAAAGTGATATTTTAAATACGAGAATATCTGTGAAGTCCAGAGACAATGGAAAGGCACTTATGAAATATCCACGTCGAGACACAATCTCCCGAATGCGTGACAAGTTGGAGAATGCAGGAACAATTGAAAGCCTCCCAAAGGTCGTTCAAGAACTACGCGGTCAAATGACATTGTCAATTTAGTTTTCTCTGCATTCGGTGATGACTCAAGAAAAACAATCAGACAAGATGCTTTATACTTGAATCTCACAAGAGCAACAATTCAGCGAATCCTTCATGAAAGCAACATCAGACCTTACCGCCCAACACTTAAGCATGAATTAAATGAAGATGACTTTGATAGGCGGGTCGACTTTTGTGAATGGTTTTGCGTGAAACAGTAACCGATCCAGACTGAACCAGTAACATGATCGCATGGTCTGATGAGGCCACGTTTAAATTGAATGGTCGACTCAGTCACCACAACAGTATCTACTGGGCTGAAGAGAATCCTCATCAAATTTTACAGCATGATGTTAAGCTCCCTGGTGTTACCGTATGGGCATCTTTCTTCGCGCGACTTGATAGGCCCATTCTTCTTCAACGGGACGGTGGATGGTGAGAATTATTTGGATCTTCTACGTCCCCATGTAATATCGGAAATTAGGAGATTGTATCCGAATGACGAGGAGCTGCCATACTTTCAACAGGCTGAAGCTCCAGCTCATTATGACTCCATTGTACGAAGCTATCTCAATTCCTGAGTTGGCAGTGCTATCACTTCATGGATTGGACGTCGTGGTGACATTGAGTATCCCCCAAGAAGTCCTGACCTAACTCCATTAGACTTCTTTTTTGGGGTCATTTAAAAAACGAAGTCTACAAGAATCCACGTCCTCTCAATGTGCAAGAAATGAGAGATAAAATCACATTAAGTGCAAGAAAAGTCTGTCTAAAACTTCAAAATTAAGCGGATTTTTTATGCTTTCTTCTCATCGACTGCAAACATAGATTCAGTGCTTTTAGTTCAATGACGTTAGTGACACATACAATTAATGATCAGGAGAATGATGCTATTTGATGCTCTAAACTTGTTTGTCTACACATCATGAATTTAAATTCAAAATTTGAATATGTGATATTGTTTTTGTACTGCAGCCTGTAGTATAAAAATAAATCATAAGCAGAAAAGGGAAAGTTTTCACTCAAAATTGACTACTTTTATTCATCTGTAGAAACAACTTAAGAGGTCGTGCTACCTTCCAATAATGTAATTAAGACTAATAATGACACTGAATAAGCAGAAGTTTTCAAACAATATGAACGAACACTACTTAGTTGCAACTTAGTTGACTCATTTCTACTGAAAAGCAAATACTGTAAGTAGTATTTACCTGACATTCAAGTTTGGATGACTCTTATCGATGTCTATAGTATCTTTGATGTCTATAGTATCTTGATGGTGCAATTTATGGACACCTAGTTGTGATGTGATGCAAAAAATTGATATTCAGCTTGCTTTGTCAAAACTTAGCACTTTTCAAAACGGGCCATAAATTTAACTTTCCCATGAACCAAATGCAACGATTTTCAGCGAAAAGTTGAGAAATACCCAGAAACTAGAAGTCACAAAAGCCTGGGTCAATCGGTTCAGTTTTAAAAGCTCCACAACAAAAATGCGACACGTGGGGCCGAATCGGCCCCCCCCCCGGTATGGATACCCGAGACTAACCGGCTTACTTGAACTTATAAATGTTTATAAGCGCTTAGAAGTTTATGATTAACTTGCAAACAGTTTAATATACTTATAAAATTTACTAAACATTATAAATCATAAAACTGCTTATAAATTTTACAAATAATTTGTAAATGTATGATAACTTTTATCCTCTAGTTAATAGATATAGGCAACTGTCACAGTTTACTACATAATTTACTTTCTGTTTCATAAGTGTTAGATTGTAAAAACATGTCACTTCAGTTTCTTTCCAATACTTTTACAATAATATGATAAATTATCAAAATTATATTAAAAAAACTGTCAAATCTGTGTAGTTGTTACCAAGACCGCGAGTTGTTGCTCTAATAAGTCTCACGTGAATATCATTGTCAATTTCCTCAGTATATTTTCGATATATATATAATCAGCATATTTTCGATATGTTGGACACTTCTTACACATACTTCTAAATGGAGATATAGTCGCATCATATTTTGACATCACTTGAAAATCGACATTGCACTAAAACATCTCTGATATGAGTATTCATGTGCATGAATGTCGGGTTTATTTTCTTCGGTCTAATGAATCATTCCACTCCCTACTATGCATGATAGTTTGTGAGCAAATAAAATTAATTTGTTTTATCCATGGAAAATTAAATTACTTTCAATTGCAGTATCGTTTCATAAAGCATGTGTATCTTCGCTACTTCCCAAGCAATTGTATTCTGAAAAGTCAGGGTGAATCAGTATTAAACTATGCAAATTCAATAAAATCATTTCATTACAATATTTTCCAAGGTGAGCGCAATACGGTTAGTTTTCCTAAGCATATGGATAAAGAATCGGAAAATATTCTTAATGCTTTCAAATATGAAGTCATAGAAGTTACTAAAAAAGAAGTAGCCTTCACTAAAAACAGTAATTCTTACCGAGAAATACAAAAACAGATTAGAAAAACTAAAACATTTGTAAAAGAACATAATCTAGAAATTGTTCCGACAGATAAATCAAAACGTTTATGCGTAACTGATAAAGAAAAACATAATCAAAATAACAGGGATATCTTAGATAATGGAAATATATATAAGCTATTGTCTAGATCTAAATGTGAAAACATACAACGAAAAGCTAATAAGATAATTAACTCTTGCTACAAAAATAAATTAAGTAGAAATCAGTTAGAGCGTCTTCATGCATCCAACTCTCAACCGGCTGGATTTTACACTCTTATAAAAGACCATAAGCCTGAAAATAATGGAATCTACCCTATGAGACCAATAGCATCTACCATAAATACTCCTACTGAAAAAATCGATTGGTTATGTAGTAAGATATTAAATCAATTGGTTAACTTTGTCCCTGCACATTTAAGTAGTTCCAAACAATTAAGTGAGATTCTTGATAATTACACGGGAGTAAAAACTGGTGATATTTTCATATCTCTAGATGTTATTGCTTTGTATCCGAGCATACCGATTAGTCTGGCACTCGAAGTAGTCGTAGAATTTGCTCAAAGACATTGGGATGAAATAAATCATTTTGATCTCACGATGGAGCAATTTAGCAACTGCCTTAAGTTTGTGAGCTATAATTATGAGATACAGTATGGTGGTGAAACATATCTCCAAATTGGTGGCGTCCCTATGGGCACACATTATGCTCCCCCCTTCGCCGTTATTTTCATGAACTACATAGAAAATAGAGCTTTAAAAGAATTGAAAAAAATTAATATCTCACCTCCGATATTCAAACGGTATATCGATGACATCATTATGGGTCCTTTCTCATCTAGTTTTCAAGATAGTTATAAAATTCTCAACATATTCAACAGTATAAATAAAGATGTTCAATTTACTTTAGAAATTCCACAAAATTGTCTAAACTTTCTAGATTTGAGCATCTCGATTAAAAACGATTGTGTTTGTTACAAGCACTATAGTAAGCCATTAACTTCGGATAACTCTCTACGCAAAGACAGTTGGGTACCACATCATGTTAAAAGTAACTTCATAGAAAATACTCTGAACACAGCCGATGAAAGATGCAATACGATAGCAGATAAAACTGAAGCAATTCATGATGCTAAACAAAAACTTAAGAAAAACGGTTTCAAAGAAAAAGATTTTAAACGGAAATCGAAGAATAGGAAGCGTCATTCCAATGCAAGTAAAGATATTAATTTATCTATGCCTTTCGTTAACGATAGCCTAAACAGAAAAATTAATTCTCTGATTCGCAAATATTATCTCAATGTTCGTCTTGTTAATACTACCAGTCCTACATTGTCCCGTTGTCTAAATAGTCGCAATAAACATAAAAATAAAAAACATAACAATTGCAACCTTTGTGATCGTTTGCATGAAAAAATAAATTGTAATAGTTACAATGTCGTCTATGAGTTTAAATGTCGGATTTGTAATGCTAGTTACATAGGTAAAACTTCAAGATCTTTCAAAATTAGGTATCAAGAACATAAGCGGAGTATTATGAATAAGGACAGTAAGAGTGCATTGAGTGTGCATCTTCGTGATTGTACTGCTGTTGACCTTGATGATTTCGATGTGAATATCCTTCAGAGAGCGCGAAGTACGGTTGACACTGCTTTGATAGAAGCTCGCATGATTCAGGACAGATGTCCATCTATGAATCGTCGTCATGAGCTTGCTGGCTTGTAGGAGAACACAGGTCGCGCCATACAGATTTTTATTCAGCTTTTACATATATATATGTTCAAGTAGCATGTCATATGCGCCTGTTTTAAACTCTATGAAGAAGGGTCTGGACCCGAAACGTCGAGTATAAGCTCGTTTTTTCTTTACTATTTTAACTAACGGATTTGCAGAAATTCAAGGGAGTGCGTTTCTCGATTACGAGTACAGCCTATAATCATGATCCTCCCGTTTGCTGCCATCACTTATGTGATCTCCGCAGTCCTGGATACAGACTTGCGTGCATCTGCTAAAGGCTTCATCAATCTTCAAATGAAGTTTCTCAAGGTCAGTTGTGACATCATCTTCTTGGAGACATGCTTGAAGAACAGCACGATACCTACCTTCATCAACAACATGGTAAAAATTCCAATCGATCTACAACAAAGGAAAGCAACAATGAGAAAAGAAAAGTCCCTCAAGTTGGAGATTCTTAGAGAGAGCATACAAGAAAGAAAGAACAAACAGTATGTGATTAATCAAGCAAGAGGATATGAATATCTGAAGCTATCAAGAAGACTCGAAGGTGTTCTACGAAATGCTGCAACATCTGGCCGATGACCTCAAACGTGAGAACCGTAAGAAGTTCAACAAGCATTCAAACAAGTGGAACACATTGACTTCTACTGTGTATCCTGCGTACGACTACGACAACGTGTACAAGCCGTGTTTTTCTTTCGTCTTAGTTGATAAATTTCTATGTGGCGCGACCTGTACCAGTAGTAAAATGAGAGAAGTTGGGTATGCTGAAAGTGAAGCTTTCACTAATAATAGTGAATACTCGCTGCCTCAATCTTGCGTGAGTCTTCTTAAAAAAGGTCCTAGTTATCGTATTCCGCCTAAACTTGATGACAGTTTTATTGACGATATGATATTAAACTTGGATAGATTAACGTATAAACTGCGTTGGAATAATGTATTCGATACCACGAGTTATGAACAAAATAATAGCAATAATTTCAATATTCCGTTTGAGCGCAATACGGTTAGTTTTCCTAAGCATATGGATAAAGAATCGGAAAATATTCTTAATGCTTTCAAATATGAAGTCATAGAAGTTACTAAAAAAGAAGTAGCCTTCACTAAAAACAGTAATTCTTACCGAGAAATACAAAAACAGATTAGAAAAACTAAAACATTTGTAAAAGAACATAATCTAGAAATTGTTCCGACAGATAAATCAAAACGTTTATGCGTAACTGATAAAGAAAAACATAATCAAAATAACAGGGATATCTTAGATAATGGAAATATATATAAGCTATTGTCTAGATCTAAATGTGAAAACATACAACGAAAAGCTAATAAGATAATTAACTCTTGCTACAAAAATAAATTAAGTAGAAATCAGTTAGAGCGTCTTCATGCATCCAACTCTCAACCGGCTGGATTTTACACTCTTATAAAAGACCATAAGCCTGAAAATAATGGAATCTATCCTATGAGACCAATAGCATCTACCATAAATACTCCTACTGAAAAAATCGATTGGTTATGTAGTAAGATATTAAATCAATTGGTTAACTTTGTCCCTGCACATTTAAGTAGTTCCAAACAATTAAGTGAGATTCTTGATAATTACGCGGGAGTAAAAACTGGTGATATTTTCATATCTCTAGATGTTATTGCTTTGTATCCGAGCATACCGATTAGTCTGGCACTCGAAGTAGTCGTAGAATTTGCTCAAAGACATTGGGATGAAATAAATCATTTTGATCTCACGATGGAGCTATTTAGCAACTGCCTTAAGTTTGTGAGCTATAATTATGAGATACAGTATGGTGGTGAAACATATCTCCAAATTGGTGGCGTCCCTATGGGCACACATTATGCTCCCCCCTTCGCCGTTATTTTCATGAACTACATAGAAAATAGAGCTTTAAAAGAATTGAAAAAAATTAATATCTCACCTCCGATATTCAAACGGTATATCGATGACATCATTATGGGTCCTTTCTCATCTAGTTTTCAAGATAGTTATAAAATTCTCAACATATTCAACAGTATAAATAAAGATGTTCAATTTACTTTAGAAATTCCACAAAATTGTCTAAACTTTCTAGATTTGAGCATCTCGATTAAAAACGATTGTGTTTGTTACAAGCACTATAGTAAGCCATTAACTTCGGATAACTCTCTACGCAAAGACAGTTGGATACCACATCATGTTAAAAGTAACTTCATAGAAAATACTCTGAACACAGCCGATGAAAGATGCAATACGATAGCAGATAAAACTGAAGCAATTCATGATGCTAAACAAAAACTTAAGAAAAACGGTTTCAAAGAAAAAGATTTTAAACGGAAATCGAAGAATAGGAAGCGTCATTCCAATGCAAGTAAAGATATTAATTTATCTATGCCTTTCGTTAATGATAGCCTAAACAGAAAAATTAATTCTCTGATTCGCAAATATTATCTCAATGTTCGTCTTGTTAATACTACCAGTCCTACATTGTCCCGTTGTCTAAATAGTCGCAATAAACATAAAAATAAAAAACATAACAATTGCAACCTTTGTGATCGTTTGCATGAAAAAATAAATTGTAATAGTTACAATGTCGTCTATGAGTTTAAATGTCGGATTTGTAATGCTAGTTACATAGGTAAAACTTCAAGATCTTTCAAAATTAGGTATCAAGAACATAAGCGGAGTATTATGAATAAGGACAGTAAGAGTGCATTGAGTGTGCATCTTCGTGATTGTACTGCTGTTGACCTTGATGATTTCGATGTGAATATCCTTCAGAGAGCACGAAGTACGGTTGACACTGCTTTGATAGAAGCTCGCATGATTCAGGACAGATGTCCATCTATGAATCGTCGTCATGAGCTTGCTGGCTTGTAGGAGAACACAGGTCGCGCCATATAGATTTTTATTCAGCTTTTACATATATCTATGTTCAAGTAGCATGTCATATGCGCCTGTTTTAAACTCTATGAAGAAGGGTCTGGACCCGAAACGTCGAGTATAAGCTCGTTTTTTCTTTACTATTTTAACTAACGGATTTGCAGAAATTCAAGGGAGTGCGTTTCTCGATTACGAGAACAGCCTATAATCATGATCCTCCCGTTTGCTGCCATCACTTACAATATTTTCCGTCTAAATCAGTGTTAAACTGAACAAGATTCAGTAATATTTAACGATTTATTTTACTTTGTCATTCTGCAAGATAACTATTTAGATTTCGGTCTGATTTTGCCTGAAATTTATGTGTGCTACGAATCAGGAAGAATAAGATCATGTTTTGAAAAAAAAGATTCAGCCGTATTTTAAAAGTAAGTTGTAATACGATTTTCCCTGAAATATCAGGAATTAGAATGATTTTTACAATTAACTCTTTGAACCCTACATGTAATACCGAGTTAACTCGGTATTGCTCAACAACCTCTCAGCCCTAATACCGAGTTAACTCGGTATTGGATATTTTTTCCTCGCTGCGACTATTAATCAAGCTGTTGGCAATCAAATCACGTCAGCAACAACATTGGCTTATTGTTATTGCAGACAGTCTGTCTGCTGTCTGCTGACTTGATGAGTCATTGGGAACGGTGCCAAGCATTGATTCTTTATGTCAGGCAGAATAACTGCGTGCGCTCATTTTCATCGTGGTGTGTGAAATGACAACACACGATATCTCCCGCCGAGGTGCTCGAAAGGCTTCTATCCATCGGTTCAGACATTGAACCGGAATCTGAAGAGGAAGATGATGCCTCATTGATTGATGATGTTGAAGAAGACTTCGAAACGTCCGACGACGGCTGGACACGCGACCTACGAGGATTTCCAAGTCGTTGTCAATTTACGGGAGACAGGGGCGTTGTCAATATACCAGATAATAATAATAATAATGCTTTTTTATTTGTGAAAATGAAAATCAGAATGTAGTGCATGGTAATACTGCTGCATACAGTGCCATAAGATCATTGACAAAAGAATTTTAAGAGAGTTATCATACTATGCCACGAAGTAAGTCATTATGCACAATGGTTGAAAACACAGTAAAGCAGTTTCTACGTCTGTTTGTATGCGAGTACGGGACCATGACGCGGTCGTTCTGCATTGGCTGAATAATGGAGTGAAGAGGATGAGTCGGAGATTGCGCTGAAGAAAAGAGTCCTCTGATCATTTTCAGTCGTTTTTCATGGATGCTGTTGTCATACCTTTTGCAGTTGCATAGTTTTGGACAAATAATTCGACGAGCGCGTCGCCATAATCTATCTATAATATTCATGCTTTTGAAGTCCAATG
This sequence comes from Prostheceraeus crozeri, assembly GCA_907163375.1. Taxonomy (NCBI): domain Eukaryota; kingdom Metazoa; phylum Platyhelminthes; order Polycladida; family Euryleptidae; genus Prostheceraeus; species Prostheceraeus crozeri. Next base: position 129,802 of record CAJQUW010006740.1, read on the forward strand.
AACCGAAGAGTGGAGAACAGTAAAGTAGAACACTTTCGATCAGTGTCTCGTACACTTTCCAGAGTTCGTCATGATTGAGAACTGGTCTGGTAGATGACTGTGTGACTCCATATAAATTCTTCTGTCTCTTTTGGACTCATGAGATGATGAAGATACTGAAGCGTCACACGAACATGTATGCTACTCAGATGAGTCTTCAGAATCCGGAATCTTCTCCGAATTCTATATTCAGGAAATGGAAGCCTGTCTCTTTGAATGACATTCGAGGTTTTCTTTCGTTGCTAATACACATGAGTGTAGTCGCAAAAAGCCGCATAATCAATTACTGGTACACGAAGGCTACATCATGTCTGCTCGCTCATCAGAAGGAACAGGTCTGTCGTTGCTGAAGGACGATAACGACGTGAAACAAGGTATGAATGCGCTCCATGTCAGAAAGCACTTTGTGTTTCTCCTTGCTTTGGTCTCTGGCACACAGTTGAAAGCTTTGATTAGATTTACCGATCATGTGTATCGACATATTTGAGCGATTTGCTTTTTTGAAAACTTTTTTTAGTCTATAAGCACATAGTTTTGTTAATCATTTTTTGCACTTTTTATACAAGAAATACCAATATAACTATAATCACTTGAAAGGGGATACGCTAAACCTATTATATCTCAATTTACAATACAATCAGATAAATACTTAATAATTAGGAGCATCTCAAAATAGGCTAAAATCTGTAGGTTCTGGGTAACTGCTCGCTAAATGAGCGTAGGGTTCAAAGAATTAAGAATCAGTCTTATTTTCGACGTATTCTTTTCAAATAACTACTAGGTATCTTAAAGATTTAGAAAAATCATATCATCAGTTTTAAATTACTGCCGACACGTTTAAATCATTTCATCAAAAGAGTCATCGGGGTTTAGAATAATTGAAAATCAGCTGTATGTGAGACTGATGAGAGTTAATTGTCAATTGATGAAAATAAACAAATTTAATTTTTAGCTCTACAACTTCTAATTTGTTTGTGGTAGAAAGTCATCCAAGATTCATTACCTTGTCACAACATATTTAATATTGATTACCATTGGTTAGCTTACAACTCGATAGTCTCTACTCCCTGGTGCAATGACAGCATCAGTATGTAGATTTTTAAATATCCTTTTAACTTTATGTCTGAAATTATATTTTCTAAGTTATTTAAAGTAAATTTTGTAATAAAATGCTTTTCATATTATCAGCGTCGAATAAAATATTCTAAACTAAATGATTTGCAAAAGATTTTATTGCACGCTATTTTTTGGCCAATCAGTGAATGAAACATATGATCGTACTGGAGAGGAATTTGGCGCGAGTTATAATTTTGCCTTACCTTTGATCATGCCGTGCCTCTAAAATTTGTCATTCCATGTTCTCAATTTTTGAATTCATTTTTGTCTGTATTAGATATTTGTAGTCACTCAAAGTTTACAAAAAATACTATATTGTAACAGAATGCTTTTTGTAAAAATGTATTCTTTAAAAAGATCATAGTCATCCAATATTCAAATTTATCTTGTCATACTCTAAGCCAATGAAAATATCAAGACAGTAAACTCAAATGAAAATTGGAATCGCGCAATATCTATGATCGGTAGTTTAACTTTCTATGGTAACTCCTAATCTTCAATGTTTAAAAAATTGTCCGACATTCAGTATAATAGTGTTTCAAAAAGTTAATCATGCAGAGGTAGGGAAGCTTACAGTTTTAAAATGATTCATTGTCTTTGGTCATACCATTTTTAATATATATTGAATAACTTTGGTCATATCGTACTTCTAAAATTTTTTATTCAATATTTCCAATTATTGAATTTACTTTTGTCTGTATCAGATATTTGTAGTCACTCAAAGTTAAAAAAATACTAAATTGTAACAGAAAGATTTTGCAAAAATGTATTCTTTAAAAACGTGATATCATTTGAAAATGTCATCTGTTTCATCAAAATAGCATAAAATCAAAATCAAAATAGTAAAAAAAAAAAAGTATGTAAAGTGAATTTAATTGACAAATGCGTTGATAAAAAAATCATTGTCACACCATTCGTCAATACTTAACCAACCATTCTTAAGAAAAAGAAATATGCTACTATTAAAAAATTATATTAAATATATCAAATATTATTTAAAAAAGCTATTATGTACTCAAAGCTTGGTATCATTATTATTGAATTATAAAATGTTATATTTATTTATAAATGATGTAGCTAATAAATAAAATGCGTACTAAGAAGTTTTTAAAGAACCAATCAGAATCCGAATCAAAATTTACTTGCTTATTAGTCTCACAAAAAAGTTAATCTTACCAGCTTACCGCGATTCAGTCTGCAGTCTCTGACAAGTAAAAGTTTTACTAACAGTAATGTACAGACAAAGAATAAAATCTGTTAGAAAAAATAATTTTTACGAATGCCGTACAATTCACAGCCTCTCAGAAGATCAGGAAACAGACGATTCAATGAGTGATGATGAAACTTATACAGCAAAATATGAAGTCAGTGATAGAAAAGACGATTCAGTTGAAATTAAATTCGAGAATGACAATGAACCAAGACGTTCTACACCAACGAAAGACATGGTTAATTTGGATATTATAGATTTATCTATCAGCTCAATTTAAGAGCTGTTTATGAAATTACCATCAATAAGTTAGATTATTGCTTATTATAAAGATTTTTTTCATGTAGATGTACGTAAATTGTTATGAGACACGTACTACTTAGAATTTTGGGGAGATGTATGATTACTTCCACACCCCTTTCGGTACCCGCATTTCGGTGTGATAAGAAAATCAATCAGTATGGTGTACAAAATAAGCATGTACGTATAGACTCAAAGATATTATAATACGTGTGACATATTTTAATATCTTTGTATAGACTATAGCATTAGTGTAGCGCATAATGATACTTAACCTAATATGTCTATTTTTTCAGAGATTAGTCGACGCAATTGTAAACTTAACAAATGTATGTGAGAAGTTACGACATTCCGTGGATCAGAATACCAAAGAAATGAAAAAGAGACGAAAAGAATACGTAACGACTCCAGCCCCTACGCCCTGTATTTTCAATATCTTGCTGACGTGGGTGTCCATATGCAGTTTTTGTTTGAAAGTGATCTCGAGGATTGTGATTTCTGTTGTTCTTCTGATGTTAGGAAGTTGTAACGGCCCCGTGTTGGTTCTGGGTCTTTGAAAGATTTGTGATTTTGTTTAGTTGATGTTGAGGTTCTTATTTAATGCCCACTCCTTTACGTGCTGTAATTCGACTATTTCGAAATTCTCCTGCGATGCAATCAGATGTGTCAGCTGCACATTTAATAATGACGCTGCCTTTTAATCTGCTTATCCTTCTTGGATGTTCATCACTAGCTTACCCCACGATTCATATATATTTAATCATGGTGTCCTTCACCTGTATCATCGCATCGTTAATAATAGATAATTTCTTTTTTCTCAGAATTTTCATTCAATCTGCGTAATTGTCATATATTATTTGTGTGTTACCCAGCGTTTGTTGGAAATGTGAGGATTCTCACTCGTTTACGTTCTTTTTTTACGAATGGGCATTCAGATAAAACCACAAAATCGGAATCCTCGAATTTGCCATTGTTTTGACCGATAACGATTCATTGTTTTTCATTAGCATAATCATATCACAATTGTCATATGCTAAAGTTTCGTGTCTTTTGCAGAATTTCAGACAGTCTAGTTGACCATCATTTGTTAGATAGAACGTGAGCTTAATATCCATGTGTTCACGCTTTTTTCTACGAATGGGTTGGAAATCTAGATGAAACTACAAAAGCCGATAAAGCAGCAAAACGTAATACATCATCAGAACATGCTTGGCAAATGGCATCATCGGAAACGCTCTGTAGAGTGTTAGATGAATTTTATCAACGATTTTAGGAATATCTAAATTAGTAGTTACTTAAATAATAATTTACAAAAAGATTATAAGTAACTTATCTATAATACACGATTTTATAAGACATTTGCTAGGTCTTGGTAAGTTTATAAACATTTTATCAAATATTTAATAAAAAGTTTATAAATTATTGGCAAGTATTTACCAAATATTTAATAAAACTAATAAGTTGAGAAGACACGGGTAGGGTTAATGTATCTAACGTTTGTTCGTTTCAATCTAACCCATGTGTCCTTATCCTATCCTCGTTGTTCCTGTGTACCGTTCCCTGCGTCGTTCCTATGTGCGTTTTCAGTTCATAGTTCAAATTTCTTGTGTTCATGTACATATGTAGCCGGTCAGCCTACGACATTTTTGTTTCGTAAACGAGATATTCAATATCTCGTGAAAAAAAGAAAAGAAAGTTAACGGTCAGCAAAGAATCAAACGCTGACAGAGAGAGATGAGATGCGAAAAAATCTATTACTAAATTGACAGAAGAAAGAAATTCAGTGTGCGAATAACGTGACTGTTGATGAAAGAAAAAAACGACGGTAAAAATGATATCATGAAGTCTTATTAATGGTCCATGTTAAAAAAGGAGATTAAAAATTCCTTGATAAGAACGAAATGAAGTCGGGTCGAAAGCTAACGAGCAGAGATTAAAGGAAACTCTTTCAATTTTCAAAAGAAAGTGGTTTTTTCGTCAAGTCTCAAAAATTTGTATAAATTAGAAACGATGAGAAATTGACACAACAACACATGCGACATCTTCAGTAGCTGTTAGAAGAACTCCGGGCTCTCGCGGTGTAACATAACTACAGAAGTAACAATAACAACTGCCCGCCAGCGAACAACAACACATCAGCGAACGCGATTGAAGATTGATGGTATAAGTGAAACTGATATTTATGATGTTGTTTTGATATAAGTGAGTCCGATCGAATTGAAGTGAATTCAACATAAAGCAGTGAATACAGAGCGCTTAGCGTGGCTTACGGGAGATGAAAGAGCTCCCATTGTTAAGTCTTGATGTATGAGGCGAAGTTTGTGTAAAGGCAGATTACATATTTATCACACAGCGATTAGATCTTTATGGGATTCGAGGATGAACAGGATCAGTTTACTTGTGGGAATCGAAAAGGCAAAGATTGATGTACAGGATTTGTTTACATGTGCGGATCGCAAAAAGCATACTGTATTTATTGATGGGATGAATTTAAAGACAGGATCAGTTTACATGTGGGAAACGCAACAATTGAATGATGTCTGATTTATCTTTGTGACATATCTTTCAAGACATATCATTTCCTATTCAGTATTTTGTCAGCCACTATGTGTGGGACCCCGCTCGTCTGGGTTTGAGTGTTCAGGTTAGGGGTCGAAACACAACTAGACGAGTACCTGCTGATGACTGACGGACTGCAGTATTATGTTTTATATCCCTTAATCGGTAGCTGAAGTAGTGGTCGATGTATTGTAATTCAAATGAAGAAATGTGGAATTACATGAAGTACTATAGACGGATGAAGAAACTGGCGATAAGAAATTCAAGTGAAGAAATAGTATTTTCCATGTGTAGTCTTAGGTATAGTGTGTATAGTTTCATTGCTTTCGGTGTAGTAGAGTGTCATTGTAGTTCTATTGTTTACCTCCATTATCCACTTTCCACTTATCCACTCTTACCATTATCCACTTTGTGTAGTGTCAGATATAGTTCACTTGTAATCGGTGTAGTAGCATCGTTGTATTTCCATACTTTACCTCCACTTTTCCGATTTTTATTCATCGGTTTCCTGTTGTTTTATAATATCCATTTTTAATTTCCTTAACCTAAGGTGACCATTGTCTTATTCTATTTCCACTATCAGCATCTGTAGTCGGTACAGTATATTAGACGTCTGCTTTGAACGTGTATACGGCAGTGTTTGGAATCTATGGTATTAGTGTATTAACAGCAAGAATTAGTAGTATTACAAGTCTTAAGATTTCCATTTTTACCAGATATTGGGCCAAAGCTGATCAATTTTAATTCGTTGCCACGAGAAAGCTACATTGAGTTCTTTTAAGAACTGATTAATCCAATGGTTACAGTAGCATTGCCTTTGTACACTTGCGGATTGGAGAACGCCATCAGTCCTCATTAGGACTACTTTAACTAATAATCTAAATTAGTAAGCATTAGAAGTAGAAGTAAGGTGTTTATTTGTCATCATGAATGAAAATCGAAAAAGTTGCAAGAAATTACAAGTTATAGTCACACTAAGGTCTAGCATACATACATGTACATGCAGTGTAGTGTCAGTAGAAAACACAGCAGTAAAAAACCGCATAAATCATTTGTTTAAAAGAACAGACGTCCACGGGAAAAAAGAATGTAGTCTCCTGGAAGTGTTGATATGTGGCAAACAAAGGTGTCCAGTTCTCAACATACGCTTTGGCACAAGTGAATGCAATGGATGGGAACTGAAAGACTCACATTTGGCGAAAAACTTCAACGCACGTTCTACTCTCATTGATGAGAGAGAAGGAAAGCAATCACAGGAGCAGTTCCTGCCACAAATTATTTTGTGCGCTCTTTTGTGAAAGCATTCGAGCCTATGCTCCACAGAATTTGGCAACCACACAAAAAGTGGCGCAGCATATAATAGAATTGACAAAATGATTGAGTGATAGACCAAAACCAAATGATCACGTGACAAAATAGATTTTAAGACACGGATTACATAAAGTCGCTGTGATGCAAGCTTAAGAATTATATCAAAATGTGAGTTCCACGTAAGTCTATTATTCCAAGTGACACCCAGAATCTTGAATTCACTGAAGACACCAATGTCAGCATATGCAAATTCACCTGTCGAGCTTTTTTGAAAGATAAGTTGCTGAGATTTCCTGATGTTCAGGGACATTTTGTTCTTGATTGTCCAATCTTGAATAGTAACCAGATTATTCGGCCCGAGTCCAGTGCGCGATATTGGCTCGATAATTGTAACGTCATCTGCATACAAAACAACGACAGAATCAGAATCGATGGTCAAAGATCCCATAAAAGCTGCAAACAGAACCGGGCCCATCACTGACTCCTGAGGAATCCCAGATGAGATAGCCCGCGTGGAGCTGTAGACACCATTGACCTTGAGCCTTTGTGACCGCCCGGTTAGATAGCTTACAAGCCAGATGAAGAATCCATGATTTAAATTAGTACAACACATGCGATTGATCAGTAGACTTGGCAAGACTTTGTCAAAAGCCTTTGACAAATCAAAGCACGTCATCCTTACAGCCATGACATCAGGTTTGTCCAAAAACTCAGTGATAGAATCATGGACACGAACAAGTGCCCCTTCCGTGGACCCATGCCTTCTGAATGCAAACTGATGAGGTCCATGCAGAGGAATTAAGCTGGCCATCAACGAACCTAGAACTAACTTTTCAAAAACCTTGCTGAACACTGGAGTCAGCGATATTGGGCGAAAGTCGGAGATTGTAGGATTGCGACATTTAGGGATGAGGATGACGTCGGCCAATTTCCAAGCTGCAGGGAACACACGATCATCAATGGATTTGTTGAAAATAGTCGCAAGCGGTTCAGATATTACTCCAGCAGCTTCACGGATAAGGCGATTCGGAATACCATCACTCCCAGCTGCTGTGGATGACTTCAGATGTATAAGTGCTTGAAAAACATCAAAAGGATCAACTTAAGAGTGCACAAATCATCATCACTAGCATCATTAAAATTCTTTTCAAGTTCTTGTTGAACAGAAGCCAGAAAGGGTTCTATGCCGCCAAGACTGGCTATCAAAGCATCAAAGCTATTCGAACTGGATTTGCCCCGAGCATCGTTAACAACTCGCCAAACATTCTTGGACGACTTGATCTGCTTTTTGGTCCAATTCAATTTTGCTTTCGTCAATTCCTCGTTAACTCTCCTTTTGTAGTGAGCATACAAAGGCCAATTCTTCTCCCTAAAAGTGTATGCTCGATTCTCTGTCGCTGTGTCTGACGATACCCAATGATGTGTGACCTTCATTTCAGAGATACAGCTACTGAAGAAGTCTGATATTCAGAGGTATTGTTAATCTTGAAAATTTTCTTGCAATGCCATCTGACCTTCGCTTTGTTTGTTTCGTTTGATTTTATTCGTCTTTCGTAGAAAATACCCTCTGGTAGAGATTAGAATGGTAAATCTCTGGTAACGATTGATCAGAGCCTAGATATTTTTGAAATATGTAATTGATCAAAATATCTCAATATATTAAATCAAAATACTATCAACATGCATGCTTTGTATCTAAAGTATTTAGGCGTTCAATCTACTTTCGCATCTTACATGTTCCATGCATCTCATTGCTCATTCGATACGTGATAATCTGAAATGCGATAATTCATGCGACGGTCATTGAGGTAGGCTTATCCCTTTCACACAGACTTATTACGGCTGGAGCTCTGTGAGATGTTTTTTGACACTTCGAATCGATGAAAAGTTTCGTTTTGATATTTGATCTGGTATCAATAAAAATAGGAATATTTGCATGATGTCGCTAGTGATTGCTATCACAACGTACTCGCACATGTAGCGCCACTCAAATATATCAGTTCATCTATATGTACATTGTAAGAAAATTCATGAATTATAGCCTTCTCCTCATGCAATTTTCTATTCACACGTTACGCATGCTTACTCCATTTGCTTTTCAATGAATGTCATTCTTACATCAAATATACAACTTTTTACTAAAATCTGACATTAGCGGAAGTGAAATTTGAATCGATTGCCATGAGAAGCAACAAAATATTAGGTAGACGATTTTTCTTGGATAATTTTCACACATTGTGACGTGTTATTTATTCATTGATTATTATTGCCTTGACAACTGATGTGTGGTGGTGAGGGTTTGATCCTGCCAACTGACAGAGTCGCGTAAGTGGCTCGTAGCTCAGATGGTTAGAGCACAGGTCTAGTTAACCTTGGTCGTAGGTTCGAATCCTACCAGCCGCACATCTTTTGCATGGCAATTTGATCTATCGTTTATCTAATTTCATTGTTGTTAATGTAGTATCTAGCATAAAAAATGCCTGAACAAATGATTTAGGCCTACTGCAATCTTTTTTTTGAATTCATTTGATCAAGAAATGTAAAATTTGAAATTTAGTCTGCAGGGCCCTCGACAACCTAACAAATCATCTCTCTACGAGTTATATAGGTAGCACTAAAAAAGGATAGTCAAGAATTATAACAAGAAACGGAACCTTAGGCATTTGTGGTGCATGAACTTGCTTATAAGATAATTTTGATGAGGTTACATGTTTGTTTATCATGTGACAAGTGATCTGATACACTTGAATCTTCATAACAAATCTTAACAACAATTTTGATACTACGAGGCCTCTACCTAGATAGACCTAGAATCTTGAATGAAAATGAAACTAAAGATGACATCAGAAAAGGAAATTGCACTGACATCATTCACCCTTGCAGCATGTGGGTTAGGTGGGTCAAGTGGATCAAAGATGTGGTGGGTCAGGTGGGTCATGGGTCAAGTTTGGTTGACCCACTTCCAACTCTACCTGACAGTGATATACCGGTAGACTACTCGTACAAGTATCGTCCAATATTATAATCAGGTACCGATCCGTAGTGAGCAACAACACTACGGCAATATAAACACTTCAACTTGCAGTCATTTATATGACTGCTTTTAATTTCAATGGTCTGTATCAATTTGGAATCGTAATTTGATCATCACAGCAATTACAGGGAAAGTATTAGGCCTACTTACAGTTGCATGAGGCATTGAATAAAACATTGCATCAACAAATTGATGTCAATAAAATCTACAAAATTACACGATTTGCCATGATCAATTTAGGCTGCATCAAAGTGTTTGGTTGTATAGTGAACTGCTGTCACCAAATTGCAAAAATGATTTACCCGTGTATTAGGATATGTGCATAAATGTGATGAAGAAGAGATGTTTTGAAAATCCGAGTGACGATGACATGCAGTGAGTCATCGACAAGAATGCATGGGAAAAGGAGCACTATGGTGCATAGATATATGACTCACAGCACGAAGGATATTACACTGGAGCATAGAAATTAACAATACCATAGAAAGTCCTAGAATGGAAATTGCATGAAAATTATGGCACACGCCGGGGGAACTTGGTTGGGGCAAAATGCAACTTGTGCGATCTGGCTTCCATGTTTTTTTGATTGGCATTTATATTTATCAGGCCAATTCTTGATCTGCATTGTTGGCCCCTGTCCAAAGACCATGTACTCAAAAGCAATAGTGAATTTACAAAATGCTGCGCCGACAGGATGACAAAGAAGGAAATCCTTTTAAACGTTCTGTACGTTCATCATTTTGAAAAATCGCTCCGATAATCTATCAATAGTATAATCAGACTCGTATCCAACTTGTAATGTTGATTTACAGAATATGCATAACTCCAGCTTGAAATCAGAGACCAAGAAATCTTAGAGTATTCATTTTACTTTAAAGGATTCCCTTGTTCACTAAATTTGAATAACTTTCAAAATCTCTACATGCATTCGAATATCAGCTTCCAAAATATCACGTGTGTCATTCAATGATTAACTGAAAAGTTCCAGCAACATTTCATTTATTTGAGAAATGATTGTCGGTACAGAAACTTTCGATGTGTTTATTCCAGAAAAACGCCAGGTTTCTTAGCCGCTTGAAGAAGAAATTATCCAATAATTAGACTTTCTATCGGTGAATTCTTCAGATGTTCTTACAAACAGCACACCGACCACTTTCAATTATGACTTTGTGAACCAATTTTTAATTCGCATTCCAATATTGAAAAATTTGATAATTGTTGTCAGTGACTGCTACAAATTAATCCATGGAATAGTAAGCTATTTCACATGAAACAATGCCGCCATCTCACTTGCAATTCTTTTCATGAAAGTCCTGTAATTAGGTGCCAACAACTTTCACAACCAACTTGGCAGATAGTTTGACTATGATACAATGTTTTAGATCGAATCTGATCTATAAACCATAGATTTTTCCATGTGCCATCATTGTACGTAGGCAAGATATCAAACTTCCATTCTAGTGTACTATTATCCACTTCTATGCACTGGAGTTATCTGACGCTACTTTGGTACTTTTGACTGGCTGAAAATTCATCTAATTTTTACTTTCGCGTTCTTGCATAGTAATTTAAAGACAATGAATGACTTGTATTGGGTCAAATGAGTATCCAGAAGATGGAAATTAGTCAATTGAAGTGAAATGTGCACGTAACTCATTATCCATAAAATGTCACTTTGGAACTTTTGGCTGGATGGTGTCAAAATGTACTTTGCTAATGGAATCAGTTTTATGAAAATTTGCCGATATAATTTTGCCGCTCCATGGTGATGCACTTGCTTCGTGTGCTGCAATTTGCAATAGAATTCTTGAGTCCGTTGAGTTCTGGTTCTATGGCGTTTCTGATAAAAACTCATTTTTACTATCGTGCAACAAACTCTTAAATTCACAAATGCTAGATTTCAACGAAGATAGTAGGCACAGCATAAACACATTTCATTTTTTTATCGTCATTGGCAACTGCTGATTTTGCATAACACGCAAAGGGAAAAGGAATTAAAACTTTCCTTTGGGCAAATTTAGTTTCAAAGCAGTCACTATATACTCAAATAATTTTTTCACAACTTTCATATAGAATTGTCTTTGACTTCTTCAAATGCAGTGGCAAAATTTCAAGGGCTAACAATCCTCCACCTCATAGAGTGGGTATATTAGGTAGAGTGGTGACTCCGCATTTATTTAATCCCCAATGTGTAAACACTTTCGATTTTATTAAATGAACTCGAGGGGGATGCGGTTGGATATTGTTGCCAAATGTGAGATGCAAAATTTTGAGGTTTTGAAGAAATTACCACGGAATTGAGTGATCATGATAGTTTAATGCAGAAGGAAATGATGTTATTTTACAGATACTCCGTGCCATGACATCCTTGGAGTTGTTTAATTAGAAATTCGACAGGTTGCTGTTATACTTTCATGCTCAACCTCAAGAGTATTTTCTTAAGCGTGATCACATCACAAGCAACGTGCCAGTGGAAGAGCAAAACAACAGAATCAAAGATAATTATTTTAATTAACTCTAAAATATGTAAATGGGTCCACATCACTATTCAGATTCAAGAAATGAAGCATGAATTTAGTGAATCATAAAATCATGCCGGTGAAAATTGAATCCAAAACTTGAAGTTTCAACCTGGAAAGCACGAATAGGGCTACTTTTTCATGAAGACTTCCATTATAATGCAATTCATGAAATTCCTTTGATAGTCAGCTTAATTTCCACTTAGTTAGGATGCTTATTAGCAAATATTCATTCCTTTTGATATCCAACTTGTTTCATACTACTTATCAAGTGGATGTCTTGTCGGTAGTATATAAATTTGCAAAATTTTGACTTTTTAGAACTGCTCAAATACTTTTTTGGACCACAGGAACGTAATCTCCGCAAGAATTTGAAGCTTTTGACATAGCAATTTTCACTGTATACAGATACTTTTTTGAGTCGACACTCTACCTATATACCCCTACTCTATGCTCCATCAGTCTGTTTTTATGATCCGCACTGCATGGAGAAGACAACACTGTACATAAAATACACGAGGGATAGTTTACACGTATGTGGAGCATGCCTAAGAATAAGGAAAGTGAGAATAACGCTTTACTTCTCTCTTCGAATACCAGCTATGTCACTTTGTCATTTTGGAACGACCCCATTTCGCATGACTATTTCCTACAACTTACGTCGAATTCCTTTGTCCGATATTCCTTACACCTGACTGGTTAGAATGCAATTCACCATTCTGCAGATTCTGCGACAATTTAGCTACATATCGTGGAGAAGAAGTGATAGTTATCTACCTTATTGCTTGACAGCTAGGCGCAGCCGAATTGCACGATTTCAGCACGCTGTCATATTTTGGCACTTAAATCTTCCATTTATTAAATTAACTACATGGAACGGTTCAATCTATTCATCTTGTCAGCACTGTCATTCAACCTAAGACAGAGCTACCGATAGAGCACTAAGTTAGCGTCCTCATAGCGTCAACTCATAGAGTAAATATGTTACGTAGAGTGGTAACTCCGCATTTATTAAATCCCCAATGTATATACACTTTCGATTTTGTTAAATGAACTCAAGGAGGATGCAGTTGGAATTTTTTCAAAATGTAACACACATTTATGGAGTTTTGAAGAAATTACAACGGAATTGACTGATCATGATAGCAACGCAGATGGAAATGATATTATTTTAAAGAATGTGCGTGTCATGACAGCCTTGGAGAGGTAATATTTGTTGAATTTGCAACTCAATGACCTGCTATTGCTTTCATGAATTAGAAATATGAAATTTCAGCCAAGAAAGCACAACAAGATCGCGACTTTTTCATGAAGACTTTCATTATAAACCGGATCATGAAATTCCGTTGATGATCAGCATAATTTTCGCTTAGTTAGGATGCTTATCAGCAGTGGCGGCCCGTCCATATGGGCGCCTGGGGCGCAGCCTTCCATTAAAAATTATTGCATCAAAGAAAATTATTTACGCAGAACATTGCGCTGAAACGCAACTGATCTGATAGACTGAATTGAACTATCAACCTGCACTGCTAAACACATTCGAAGCGTGGTTCAGTGACTCATTCAGACGTCACTCTCCCTCTCTTCTACCGGATGGGGCGCACAGTCTGTGCGCCTTGATTCATACATGTTTTGCTGATCATACATCTGCATACATCGAAGATTTTTTAGCAGCTTCGCACGCGTAAACAATGCATGGATGGGGCGCTCTCAAAAAGTCCCTCTGGCTCGCTTTCGTACATTCTGATTAGGTAACGCCGCGCGTGCGTTGGGAAGTCAGATTCTGGTCAAACTTATGTTATTCTGATGCGTGTATACAAGCCTTAACTGGACTGGCGAAGCACTTTCAATCATAACTGTGTCTCACTGTGTCGACTGAAAATGAATCAGATTGCATATCTTTTAATGAATTGCTTTATCTTTGAATAAATGAAAATGACAAATGAAGTCGTTTTTACATTTCATGCCGGTTTCTGTTATCAAATTCAATTTTTTTCTTTCTTTACTTAACTTGGAAGTGTTCGAGCGATGATTTTGTTTTTAAGTAGGCTTCCGAAAATAATGTCATTATGAAGGACCACAGTAGTATATTTGCAGTGAGGCTTATCATGTCATAAACAGACATTTACATAGGCGTACATGAAATATAGCAGAGACCGTAGTAGATGATGGGCTAAGATGAAGACGTTTGTATTGCGCCCCACATGTGCAGGACTGCACGAGCCGCCACTGCTTATCAGCAAATATTCATTCCTTTTGATATCCAACTTGCTTCACACTACTTATATGGGAAAGTCATCTCGGTAGTATATAAATTGGCAAATTTTGACCATTTTCAAAAGTGCTCAAATAATTTTTTGGACCACGGGAACGCAATCTCCGCAAAAAACTGAATCTTTTCATATAAAAATTTTCACTGTATACAGACACTTTTTTGAGTCGACACTCGACCTATATATCCCTACTCTTTGCGTCAACCATTGATAATAATTATTCGATTTCTATGGCATAAAATAGCAATTTACCCGGGACCATAGAAGTAGATAATAGTACACTAGAATGAAAGTTTGATATCTTGCCTATGTACAATGATGGCACATGGAAAAATCTATGGTTTGTAGATCAGATTCGATCTATCACATTATATCACAGTCAAACCATTTGCGAAGTTGGTTGTGGAAGTTGTTGACAGCAAATCACAGGATCTTCATGAAGAGAATTTTAAGTGAGATGGTGGCATTGTTTTATGTGAAATAGCCTACTATTCCATGGTTTAATATACTGCGTCTATTTGTAGCAGTCATTGACAACTATTTTGCAATTTTTCAACACTGGAATACGAATTGAAATTTGGTTCAGAGTCATATCGAAAGTAGTCGGTGTACGGGTTGTGAGAGCATCTCAAGAATTCAAAGATAAAAAATTCTAATTATTGGATAATTTCTCCTTCTGGCGGTCAAGAAACCTAGCAGTTTTCTGGAATAGACACATCGGTAGCTTCTTCAGCGACAGTCATTTATCAGATACATGAAATGTCGCTCGAACTTTTCAATTAATCACTAAATGACATATGTAATATAATGTGATGATATTTTGGAGGCTCATATTCGAGAGCATGCAAAGGTTTTGAAAATTGTTCGAATATAATGAGAAGGGAAGCCCCTTAAAGTAAAATGAATACTATAAGATATATTGGCCTCTGATTACAAGCTAGAGCAATGCATGCTCTGTAAATCGACATTACAAGTTGCGTATGTGTCTGATTATACTCTTGATTGATTATAGGAGTGATATTTCAAAATGATGAACGTACAGAACGTTTTAAAGGATTTCCTTCTTTGTCATCCTGTCGCCGCACTATTTTGAAAATTCACTATTGCTTTTGTGTACATGATCGTTGGACTAGGGGCAACAATCCAGATCACAAATTGACTTGATAATTAAAAACATCAACCCGAAAACAAGAAAGCCAGTTCACAAAATTTGCTTTTTGCCCCAACTAAGTTCCCCCGGGGTGTGCCATAATTTTCATGCAATTTCCATTCTAGGACTTTCTATGGTATTATTAATTTCTATGCCCGGGACATTTATGATTAATGTAAGATATCCAAGATATCTTACATGAATCATAGATTTCCCTCAATGTACTGTCTTAGATATCGCTCCATTATTGAGTTCTAGAAATGACCGCTCCCTTTGCGCAATTATAGTGTTTTTCATCAAAATATTTGGGAAGTGCTTCAGAAGAATTCTATGCTTGACCATTGCAAATATCAATTGTTATATTTCTATAACATATTCAGGACATATTCTATGTCCTGAAAACATGCATCTGCATACAACGCATACATTGAAAACAAAAACAGCCCAATAGAAAATTTTAGCTGCCATGTAGCGATGAATTCTTCAATAATATTTAATGCACGATGAGGGTAATTTATCGTCCGTCGATCAATAACTACAACTGCACCCAAACGAATGAATGCACCAAATATGTAGCGAGCCGTTTTAAATTGTCCATTTTGTGACTTGGGATCTACTATTTGCTGCATAGAACTGACAATGTGGCACTGTCGGAGGTGTCTATTCATGTAACCTTACATAGATTCATGGATGATCAAGCATATTAACTATAACTTCATTTGTGCTTTGTCAATAGTCTCTAAGAAATTTGAAATAATTTTTTGTGAGAAATTGACAAAAATTCTCAATTTTCAAAAAGCACTTTTTTCAAAGTAGAATTGTAAATTACTTTCCATTGGGGAATCCGTCAAAACCATCGGTGTCCATCGTCAGACAAGTGAAGAGACATTGGACTTGTCCTATAATACGTCATTAATTAAATGGAAGCTAAATGGCTCTTCATTTAATTGTCATTAAAAGGATGCCGTCTATAGACCCTCCACATTTATTTTGCTTCATTTAATCATCATAATCTGTTAATGGAAGGGTGCTCACGAACGTGTCATAGAAAATGTCAGTCACTAATGGAACCTAAATGAAAGCATAATGTTTACAGGAGGGTAAGACCTTCATCAACGTATAGCGTTAACGCTGCCCATTGGCATTAATGACAACAGCTCACAGAAACGGACATAGCTAACAAGATAGAGTTCTATGTACATGTGGACTAAATAACAGACTACTAATATAATGGCAGCAGTACGTTGATGGTAAATCGTAATAAAATGCAGAAAGAAAACCACAGCTGTGCGCTTGAATAAAGTACGAAAACCATAAACAAAGAAAAAAAGGATAAAGTCGAAATTGGCAAGCCTCACTAAATGTTTGTTTCACTGGATTAGACGAGTTCAAACGATATGACATGCAGCCTCTTTCAGTGGTCATTTTTTGTCATTTTTTTGGGATTCCCCAAATGGAAAGAAATACATCAACCCTATTATTTGAAAAAATAGAATAAATGTTCCCAAGATGAATTCGATAATAAATAATCAGCATCAGAAATACAAAGAAACCAAAGGTCACGAAAATTAGAATCCTATCCGTCAAAGTTTTGAAGCAAATTCATGAAATGCGTAGGAGCCCCCGGTTAAAACCGAGTTAACACTAGGTGACAGGCCACGCATAATTACGGAACATCCCAAACATCCGTGGTTAAGGACATTCTATTCTTCTACGCGCGTGCGTACTAAGAGTCGGAAATCACTTGATCTGATGCTGTTAAAACATGGAGAATGTTTATGAACATGCGCGGGCAAGCGTTTACAGTTTGCGCGTCGTCTACGGTTGTCTGCGCTGCCGCTTGAACCACGGATGAACCACTAAGCATGTTTTGTCTTCCCTGAGCATGAAATTGAGGTCCTATCACATTGTTTAGCCTCTGATACATGCAGACGCATGAGAAGCAAAGTCTATATAACAGGACTGCCAACTATACTAACTTATATAACAGACATTGCAGCAATATCCCGCATAGCAACGGATGTTTGGGGTCATGTGCAATTAATCGTAGTTTACGCGTGAATTGCGCGTAATTGAGCGCGGCATGTCAGTAGTAAGCCCGTGACAAATTGAAGGACAAAATGAGCAGCGATGAGTCATCGCTGCTGACTTCTGGAAGGAAGTGGCCAAGGATGTGCTGGGGATGATCGGACCGAGTGGAGGAAACCGTTCCTATGTGAGAATGGCGCGACCCTTCCCATCGTGTGTCTCGTCAAAAGTTGGGTCGGTGATGTGTCGCTGAAAAAACACTCCCCTCCTGTCAGACTTCCAACTTGGGTGGGAGTGATTGTAGAAAGTCGTACAATATGTGAAAGCTAAGAGTGAGACAAACTCAGTGGAAAGTGTCCAAGTGTTCCTTGGTTTAGAGTGGAAAGTGACTTGAAAATGTCAGGAATCTCCGAAAAACGGTAGAGTTAGAAAGTGGATGTTTTGGGATGAGAGAGAGCGTATTTCGGGGTGAAGGAGTGTTCGGATGGACAAACGGAGGGCAGACTCGGACTCTACGTACAATTTTACAGTGGTAGGGTGATATTCAAGTCAATCGGAGGGAAACGTGCTAACCTTCACTATGGTGCTCCGACAATTAGAATTTTTTCGTGAAAAAAATATTTTAAAAAATGTTAGAATGGAGCTCTGCGACCCTTCCCATCGTGTTTCTCGTCAAAAGTTGGGTCGGTGATGTGTCGATGAAAAAACACCCTCCCTCGAGTCGAACTTTGTCAAAGATGTTTTGACCAAAGTTCCTCAGAAACATGTGAAACAAACTTCTATCAAGGTTTGGCGTTGAAATTCGCCCACAAATTTTTTTAGAAAAATTTCTTCACTATGGGTCTGACACTTAGGATTTTTTTTAGTGAAAATGTTAAATTGTAGCCTACTTTGGTGACGACTATCTATGGAATGAAAGTGAATGAAGAGTTCCGGTTTCTTTTAGTGGAAACACCGCACTTTGTTCTCTAGGACCCTACCTTTTCAGATCTGTGGAAGGTTTCGTTTCCAAATGAGAGCTTGTTTAAAATCGAATTTTTGCGCATTTTCCAAGAGTTTTTTCAACTCGGCTTCTGGTAATCGTCGAGAGTCGATAGATGGCTTAAATGAAAGGTGAGAGGGAGAGAACGTGACTGTCAAAATGTGAAGTCAATTGGAGATCGGAGATCGGAGATAGAAGTGTTTAAAGTTTTTGATGATTGAGATTACGTCATCAGCTGATGTACGAATCCTACATAAGTGGAGTCTCTACTTGTGGGAATCAGTTCTCCTCCCGACTTGGTTGTGGCAGGTGAACTCCGGAGCTCCAATGATAGCATTGGAAATCTCTAAAAACCGGGTTTTCGTAAGAAACCAAGGCAGATTTTTCGATTGCCGCACTCACCTAAGGTGTCAGAGTGAGAGGAGAGCCAGGAAATTGTCTAGTCTCCAGGCCATAAAAGACTCCAAAACTTTAAAGTCTTGTAATTTTGCTTCTACAAGTCCTTTTGACTTGATTCAAAAAGGTTCAAAAAGTCATGATTCAGGTCAAGTCATAGACTACTTATATATAAAATTCCATAAGTAGTGCTAAAAAGTTGAAAAATTTAAATTTTTTTTGGAAATTTAAAATTAAAAATATTTTTGGAGATTTTCTGGGGTTTTCGACCCTGCTGAAGTCAATGAAGGCATGTACAAGTGTGTACGAGCAAGTCTTCTCATGTCTTCACATTATGCAAGTGGCTTTTCACTCAAAGCGAGCATGGTACGGAGATTTTCGCTGTAATATTCCAATGACAGGGTGTTCCTTCGGGACGGCGGATGATGCCGTAGAATGATAAGTGTGGCAAGGGAGTGTGTCATATTTTAGACCGAAACCTCTGGGGCAACTCATGTTGGGCATTTGACACAGTTCTCAACGTAGCACTTTGAACGCCAATCGGTTGAGTCTTAGCTATCTTGTCATGGGTGGCTACTAAACATCTCCATTTCAAAACGCTTGTGAATCACGGCTTGCTATCACTCTCTAAGTTAAAAACGGCTTGCTATCAAGCTGGTCAAGGCAACGACTTGGGATGTTTCCTCTTGTAAACAACTCCACCGGTTTTTATGTCAAAATCGGGGCCCTGATACCAACACAATGACATGACGCATGCTCTGTCCGCCCGAGGTTGGATTTGTGGGTCGACGCCTTGTAGCTAGGATAAGATCCCCTCTGAGTAATGCCTGTAACGGATTCAAGAGCTTAACACCTAAAAGGTTGCTGACTTGCTATTAGGCCACTCTCTACATTTAAAAAACGACTTGCGATCATGCACGTTAAGTTTCATGTCTTGCTATCAAGTCATTGACGGTGCAAGTCACGGAGATTTTCGGTGAAATAACTCCTGTTGATGAGCGTTCTTCGGGTCAGCGGTGAAGTCCGCAGCGATGAGTACTGCACGGGACGTTGGCAATTGTAATCCTTGTGAAACCTCACTGCGTCATGTTTCCAAGTGGTTGCCTTTCGTCTCAAGGTTGTACTCTGACCGCCAGGGCGACATTTAGCTACCTGCCACAGGTTGCCTCGGTTCTCTGAACTTGTCTTCCGATAGTTGGCCATACATGCGAGAATGAACCATGAGTTCTCCTTGCCTCTATCACCGAGGCTAAATGAAATGGAATGAATTGGAAGGGACATTCATGCGCCACACGCAACCACAAGCTCATTTCTCTCTTCGCTAGTGAACAAGCTCTTGTGAACGCAGTCAGAAAGTTTATCATGTTTTGCAAAAGCAAAGTTTAGTGTTGTCCAATAGTTCTACCGTGACACACGTGTGTGAAAGTAAAGTTTGATCATCGAAGTTTTATTCGGGAGTGTAGTCAGAAAGTTTAGCACAATACAAGTGTCATGAAATGTAAGCGTTAGTGTAGCCAAATAGTTTTACCGTGAGTTTGATTGTCGTTCAAGTTTTATTCGTCAGTGTAGTTAGAAAGTTTATCATGTTTCATGAAATGCGAGTGTATTCAAATAGTTTTATTATTGAACAGGTTTATTCCGTTTGTGTAGTTAGAAAGTTTATCATGTTGTACAAAAGTTTTACGGCGACACAGGTTGATGTATAGTTATAAAAGTATGATCATGACGTTTTATGAAACACAAGTTTATGAAATGATAATGTAGTCTGAAAGTTTATGAAACGCAAGTTTGTGAAAACAAAGTTATAGCACAACACACGTTTGTGAAAGTAAAGTTTGATCATCGAAGTTTTATTCGTGAGTGTAGTCAGAAAGTTTAGCACAACACAAGTGTCATGAAAAAATACTTTATTTGGTCTTTGATTTATGAACAGCCATCATTGAAACCCGTTTTACTAATGGCAATGACAACATGGTATATTTTATTCAGAAGCAAATGATCGCCGTAGCCATGAAAGTTGTCCATCCGAGAAATAATCTTCCGCAGATGTCGTGTATAAAGAAACATCAGTAACATATTCTTGTCTGTAGGAACGAAACTGAAAGTCAACACTTTCCGCTTCTTCACCTTGTGGAAAATGAATGTAATTGACATTTGCAATTAAGTGAGCCTTGATGAGACTGTCTTTGAAATAAGATATCAACTCCGTAAATATTTCCCGTTCATTGTCTAAACATGGTTCCAATTCTGTCTCTTCCCTTTGAAACTCAAGGATGTAATCTTGTATTAAGCCCCGAAGCTCTCTTGATGAAAACGAATCGTGCAATCATCATGCTTCAATGTATTGACTTCAGGTGCCATGGTTGAGTCTATTGCTAAACATTATTTTTGCCTAAGACGATTTCAATAACGCGTTACAAATGTGTGTGCGCACATTGGGAACTCTAGCTCGTCTGTGATTGGACGAGAGGTCTCATCCATTCACCGCTTAGGAAAATCTCATAAAATGCAGTGCACCAGCTCTGCTCTTCACATTTATCTTTCACAAGCTGAGTGTCGGTGAGCTCCTGTTATCAGGTTGTTTTGACTTGCTATCAAGTTGAATAGTCTCTTGCTATCAAGAGATTCACTTCTGCTCATAAAACATATCATCGCTGTAATACCTCCTTTGCTCGAGCGTTCCTTCGGGACGGCGGGTACTGCCGTAGAGGGATTGCGTTTCACGGGTTGTTTGTCGTTTGTTAGACCGAAACCTCTGGGCCGTTGCTCATGTTGGGCGTTCGACTTCATACTCAACGTGACGCTTTCTCTCGCCAGGTCAGAGTACTTCAGCCATTCGACAAAGGTTAGTCTTTATGATATGGAGTAGAGTGAAATGTAATTCATTAGATGTCACTTCAATGATTGTTCCCATGATAAACGTTGACTAGGCAAATGAAACGATTCTCATTTTCCTTTTCAGTGATTGAAGTTTATGCCTACCATTGATCATCTGCAATCGACTGTCCGTCATGGAATTTACGAAAATTGAGAATTACCGCATTGCTGCTGAGATGGAGAAGGCCACCATCGGGCAATGTAAGTATTTGTATCAAAGTTGACTCACTCTATTACTAACATCATTAGGGTGCACATCCCAATTAAAATCAAGAGTCCTCCCTTATTTTGTCCATGTTTAAACCGAATCCAAATTTTACCTCTGCTTATCTTTGCTGTCATTCTTTTTCAGTGCATGAATGTATTGGTAATGGGGAACCCGTCCCCCAAGGAACAATCGGGGAAGCCTATGAGCGGCTTGGCAAGTGCAAGTATCTTTAACATCTCATCTTTAGACTGCTTCAGATCCTCTGCATCATCCTCGTCTCATTATCTAATCTCTCTTTCCTCTCTACAGATATGGCTAAGATGAAGAAGTGGGAAGAAGCCGCGAGGAATTTCCAGCCCTACCTTCCCGACCATCTACCTCCGCTCAAGGTGCGACTCCTCTCTCGGGCATTGTCATCGCCCCACCTCCACCGCCTGCTCCGCTCCCTGCACCAGTCCCTGCTCCCCGCCACCACGTCCCTCCAACACCGAAGCCACGGACTCTTCCACCCTCGGCTCGTGTCCCACTCCTGCCTCCTCCGCGTCCATCGGTGTTGCCGGAAATCAATTCCTTAGATCGTAAGTAACCGTGATTGGGAAATAGGGGAATAAGATTTCAAACTTGAAATTATGATCATGTTACTAATCTCTTTTCTCTTTTTCTCAACAGATCTGGCGGCCTACCTCCTGGACGGTGACGTTCCCTCCCGCCCCATCATCATTCCAGCATCGCCACCACCACCACCTACAGCAGCAGCGACCGAACTCCCTTTCCCCTCCGTCAAGTCGGTGGAGAGATTGCTGGAGGAGCAGGAGTTGGAGATAGTCGGAGGGGAGAGGGAGATTGAAGTCGAAGAGGAGAAGGACTTTCGATGCCAGCGGTGTGACAGGGTCTTCGCCTCAGCCTACAATTTGAGACGTCACACCGCTGGCAATGCCTGCAGAGGAGGAAAGCACCGACCGATCCCTCAACGACCCAAGTGTGAAGGTTGTGGACGCACGTTCTACAACAGCACCAACTTGAGAGTCCACATCGAAGGCGGTTCCTGTGGCAGTGTGAGGCAACCACCAACGTCATCAGGTAGGAAGCATCTTTCATCGCACGTCGGATTTTCCTGTTCTTCGTGTCGGAAGACCCTTCCTACAGAGTTTGTTCTTTCTTCGCACACACTGTCACACACATTCCAATGAGCTTTACACTGACAACAACGTCACTCTAAGGCTGAGCAAGTTTTCCCTTGAGAGACTCGTTCGCGACTATGAGTTAGAAAGCTCTGAACCTGTACAAGATATTCATCCTTTCTTGATGAATAATATAGATTTAATTCATCAAATGTTGACGAGCTTGGATAGATTTTTACTTAAAGGCATATTCTATCTCACTACTCGTTTCAATAAGGTAGACAGTAGCACGAGAGAAGTAGAGTCCACTGTGGCCATTAGGATTGCCTCCTGTGCTGCTGATCTCATAGGTGATGCAAACGAGTGGATAGAGAGACATGCGACCTATCTCGTCAGCAACTTAAATAAATTTAATGAAAGAGATAGCGGACTGGTTTTTTATGGGATAGAGAAAGTAGACTTTAAAATCAATCTTTTAGAAAATTTGCAAGGGAGCGGTTGTTTCACCCTCCCCAAAGCACTGGCTGACAAAAAGGCTGTCGTCAATGTAGAGTGTCAGTCCCAGTGTTTCAAGTATGCCGTCCTCTCCATTCGTCACTATAATGATATAAGTGTACATCGTGAACGAATCACTCACTATCGTGAATGGGAGGATGAGCGTAAGTTTGACGGGTTAGATGTCAACACATTAGATTTTAAAGACATCACCCAATTTTAAAAACTCAATAACATTAAGATCGTCGTCCATCTCTGGGAAAAAGGTCTGAAGGGCGTTAGCTATAACAATCGCCAAAGTAACTTCGACCGGGTTGTCAATCTTCTCCTAGTCTATAGCGACAACCACCCAGAATGGCACTATTGTGGCATTCCTAAAATTTCAAAGTTATACAATCATCAAACTGCATATAGGAACAATTTCTACTACTGTGATCGCTGCACACGGCGCTTTAGGCAAAACCATTTTTTGAAGAGCATTACGAGTGGTGCTCTCGGGGTAAACTTCAAATGGAAGTCATGCCCAAAGATAAATTGTATAGGTATGAGGAATACGGCAATGAGCACAGTCCCATATGCACCATCTATGCGGACATTGAATGTTACATTGAACAAGAAGACCTAAGTCATGAGCCAGCAGCCATTGCCTGTTATGAAGTTTGGCATCCATATTATAGGAATCAAAATAAAATGCATGTGTGGCAAGCCGAGGAGTGCGTTGAAAACTTCCTCAACTTTCTAGATAGGAAAGCCCGTTTTCATCAACGCTATGAAACGGAGCTGACTAGGAAACCCATGTGCTTCACAGAAGCCGATAAACACAAATTTGATAGGACCACGGAATGTCCCACTGCTGCTGTTCATCCTTTGATGATCAGCAACATAAGAAAGTGAGGGATCATTGCCATCTCAGTGGTAAATTTAGGTCTGCCTTATGCAGTAAATGCAATATGAAACTTAGGCTCAAACGGCGAACGCTCCGCGTCATCTTCCATAACTTTAAATGTTATAATGCTCACATCATCATTCGCCATGGATTCGGTAAAATGAAATCCTGGTCATCCAAAGTGATTGCACAAAGTAAGGAAAAATTGATGTGCATCACTGCCAAAGTACAAGTCGATAAGACGAAGGAGGGGAAGCCTGTCTTCTATGACATAAAGTTTCTAGATAGTTTTCAATTTATGTCTTCTTCCTTGGCTGCGTTGGCTAATAATTTAGAAACACTTCCCCTCACTCAACATTTA
This sequence comes from Prostheceraeus crozeri, assembly GCA_907163375.1. Taxonomy (NCBI): domain Eukaryota; kingdom Metazoa; phylum Platyhelminthes; order Polycladida; family Euryleptidae; genus Prostheceraeus; species Prostheceraeus crozeri. The sequence goes on from CAJQUW010006740.1 coordinate 154,667, forward strand.
AAGAAAGACTATCCCAACATAAGTGACAGTCTCATGCGACGGAAAGGGGTGTTTCCTTATAGTTATTTTAGTTCAATGGACACATTGAAATAAACATCCCTTCCGTCCATCGATAAATTTAAAAATGATTCGACGGGTGAGGACTGTTCGCCGGATGACTATAGGCATGCAGAGCAAGCATAGTTGGAATTTAGGTGTCGCACTTTTGGTGACTACATGCTTGCCTACTTAAAATTAGACGTCTATCTGTTGGCTGACGTGTTTGAGACTTTTAGGAAAGTCACATTAGAACAGGACGCCTTAGACCCCGTCCATTTTGTTAGTCTGCCGGGTCTGTCATATCAGTCAGCCTTCAAGATGATGAAAGAGAGAATGCATTTACTGCAAGATGCAGAAATGTACACGTTATTTGAACGTGGTATTAGGGGAGGCTTAACATTTGTCAACAAACATGTTGTCAACAGCACCCAAGACATAGGATCGACCACGCATTTAATGTACATAGACCAAAATAATTTATATGGTAGTGCACTCTCCAAGCCTTTGCCACAGTCTGACTTCCAATGGGTAGAGCCCCATGACATTGAACACTTCTCCAATCCAGCACACATTATGGCACTGGGAGATGAGGCCGACATAGGTTATTTATTTGAAGTCGACCTCATCTATCCAGACTGTATTAAGAATAGAACAGTTGATTTTCCTCTCGCACCCGAATCTGGCATAGTCAGTCTAGATATGCTCTCTCCCTTTATGGAATAACACAATAAGGAATTTGAGGCGGAAAATGACTTAAAATATAAACCCACTAGGAAGTTGTTGCTCACCCAATTGAACAAGCAGCATTATATCGTGCACTATTCCATCCTCAAATTAAATCTAGGTATAAGGATGCAACTTGACAAAGTCCATCGTGCTATCCAGTTTAGGCAGAAGCCCTTTCTAAAACCGTATATAGAATTTAATAGTAAGAAACGGGCTGAATCCAAGAATCCTTTCGAAAAGGACTTCTTTAAATTTGAGAATAATGTCCTCTTTGGTAAAACCATGGAATATGTAAGAAAGCGCATGGACTATCGCATCGTGACTAATCCGGAAACGAGTATCAAGTCATGCCGCTCACCGTTGTTTTGTCACCATGATGTCATTTCCGAAGACATTACTGGTTACGACGTTTCGGAAACGAGGCCTCTCAGCTTGGGAAGACAAGCGATGCTGGATGAGTCCTAACCACTCATTACCGTACGGCCATCCAGACACTCATCTACCTCCACCCAAGAGACAGAAACTTTCTGCTCCGTCCGCCGACGTATGATGATGAATGCTTCCTCTCTGTTGTGGTTGATGTTTTGCTTTTTCACTCCATGGCGTTTTCTATGGGGTGTTGTGAGTGAGTGCCTTGTAACATGCGTCCAACTCCTGATCACAGCATATCATCGATGGGGTATCCAGTGCTCTTGCTGACTTTGTTTATTCCCTGTACAGTTTCCGACACATCAGTGACTTTGTTTTCTCCCTGCACATCAGTGACTTTGTTTTCTCCGTGTATAGTATTAACTATGTGTGACTGTGATGAAATGTCTTTCATTCAATAACACATCATGTACAGACTGTCTCGTCTTTCTTTTGACTTAAAGTTGTGGTTCAAATAGGTGGGACAGACTTGGTAATAATGTCATAAGCATGTCACTGTTTGTAAGATAGGTGAAATATAAAATGAAGTCAGAATCATTTCACTGTTTTTTAAGTTAGAAATAAAGTTGACGTTTGTAAAGTTTAAAAAAAAGTTGATGATTGTAAAATTAGAAATAAAGTTATAACCATGTCGCTGTTTGTAAGATGGGTGAAATATAAATGAAGTCAGAATCATTTCACTGTTTGTAAAGTTAGAAATAAATTGACGCTTGTAAAGTCAGAAATAAAGTTGATGATTCCAAAGTTTGAATTAATGTTATAACCATGTCGCTGTTTGCAAGATAGGTGAAATATAAATGAAGTCAGAATCACTTCACTGTTTGTAAAGTTAGAAATAAAGTTGATGATTGTTAAGTTTGAATTAGTGTTATAACCATGTCGCTGTTTGAAAGATAGGTGAAATATAAATGAAGTCAGAATCACTTCACTGTTTGTAAAGTGAGAAATAAAGTTGACGTTTGTAAAGTTTGAATTAATGTTAGAATCATTTCAGAGTTTGCAAGATAGGTAAAGTATAAAATAAGGTTACAAGCATTTCACTGTTTGCAAGATAGGTAAAGTATAAAATAAAGTCAAAACCATGTTAGAATTTGTAAGTTATCATCCTCACCAACGAATGTAACATCATGACAATTTCCTCGGCTTAGTAAACATCAACCACTTTGGTGACTCATGTCTATAAATAGCTCTGACTCATGAAGCGGTAAAGCAACAGTCAGTTAGATAACAATCTAATCAGTCTTGTTCAACCTTTTCACCGACACGTGCGTGAGCATCATTTCATGTCTATAAATAGCGCTGACTCATCATAAAGCGATGAACCTTGTTGATGACCTTTTCACCGACACCTTTGTGGGCATCATTTCATGTCTATAAATAACGCTGACTCATCATAAAGCGATGAACCTTGTTGATGACCTTTTCACCGACACGTGCGTGGGCGATCGTTCATTGCGATGACTCATTCAAAGCACATCATGTGATTAACACGATTCTATTAACTGTGACTCATACAGATAACGCATTAAAGAATTAACAATGTCATCTACTTTACTGATATCTCGTAAACCAGTCATGATACAATGTCCGTTGTGAAACACTGCAATATGTACAGGATGCCACTTCCAAATCAGAGCAGCAGGAAAGAGTTCAGTTTCATAAAATATACAATGATCACCGGTTTTAATGTTGGCTAGATTCACTAACATCTTCAATTGAACAGACACTACTATATTCTTCAATGTCAGGGGACTGAGGTGTAGATGAGGCATGAGTGTTCGCATTTTTTTGACGACTTCGTAACACATGGACTGCATCACGAAATGAGAAAGGTTTCCTAGGACTTGGATTTTGCCGCAGCGAAAGATTTCAAGATTTCGACCGTTGCTCATGCAAATGACCAACATTTGTGGTCTACCGCGATGATATACTGAATCGGGAAGATGGATATGCAACTGTTCTAAATCGATGTCTCTTCTGAGATTCATTTCGCGCATGGCGTTGATGATGCGGATGGGGAGCATGATTCACAAATGACATGAGGGTTGAGTGAACTTCCCTTTTATACTTTTCCCATCAGGGCTTTGGAATCACAATGTAGCAGTGATCATTATGTAGAATCATCTCTTGAATGCGAATAAATACAATGCCTTCTCCTACGTTAATGACGCGGCAAGAGTTGGATAGGATTGCGCGATGTAACCTTCGTAGTTGAAAGCGTTCTACAGTTATCTGAAGTTGACGTTTCGTATCATGAAATGTAGCACACTGTCTTTTCCATGATACATAGAGACATGCTGATAATTTCCACATGATTCAAGCCTGAGTGAAGAATGCTATGTCTAAGAAAGAAGGGGAGAGTCATGTTCATGTGTGGCATGGTGATGGTTATTGAGACAAGATAGGGATTCAGCGTAAACAACCTTCCGTCCCTCCGCGGACCCATGTAGATAGTTTGAATTTTAATTTCGAAGGAGTAGAATCCTTTTTATAAAATGGGGAGAGGTTTGCAATTGAGTAAGTCGAATTTGTTGCCCTCCTTTTCATGGATGATGAGACAATGTCTATCCATATGAACATAGATGTATCTTCTTTCCATGATGGGAACTTGTGCCGCTTCCCATTGTGTCGAACAATTTCTTTGGGAATGGTGAGATTTTCTTTCAGGAATGTTTCAAGAGTATTGAATTGCAACCGTGTCCAATAGTCTAACGGTACACATACACCGAGTCCATACTGTGTTGAGATAAACTTTAGATAATCCATCCGATGACTTGGTGTTTTTATGGCAACGACTTTTCCGTGATGAGTTATCTCTTGATTGAAAGCATTTTTACCCGATGCTAAAGTAAGGGAGTTTAGTGTACCCAGTGCAAGAGCAGAGGAGTTGATGGCTTCGAGCAACTGCATGGTTAGCGCAAGGACGGAAATGATTGCCATGAGCTCAGTCGTCCGTTTTATAACCAGACCTAGCTCCAATCACATGCGTTTCCCTTTTCATGTTTTCCCTGTCTTTGTTACGTGACAAAGAGTTATCACACAGGAACTTTTCACCGCGTGGGTGGAAGCCTTCCCTATTTATATACAAATTCGCTCTAGTCCTCACAGAGACTTTAGTGACACGCCCCTTTTAGCGAACAATGACCTATGAGTAACAAAACAGAATGACTCATGCTACAACACGCCCGTTTCACCGCACAAAGACCTATTCATATCCCAAACCAAGCAGAATGACTCATTTACTCTAATGCCCACCCACACTGACAAGGGTTAGTTAAACGAATGATTCATTGAACTAGTTCTTATTTCATTTATACATGTTGACGATCAAACAAAGTCGTGCATGTAAACACACTCATTTGAATCATGATATGTTTAACAACGTATGCATTTCCTTCCATCGTCCCTTCCATTTTCTCCATAATTTTCTCCGTATGTCGTGCATGAGATAGGTTACTAAGAGTAGTCCATTCTGAGCAATAGAATTCAAAACGAAGTGGTTTTTGCAAATCTTTCAACTCAATATAAGCAACGAGTCTACCCTTCACATCTTAAGGTTGTACACTCTCTATCAATCTTTTGAAGAGAGGAAGACTTTCAGTTGCCACTACTTTTATATCATTCATCTTTACTTTAAATGTAAGTTTCCAATCTTGTAAAAATCCATCGAATCCTTGTTTATCAAGAGTTAAATGACACATGTGGTTACTTAAGGTACGATGCGTCATCATAAACGTTGTGACTATAGATTTCATATTGCTTCAATGACTTCCACTATGAAAAAAACAGAAATAACAATCATGTTCCACTGTAAGTGTATTCAACATCAATCAAAATTCACGAAGCAATCAGAGAGTAGTGAATACAATTCCTGAAAAGATAATCACTCATTTACAGGGAGTAAAACCTTGTTCTATTTACACCCATCCTGTTGACAATAATATAGATGCAGTTCATAAACGTCATATAGACTACAATGCCAGCGTGAAGAGAGTTTTGCAATGTAGGTGGCTTTATTTCTAGTATTACAATGGGATGGTGGTCTGTAAAGGTGATTTCTCTCACCGAAACATGCAGTCATATCAAAAATCATTTCATCTCTTAACTTCTTTTGATCACAATGCATATGATAGTCTTGTCTTACACGATCTAACCAACATGGTAAATATAAATTATCAATGTGCAACTGAAGTGTTGCTGCTTCTCGTTCAGAATCATTTCCTAATATTTTAACAATATGAAAACCTGACAGCCACCATTTGAAATCACTTATCAAATACCTTTCATTTACAAATCCAATATGAATCAAAATAGAGGGATCAAGTCCATGCACATGACGTCGTGACCATACGTCTTTGTGTGAAGGACAGTAGGCAAATCTATGATATACACTAACAACAGTTTGATTGCTTTCCCTCATTCAATAGCACTCAACTCCTGCATTGGTCTCCCCTCACTGTCTATGAAGATGACAACCTACAATATCAAAAAGACTTAATTACAAGATAATACATTGAGCAGGAACTTTACAAGGATGTCTGTCCTTTACATAACAAAAGATACATACAACATGATTGCAATGTTTTAATTGAACACAACACGCAAGACCGCGTTTTCCACATTCACTACAAACTAACTGATTACAATACTTAAGATTTCTCTTTGGTGGCAACACTATCTTTCTTTGATGCGCGACGACGTTTATGTTTAGTGACAGGTTCTTGACACTCTTTGACACAAGAATCAATGACTTTCTCAATGTGATCAAGACCTGTTAACTTAGGTTGATGATGAATTTGAGCAATGCGCAAATTGAGAGAAATCAAATTACCGTCAGATTGATGAGGTCCCACATAAACAGCAGGCACCTCAATATGAAAGGAATAAAAGCCTGCACCTAGCGTTGACAATTCTGTTTCAACTGACTGTTCAACTGTCACTCCTGAAGTGACTTTACAATACTTGCTTTGTAAAATGAAGCAGCGAGTGCCGCGATACAAAGGTTTATAATAAGAAGTTTTCTTTTCTGGCCACAACTGTAATAGTTCAGTGGGAATAGGAGCCTTTTGCCTCACAACGTCTTCTAAAATGTCAAGCTGCTGACGCAACCAATTATCAATAGGGATATTCAGGTTTTGACCGCAACGATTTACTTGCGTATCCACTTTTGGTAAGCATACCGCCGGCGTTTGAAGATAGAGTCGAACACCGTTGTAGCGCACTTGTTGTTTGTAGGTGGGATAGCCGTGAATTACCTTTTCAATTTTCGGATTCCACAGCTCGAGATGATGAGGATTGAGTGATGCAGCAGTAGGAGTAGGATTCATGGCCATGGCAGTCTGTAACTAAAAGATGCCACTAAGTACATTCATGATCATCAGAGAAAAGAAAATCCTTAGCTTAGCAGTGACATATGAGGTGGCCCTTAAGAGGACCTTTTGCTGCGTTCACATTATCTAAAGTTTATCACCAAAGTCTAAGTCTTCGTCATCGTCCAGTAAACTCAATGTCTTGGACTTAGGACCCGAAATAAGTTTCAATTCTTTAAAGGACTTGAAGGTAAAGCGTCTAGGTGGTGGAGGCGATGGTTCAACAAAATAGGCTTGTACAATCATCGGCCGCACACTCTCCTGCGCCTCTCTTCTAAAATGTTGGTAAGTTTTAGGCCACACAGTCATGACACTCACTTGTAAATTTGCAAACAGGATTGAATCAGACAAAATTGAGACGGAGAATGGCTTGAGCAAGTCACACACGCTTTTCAAGTCAAGAGAATGAAATGAAGTGAAAATGGGAAGATGACTGCTTTTATAGTCTCCTGCGAATCCACACTTGACACTATGAGAGCCAATCAGAGAACTCCGTTTCTCCCCTGACTTCGTTGCGGCAGGGAAAAGGAGGCACGCGGGTGACTGACTCATGATTGCTTTTCCCAAATCTTGTAGTCAAATCTAGTTTAGCACATTGAGTTGAATATGAATGTGTTTCATGCGACATAGGAGCAAGTTGGATCCATGCTCATGCAATAAATCTAGTCGAGATGCAATTTTCGCCATGTGTCACTGATAGAAATCTTTAGGATCGTTTATCGTCTCTGCAGAATAGGATGCAGAATAAAACACAACACGTTCGCCCGCATCTTCATCAGTCACTTTCTCAAATTCGATCTCTGCAACTAATCGATCTTTCACATCTTTATTCATCAAACTGTCCATGAGCTGTTGGAAAACGAAGTAACCTTTAGCGATAGCAAATTCTAAATCTGCCTTTTCATGATGAAATGAGATGATGTAGTCCCCAATCACACCTCGAAGACTTTGTCGATGAAAACGTAGTGAGCAAAATTCATTCGCAAACTCTACTGCATGTCATCTTTCTTCCCATAGAAATCCGATAAATATTATTGCGCGTTAGTTAGACTAGAATGGCCACAACAATATCGCAGAACACTACGCCGTGGTTAAGTCGTGACTATAGCAACGGTACACTTATGACTCAGCACCAGTACATCAATGAAGTAGGTCACGTCCAAACACGTGGTTTTCAGCTGACAATTCACGCAATCATTCGGCATCAGTGTTAACATGAATTCTTCGCTGATGCAATGGATTTTCTAGTGTGGAATAATCGTAAAGACAGCGTGAGGGATATTGCTATTACAAATCGCAAATGTGCACCGCAATATGACTTTGTGTGTTTGCTACCACTATCACTGCTACGCGTGCATTTCTGTTGAATTGGATTGCGATCAAAGCGCCATTGCGATAGAAGTTTTTTCTTTATCTGCCGGATAACAGACTGTGAATGGAAAGTGATGCACCTACTATCCAAGGACGGAGAGAGCATGTGGAAGAAGTGTTCTGATTAACTTCAGCATTGTGTTTGCACGATTATAATTGCACTTCTTGCCCACCATCGATGTATTGGTCGCTTTTTCAATCAGAGAGTATTAGCTGATGAACAGGAGATATTAGACTTGCAGATAAATGCTGCTGTTTATGATAAAAGTGGCAAATAATTTTGATAAACAGCGACTCGAACTCTGGTACTTAGTCACAACAGCGACAAAACTGCAACTTGACACATACACCAGAGGAACACGACCTCGACAGGCAGCATGATAAAATATAGAGCATGAACAATTTTATGGGGACGGCAGTTTGCAGACGCGGCAGCAATTTTGAGCCGGCTTTTCACAAGGCATCCTTCTCACAAATATTATCTCGGGTAAAGAGATGTATCTCATTCCTGCTTTATGATCAAATCATCAGTCAGAAAACAATTTTTGTGACATTATAGACATGCACTGCATACCGGGCGTAATGGTTACTACTTGGTCGAAACTCTCGTGGCCATGGAGGCAATCAACCGGAAGCTGTCCTGAGAAAAGAACATGAAATTGATGCAGTCATACCCTCCATTAATAGTTGACAATTAAAAATGCTAAACGAGCGAAGAAATCAATAAATTTGTGAGCGGTGGAAGTTTCAGCGTTGCAGAAACATTAGCATTTAATATCTGGTCTTGGCGACCACGACGACGACTATATATTCAAAAAATATCTTTCTACCATTGAAATATGACCTAAGTCATTGAGCCATAATAAACTACTGTCAATCCGTAGGCTACATTATAGTCCCAAAAGTATATCGGCATATTTCACGCTTCATTGATCGTTTTGCTCTGCAAATGAACGGATTATCAAAATTGCCTTTTGAATACATAGATTGAAGGGCTTAAAAATTTATTAACTTAGGCAAATTTTTTCTCCTAGCGGCAGTACTGCATGGCATTGCACGCCAGAAATCCACCAATTATTTCCGATGTCTAATTTGAAATTAGAAATGTGAACGTATTTCATCTGCATCCGAATAGAATAAAATGTTCTCACAGGGCTGGCGAATTACAGGGAGGACCACAGCATATGGAGGGACCAAGTGAATGATTTTAAAACTCAATTTACTATTTTGCTTGTAATCGACTTAACGAGTTGAGGTAGCTCATGACTCTGGATTATAATCTAGTGCTCAGATGATAGGCCTAAGTGTGGAAATACTTTCTTTCAAAAACACAAAAGACAGAATTTTAGAGTACCGTATTGAATATTTTGTTTCTCACTTTTACGTCGTTTCTGTGCCCGTGTTGACCTCTACTGAAGCTATCGTAGTCTATTTTCGGACGTAAAGGAGCAGTGTTCAACTGCATGAATTGAAATGACGAGTTTTATATTTAGCGTAGGCCTATAATCTAAGTATGCATTGGGATGCTAATTATCGCTTCTGCTTGAGAACAAAGTTGCTTATTAGTTTTTTCACTTTGAGTTTGTTTTCAGACAGTTTCGCAACAAATTTAGAGAAAGCGGATGGACAAATAGGCTAACTGGAGTTTAGAATGCAATTATAATGTTAATTAATTGATCACACTACAAATAATTAGATTGCCTCCAAAAGAGTTGAGAATTACTTAATCATTTCAAAAAGAAGAGATTGGCATCTTTAGTCTTGGAGACTCGGAATATTTGAATTTTATTTCACTCGATTTTCCTTCCATTTCAAATAGCCTATGACATCCTATACCAATAGCACTTTTGTCTTTAATGATCGTCAATACTTCATGAAAAGATGAAGTCACAGATTTTATTTCAAAATGCTGTAAAATCGATTTAAAATTTTAAGTCTTACTATAGAGTATATAATATATCTACTCTATGAGCCTTACTTTCATGTTCATAGCATTTTTTTTTATTTAATGAACCTGCCGATCTTCTACGTGAGACTAACGCAATTTTATAAACTCGAACTTACAATCTAGTACTTGCGCAACGAATATTACTAACAAACATGATAGGCTGCAAAAATTCTTCAATTCACAAATGTTCACCGATTTTGCTTTTGTTGTCTTTGAGATCATCCAATCTTATATTACAAAAAATGTCCATCCTACTATTTTTTCTACAATCAAAAGGACAGATCCTACAAAATTGAAAAGTTAAATATGTCAAGCGCAAAGTTTATTCGACATGAAATAATATAGTTACAAACTACCGATGTCTTCGAAGTTTGAAAAACAATTCAATAACGATTTGTCCTTTCCTTCCGTAGTTGCCTGTTCAGTTCCGGAAGAGTCGCACACCATGTTTGATTTCCAGATCTGACACGAAGATGTCACAATCACATTCTGAAAAACACAAAATCTCTGGTTGACATTCAGTCAGAGGAGAAGAAAAGAGTTATTTTACAAACATGAAACACAAGTATAAACAAAATGCAGAAAACAAA
>CAJQUW010006741.1:0-173427 GCA_907163375.1 Prostheceraeus crozeri
ATTTAATTTGGTCTCTGCTTAGTTATCCTATATGTGTGAGTGTTAAACAAACATAGAAATCTTCTTTTGTCACATCACAGGGTAGGCCTACACAACATTTGAGAATTCCACCTTTGTACAGGTTTTGCGGTTCATGATGTCAGGTATAAATATTCGTTCACGATCAAATTCTAGCAATAACGTGACTCTTGATGCCCTGAAGCAAATGTTGGACTACAATAAAAGTGAGCTTTGTGTCTTCGAAAGTAGATGAAATAAATAGCAGCATCATGAGCGTGTTATCGCGTATTGACAAGATTGAAAGCAATATCACATCATTAAAGGTTACTCAGGATGAACATCACAATGAAATCGAACTGTTAAAAGTGCGCTACCATTCAGTTCAGAAGTACACTGTGCTAATCTTATGAAATCAGACTCCCAGAAAAGTTCTCTGGATCCATAGGCAAAAAGAGAGAGAATGATGAGAAAGGTGTTGTGGAAATATTTGATTTCCTGGGTGTAGATGATGAGAAGATGGTATCCTGCAGTCGTTTAGGGGAGCCAAGAAACGACGGATCAAAGATCCTTAACGTTCAATTATCAAGTAAAGAAAAGAAAATGGAACTCTTGCGCAAATCAAAAGACCTGAAAAATTACAAGCATGACAGAATTTTCTTCAAGAGTGATCTCACCCCTTTCCAGCAAACCCAAGATAAACGACTAAGACTTGAACTGAAACAGAGACGGGACCTGGGTGAAGATGTCGTCATCTACAGAGGGAAGATTCATCTCAGATCAAGTGCAAATTTTCAACAGTGATTTTGCCGTACCGTTCCAGATGTTTGTCTAGCATTCTTTCTGCTAATGTCAATCATGTCACAAATATGATGGATGATATTATTACCTTAATTTCTAGCAAGCAGATTCAGATTTTCGCAGCAACCGATCATCTTTCGTCCGATCATTCAAATGACTTTTTTCTATAGAAGGTTTCGACATTTTTGCGTGATGATCGCAAGGATGATCGGCAAGGTGACAGTGTTCTTGTCTGGGTGAAATCTTTTCTTCAGCCATCCCGGTTTCAACCAGAAAGTATCAACTTTTGTATTAACTGTGTCTGGCTGTGTCTTTTTGAACGCTTCCAGCGGTGATAAACACCTGCAGGACTCGTCAGCGAAGCGTCTCAATCGTCTTCGTGGACTTCAGAAAGGCGTTTGATTCCCTGAGCAGGAGGGCGATTGCTTGGGTACTGTCCTACTATGGAGTTCCTTCTCAGCTGGTGGCAGCTGCCATGAATTTGTGCGGCGACTGCCGAGCTTTTATGTGGAATTCATCACGAGCTCTGGTGTTCTTCTAGGAGACACCTTAGCTCCTGTGCTTTTCATCATAGTGGTTGGCAATGTTCTTCGCCGATGTTTTCGGGAAAGTGACAGCTTCCTCCTGTGCTCTCGCCGAAGTTCCAGACATCCACCAGTTCCGTTGCCTGCCCTCGCCTATGCCGACGACATCGCCCTTCTTTGTCGTGATCCGGATTCAGCCGAGCGTGCTTTGACCCGACTCTGCGAGGAGGGGGCTTCGGTTGGCCTTCAAGTCAATGCAGGGAAGTCGGAGGTGCTCCACGTCGATTGCAACACCTCAGCCATCTTGAGACTGCCCGTCTCACCGTGTCGGGAATTCAAGTACCTCGGCAGCCTCATCTTCTCGCGTACGGCCATCATCTCGGTAAGAAGAATCCAAGCATGGGGAGCCTCGCATCTTCTGAGGAAGTTCTTCAACTCCTCGGCGACGGACAACTCGAAGGTGCTGTAGTTTTTCGTGCTGTAGTGGAACCCATCCGCCTCAACGGCCTCGAGGCGGTCCCCGTGAAGGATACACGAGAGCAGACCATCGACGCCCATTACCGCGCTCTTTTAAGAAAGTGCTAGGAATTCACTTTCCGATGAAAATAAATTCCCGTGACATCATGTCGCGCATTAGAGTACTGGCGCTAGTGACACCCTACGTCGGCGGCGTCAAGGACTTCTGAGCCATCCATCTTCCACTGTTTCTGCTCCATCCTCCAACCGAACGATTCCGAAGAGGCCAAGCCCAGTCACAGTGTGTTTTGTAAACTTTCTTTTGTGACCTTTCCTTGCTTGGACATACCCGGAAGTCAACTTGTTTGTGTCCATCGGGTCTATTTGGCCGCCGTTTGCGCGCAAGTTAATGATGTACATGTACATGCATGTAATTTTGCGTCAATATATATCTATATATATTCGAAATGGATATGCACACCAACTTGTATATCAAAAGAAGCCAAGCGCAGATGTGACAAGGCAGAAGAAGAAAAGGAAACGGGCCATTATTTGGTTTAATCCGCCCTTTAGTAAGAATGTTGCAACGAACATCGGCAGATATTTTTTGACTCTCCTTGGTAAGCATTTCTCACCGGGTCACAAATTCTCAAAGATTTTTAACCGGAATACTTTGAAGCTGAGTTACAGCTCCATGCCCAATGTAAAGAGGATAATAAATGGTCACAACAAAAGTGTTTTGCAGAAGGAAGAAGTCAAAAAGAAAATTTGCAATTGTACAAATAAAGAAAATTGTCCTCTCGGAAACGAGTGCCTGTCAGATAACATCGTGTACTCAGCGGTAATAGCATGTGAAGATCCGAATTATACTGAAAGAGAATACATCGGGATAAGTGAAGGCAGTTTCAAATTGAGGTACGCAAATCATAATAAATCGTTCAACCATGCAAAGTATAAAAATGAAACGCAATTATCCAAAGAATACTGGAAGCTCAAGGAAAGAAACAATCCCCCAAAAATTACTTGGAAAATCGTCAAAAAATGTAAACCCTACAGGCCAGGACATTCGAAGTATTATTTATGTTCTTATGAAAAGTACTACATTTTGAGAAGCAGAGACAAAAATCTTCTTAACAGCAGAAGTGAACTGGTGTCAAAGTGTAGGCACAAAAACAAATATTTGCTTTGCAACTTCAGAATGACGTGATGCACAGTGCATGCTTTAAGTACATTTCATAGCTTTCTATCTTTCCTTACTTTAATTTGATTGATGTACTCTGATTAATGTTATCGGTATTGCTGCAAGAATTTTGGCTGTATGAAATTCATTCGGTTGATGATTGTGTCAATAGACGCATGAAACTCGGAGTACCGAATTGGATGGTTTTTTCTTCATAAAACTAATTCGATTATATATATATATATATATATACGGTGTATATGATCTGTGAGAAGGCTGTTCTGGATTCCGGTATCTCTGCTGATCTACGAAAGCATTTCAGTTCTTCTTCAGTTCGGTTGCGTTCCCCAATCATCTACGGCTTCTGCTCTTATTTGTATTCATGGCAAGGTCACAACTGCTCTGGAAGACGGCGGATTTCAGGTGTATTAGTAGTAGCATACAATTTCGATAAACCTTCTAGGTAATGATGTGATAATCAAATCCTTAACTGGCGTGAAAAGGCCTCTGTGAAACTATATATATTGTAACAAAGCACATCCCCTTAACAGTCTGTGTCCATCAAAGTCAACGTCCCCTGATAAATTTATCCAACCTCCGTCTTATACCATCCGACTTCGAAACTCCTTTTTCCACGTGAATATAAAACTTTTATCGAATAATCTCGAATGACCTTTATCTCTCAAACTAAGACATTCACATCAACATTTTTGATATTTTTGTCTGTCTACCTGTCACCTCACTCCATGTACATCATTGATTTCCATTGCCACTGAAATATACATATATAAAGAAAAGAGTTAAAAAGCAACTTCGAGCGGAAACCACTATCACGAAATCGAAACAGCAAAGGAAAATGATGCTATTTATTCAAGAACACAATATTAATAATCTCCGCATATTTGAAAACATAATACATGCAGCAACAGGAGCAATTATTGTATTACAACCTTTCACGAACACTACTGTACTATTATGGAAGTCAGGAGTCAGCCAACGAATCTCCTATCACTGCTATCAAAGAACAACCGCAGAACTATTTACGGGGTTCTCTGCTGCGAGGAACCTCGCTGTAAATGTTGCAGTATATTAACTACGGGTAAACAGTAAACTTAATGCAAAGACATTCAATATCAAAAGTAATATGGATTGTCGATCTTCGAATGTGATATATAAATTAACATGCTGTGAATGTAGTCAATTTTATATAGGCCAATCTGGTAACACATTCCGCACCCTCCATCGACAGAAAATCAATATTGAACAGTAGATGAAATTAAAAGTTGGTGGTCACACATCTAGGTGTGATGGAGGTATCGAATGACAATGAAAACTGAGGATTGATCACCACCGGTATTGTCTCTTCTTGAGACTTTTCAAGGGAATAGTGAATATATTTGAATTCAAGTGCACAAGATTATACATGCATATAGCGAAAACAAAATATAAGAAAATCTAGGAAAACAAAAGGAAATTTTTCGCGTCTGAACAGCATCTCATTCCGTTAGACAGCAGGTCTAAAGCTGCATGTAAAAACTGAAGTTATCAAATTCAAACTTCAGACGTAAAATCATCGAAGACCTAGTTTCTGCAATTGCAGAAAAGTATACAATATGCATAACAGACAAACATCAACTTCTTTAACAATGGAAGTCATTATCATAACAACTGTAGAAAAACACAAAAGCCATATAACAGCAGAAATCAATTTTTAGGAACGTCATTTAATCATAAGAATTTTACGAAAGATGAAGCAAAGAAGGAATGCAGAAATTATAATCATTCGCACTAAAACAGATCATAACCATTCTGTTGGAATTAAGAATCTCGAATTTTGGCGCCAATGAACTCTTATTTTATACAGTCCCCAACAAAAGTTTAAGACCACCCATATTTTTTTTTACAAATTCGAAGTTAAAGATATTGTATCTTCCATCTCGTGTATTTATCATGAACAAATGTTCGTATCATCTATAAAAATGTCATGAATACATGAAATGTTGTCAATCACATCAAAATTTAGTCGGGCGACCAGGGTTTTGAATAACTGCCCGCAGTCTTTCAGGCATAAAGTCCACAAGCCGTTTGCACATGTCTGGGCGTATTTCAGTGCACCAGACCTCTGGAATGGTTGCTTTGAGGCTTTCAAGGCTTGAGGAACGACGCACAGACACTTTGTTTTTCAGTATGCACGATGCATTCTCCAACAGATTTAAGTCCAGGCTGTTACCAGGCCATTCAAGAAGTTGAATCCTTTTGTTTTGCAACCACTTGGTGACCATCAAGCTCCGATGGCACGGGGCTCCATCTTGCATGAATATCTTACAACCGGAGATGTTCATGTGAGTCGTAAGCTTCTCTTTCAAGATGCTCAGGTACCTCTCACCATTAAGCGTCACTTTTGGAGGAACAAATGACAGTGCGCTCCTACCTTGAGACGACAGACAACCCCACACCATCACGTATTGAGGGTTTTCATGGTGGAGACAACATACCAGGGATTGTACCTTTGGCTAGAAGGACGTCGAATTCTAAGAACTCTGCTTCCAAACGATTATATTGCATTCTCATCGGACCATAACACCCTCCTCCACATGTCGGTTGTCTAGTTGACATGCCGTCGAGCGAAGGATGACCTCTTCATTCTCATTCGTGTAGTCAAAAACGGTTTTCTGGCGGGATGAAATGATCTCAAACCAAAGTATTGGTCAAGCGACGTGAAACAAGCATTTCGCTTAAATGGATTCCCTTCGACGCAGGTTCAGTAGAGATATCGCCGGTTGTGCATTCAGGGTTCTGGACAGCCATTCGACGAATTATTCGGTCGTCATGCCTTGGAGTCTTCCTGGGTCGTCCGGTGCGCTTCTTATCCACGAAAGATTTTGTTGACGAATATTTGACAATGGCGTTATGAACAGCAGTCTTTGAAATGTTCAAGAAACTTGCAATGAGGCGTTCAGTTTTCCCACAGTTCTTATATGCAATGATTTGTGCTCGCAATTCCGGTGTCAGTGTCTTCGCACGACCCATCGTGATGAAGATTCGTGAGTAAGTGACGTGAAAAGCTATGATTTGTTGCACGTTGCATATTGAAAAATTCGAATTTTAAAACACAGATATCAACTCGAAATGAAACTTTGATTGTTCAATTAGGGAACTTCGTAAGCGCATTCGTCACATGACTCATCAGTAAGCACGAGAAAGAAATTACAAACACAAAAACATTACAAATGCCGAATAGCATAGAAATTTGTGTATGGTCTTAAACTTTTGTTAGGGACTGTATATGGCAGTTATGATGACTTTAAAGGCCTTGATATTGTTGCCCAGTGCTATGCAAAATGATGTCATAGCTCATGTAATGCCATCTTCATATCTATGCTCGCTATATGTATGTATAATGCATGATTTTGCAAGGCTTTCTATGTCCACAGGTTAATAAGTTCCACAAAGCAAGTAATTATTTTCCTGATTGGAAATTACTAACCTGGTGTAGACTTCTATGAAAAAGTCATGCATTATGACAGATAATGCACAGATTTCTTCGGCCACCATTTGTCATAATAACCTCGAGCCTTCGACTCTCGGTAATTATAGCAATAATGACCTCAAATCTATGCATTATCTATTATTTAAATGCCTATTTACGGTACCATTCCATGTAATTCATAGTCTTCCGCAACTATGTATTGGACTGAAAAATAGCTATGTTTATTTTGATAATGTCTTTTTTTTCAGCAGAAGGATCACAAAAATGCAAGTAGTGTAGACAAATACAAAAGGCATTCATGTACGTGACAACAACGAACTTTCTATCGACATTTTTTCAACAATAGAAGATGTGAAAAAGCAGAATGTTGTTAAATGAGAATATTTGCGTGTTTGTCACCATTTGTTAAGAAAACGACAATCTTACGAGCGTCCTCAGTTGTTTTTGTTTCTTCTTTTTCGGGGTTTTCATCGTTTTTCTTTTCAGTAAGCTGAGTGTTCTTTTGTCCATAAATTGCCAAATTCATTTGCTTGTCCATGGCAGTTTTGTCGATGTACACTTCATCAATATTCGACAGATGCCCTATTTTCCTTTTACTGACTTCTCTTGGTATACCCGAGATTGTCAAACGACTTTCTGAATCTGATGAATTCCATAAGGCTGATTTCGGTACCATTTATTTTCAAAACATGTGAGAGGTGTCAGATAGAATGATTCACTAGTATTATTTGCACGCAGTTGAATATACTTCTTGTACCGAAGAAGAGGACAGCGATTCTTATCTGAAGGATTTTCATGTATTACAGTCACTTTAGGCTCCATTCGGCTTTGCTGTATGCCGAAATTTCTTTGTTTCGATACGCCCTCTGTAAATTGCAATAGTTCCTCACCGTTTACTGTGATCAATTTTAATTGAGATTTTTCACCATAAACTAGGTTTTGTGCTCAGCAGCTGCTCTCATAGCGCAATGAGTACCCAACAAATAAATCAAAGTATTTATTAGTTGTTTGGGGTTTGAAGATCCCAAGATTCCATCAACCCATAACTGATCTTCGTCCTCAAATGTTATGACCCCAGCTCGTTTTGGAGCTGACACATTTCCCTCTTTGGCGGACAATTTCATTTCTGCGTCTAGAACTTTGACGAATTCTTTGAAATCTTGGTGTCTGAATAATGACCAATTTCTGTTTAATTTATAGTTGCAATAGTGCTGAATCATCGCTGTGATTTCTTTTAACGAACGAGGTGGATACTTGGATCCATCTCTCTTGTGAACGTCAGCTATAAAAAATTTCATCGCATGGTTCAATTCGGAGCTTGTCATTTCATCTATTTCTTTGTAGACTTTTAAAACATCCTATCAATTCTGATCTTCCAAACAGAATGCCAGTCATTAAACAATTTTACAGCCCATTGATCGTTTCTTTCACTACTTGTTGGAATACATGCTGCAATGTGATCATTAATTTGTGCAGAAGAAATTGTTCCAAATCGATTGTCAATACATGTTAAGTCAGATTCAAAGCTACCAACTGAGAGAATGTTATCATGTTCCTTATCAAAATCATAAAATTCAAGGTCTTCCATTCCGTTGTTACGTCAAATTGCTTATCGATAAAAGACAGAGAGAATGCTACAGTTTGAATATATGGCAATTATGCAACATAGCTTCATATCAACGGGATATCTTCCTCTGATTCAAAAACAGTACATTGAATGATAAAGTCCTGAAAACAGTACATTAAATGATAAAGTACTGTCTCCTTCGGAGACTCGTACATTAAATCTATGACTCGGACTTTCTACAATGTGTATAGCCTGATATCAGTGACATATCATACACATAATCTTGTGCACTTGAATTCAAATATATTCACTATTCCCTTGAAAAGTCTCAAGAAGAGACGATACCGGTGGGGATCAATCCTCAATTTTGATTGTCATTCGATTGGGTAATTTCTTTCTAATATTTATGTATGCATATATTCTATTAAATTCTATAACCATGATAATAACACATGCTCATGATAGGAAATGAACGGAAGACACAAACAGTGTGATAGAGACTATTTATTTTCACTTTTATTAGAGAATGCATAGGAAATTAAATTTACTGATAACTTCAATTTACTTCCCATTCTATTTGCATGTGTTTTTCTTTGATCCTGTCCTAGAAGACGAGGAACTAGGTAGACACGGCAGACGCTGAAATACGTAGAATCTATGGAAGCCTCAAAGTCATTGATTTTCGGCGTCGCTTCTCGAAGAAACTCGCTTTAGCAGCCGGACTATGAATGAATGAAGATGGCAAAATAATTTAATATAAAGATTTATTACTAGAATATCACAAAAATAAAAATAGTGACGCTTGATATAAGTGCTATGCAATATTTTGGCTATCTTGTGTGCCACATTTTCCGACTAAATAATTCACAGTCTGGTGTGAAATTTGAATTTACCACAGCTCCAAATGATATCTCGGTTTTAGTCCGACTCTTTCCAACCCAAAGAAATGTCAAGTGCTAGCCAGAACAATTTTTGAAGATGGCAATCGCGCACTCCAATGAATTGTCAAGAGCATCACTCAAATTTTGATTTGAATTACAAGCTGTTCTGATTATATAGCTCAAAAATTAGTTTTGAAAACTAAAACACTAAATACTTACAAAGAAGTCACACGTTCTCCTCATATTGGCGAAAACACCACCAACTTTAGACGCAAGATGAATAACATGGGTTGGTCGAACTCTTTCGAAAAATGCAAAAGTGCTCTGGAAGTCTCTGTAAAATAAATGGAATGAGTCATTAACCCTCAGAGACCTGAGGGGGGTCCAGTGGACCCCGGAGCCACATTTTTCTATTTCATTTTTTACGCTGACAATATATCAACCACTCAAGCGCATACAAAATCATCATTTCTGACAGTGAATCTGCATGTGTTATTTCATTTCAATTGAATCAGTAGAAGTATGCCAGATAGGCAAAGGCCCTCAGGTCTCAGAGGGTGTAGAAATTCCATCACAAAATTTTTGTAATTAGATGAAAAATGATTTCGAACATGTCCACGATGGTGTATAAAGAGTGAAAGTCATTTATTCATTGTTTGTATCATGCTCGTAGATGTGCAATGTGTTGGAAGATCGCAAAATGTGAATATTTTGCTTTCGCACATGATCTTGCGTGACTGGTTGGCCTATATGAACAACTCGACATAAATCGATGTTCGAAATGAAAGCTATCATTATATTCATAGTTGAGCACCAAAAACTGATTGATGACAAACTTTTCACAGCAGTAATGATAATTAAGTTTGAGATCTCCACAGCTGTTTTTGGTTCTAGAAGTACAGCAATTTTCACTCATTTTAGGTCTGTTTATGATAGCTTTGGATAAATTTGAAGGTATGTACAAATGGAAAGGATTAGCTGCATGAATTAAATCAATTTCATCAAAATCAACTATCTGTGGCTTTATGGTGACACAAAATATCGTAAAGCCGCCTCCTAGTACAAATGATGCTGTACTAAATGTGGTTGACTTACAAAAACACCATATTTTCGCACGTGTTTACTGAGAAGGCTGAAAGTCACTCAAGGGATTCGTTATACCGACCTGCTACACGCAAACATCATTGTTTTACTTAAAATCAACTTTCCTAATGTTTTGATATCGATTTAAGCAGGCAAACTAAGAATGTGTTAAAGGGGTCCACTGGACCCCTCTCAGGTCTCAGAGGGTATGAAAAAGCTCAGGTCTCTGAGGGTTAATGTATTTACTGGCATGCCAGACACCGATGAGAAAACAGTAGGCGGTCGCCACTCTCACAGAACCGTGGTACATTAGACTTGCTTTCTGATTTGATACAGAATAATGATTTTATCATTTAATCGGAAAGTGGGACTTTTTTATATGATAACGACTATAATTCTGGACTGATGATTTTGCTTTCTGCCACACTTAAATGGCAATGAAGCAGTCACGAGGTATAATCTTCCATTCTTACTTTTGAAGCAATTTGCTTAAAGCTTGTGTAATTCGTTTGTTGTATCGTTGAGGTAGAATTAAAAATAACTGAAAAATAATCAGTTGTAAAGTTTGACAAATTTCAGTAGACTATAAACGGTGGATTTCGCAGTAGTTATTCCTCCGCTTACTTACGTGTAAATGGCCCATTAAGAACGAGTAGAGGTTTGGCTATCCACACCCATTGGTAGTAGGAATGACTGAGCTAGTGAGTTTATGTTATATTCAAATTCCTTTGAAGGATATTGAAAATTTGGCAAACTTATCAAGGGCTAACGATGCTCAACATTCATATATTTCAGCATAGATGAATTTATGTGAGGCACTAGCATCAACTTTGACAAGCAATCTCCTCCTGACGAAATGCATTGAATCTTTGTCAATTGTATATTATTTCTAACAGAGCATTGGTACTACTTATATTTCACATAAAGGATGTTCACTTTGGTCAACAGATTTTGTACATCAATTCGTCGAATTATATACATCTGCAATTTCTATCGAAGTCTGTGATTTATGAGTAGCTTTCATGATTATACTTTGCACCATAGAGTAGGTATATTAGGTAGAATGGTAACTCCCATTTATTAAATCCCCAATTTGTATGCACTTTCGATTTTATTAAATGAACTCAAGGGAGATACAGTCGGAATTGTTTACAAATGTGAGATATGCGCATTTATGCAGTTTTGAAGAAATTACAACGGAATTGACTGATCATGATAGCATAAGGCACAAGGAAATGATGCTGCTTTACAGATAGTTCGTGTCTGACAGCCCTGGTGTGCTAATGAATGAATGAATTATATTTTTTGCAGAAAACTACAATTGGCATCCCAGGTTGCAACACTTATGGGTAGCCGAAGAAAAATTAATCATAAACTTTACAAAAAGGTGAAAGGTCAAACAGAGATAATTTAAACTTGAACTCATTGAGGGACGAAGATAATACAACTGTTTCGGGGAGAGAATTCCAAACGTTTAAAACACGATTACTGAAGAAAAATTGCCGAGCATTACATTGAGGGCGATCGGTGAATCTCAACTTAAAGGGATGACAACGAGTTGTGCAGCAAAATTCAGGGAATGACAGAACAAAAACGTTTTGGACGGGTAGATCAACAAGACCATTGAGCATCTTAAAAACAAATCAAATCGAACATAATTCTCCGCTTTTCCAGAGACAATACATTAAGAATATGCAACCGATCATTATAATCATTGACACAAAGTCCGACACGTCGACAAACATTCTTTGTAAAATATTTCTGAACTTTTTCAATAGTCTTAATGTCCTGAACTAAGTAAGGACTCCAAACTGGAGTGCAATACTCAACCAAAAGTCTAACATAGGATGAGTAAGCTTTCATAAGCAGGGTTGGGCTATTGGACATGAATGATTTCAGGATTAAGTATGCACAAGACATTGCTTTAGAAGATATTTTTTGACAATGGACAGAAAATTTCAGATTAGGAGAAAAAGTTACGCTAATATCGCAAATGTCTGACACTTTATCAATCATAGTATTATCTAAAAAATGACAGCAATAATTGATAACGGGTCCAAACGATAACAGTTTTGTTTTTGTGCAGGAAATGGACAGCTGCATTTGAGATAACCAATGTAGAATATTATCAAGAGAGTTGTTGAGACATGAAAAGTCACCAGAACTACTCATCTGAAACAGCTTCACGTCGTCACGGCAAACAGCTTCACGGCAAAAAGTCTGATCTCATATGGTCCAGTGGTACATGAAGTAATACCGTAAATGTATAATAAAAACAGGTAGGTCCCTAAGACAGAGCCTTGGGGCACACCACTGGAAGTCATAGAAAAGTCCGATAAACAGTCGTCGACCATGACACATTGTGTTCTGTTACAGATAAAGTCACTCAACCAAATCAACTCATATTTAATTCCATGATTCTTGATAACTAATAGAAGTTTGCGATGACATAGGGTATCGAATGCTTTAGCGAAGTCGATATATACTGTATTGACTTGGTTCCGACAATTGACAGCTGTAGACCACTCATTCAAGGTAGATAAAAGTTGCGTACAGGAAGAACGTCTCCGTATAAAGCCATGTTGATCATTGGAAATTAGACCGTTATCAATAAGATACGAAGATAAATTGTCAACAATAATGCTCTCCATGATTTTGCATATGATGCTGGTCAAGGCAATTGGCCGGTAGTTACATAAAGATGATCTACTGCCATTTTTATGTAACGGCAAAATCACTGACCTTTTCCACATATCAGGGAGTTTTCCGGAATGCAGTGAAGATTCATAGAGAATCTGGAGTTTGTTAAAATGTGGCAACTCGATGATCTGCGCTATCGCTTTCATCCTGAACCTCAAGAGAATCTTCTTAAGCGTGATCAAATGCAACCTGCCACTGGTAGAGCTAAAAAACAGAATCAAAGACAATGATTTCAATTAACATTGAAAGATGTAAATGGGTCCACATCACTATTCAGATTCAAGAAATGAAACATGAATGTAGTGAATCATAAAATCATGCCGGTGAAAATTGAATTAAAAATTTGACATTTCAGCCAAGAAAGCACGAATAATATTGTAGTGTGACACCTTGTGACATGATGTCAGTTCATGTAGCGCACCGATATCTGGCAGTAAATCTATTGATGGTTGAAGCAACGGTTGTTCTGAATGATCTCTCGTAATACTGGCGTCGCGACACTACATCTAATATGTTGACATCTGAAACATCGTTTGTTCTCTGGAGAAACAGGTTAGATGGCGAAATTGATAACTTAGTTCTGACAAATAAATTGAACAGTAAAGACAAGGACAAATATATGCTCAATATTCTCCCATCTAGTGTATCTGACGATATTTAAATTGAATGTTCAAAGCTAGGGATTGGTACTACCACTGGAAAATCATTGTTATGTGATATTGAGAAATGTTGGAAAGCGAAACAGAATGTACCATTACAGACTTTAATTCAAAACCCCATCAACACTTGTGATGACGTAGAAAGAATGGCTATCATATTGAGGAAACTTTTGATAACTGGTTTCACACCTGAAGCTGTTATATCGACTTGCATTGAGGCCATACCGGACATTGTAATACGAAATCAACTACTGCTCTCAAGTAACAAATCTGATCTTGATGTGTTTATCAGTGATTTACGGAAAATCCAATGGCAGCCCTATACCAG
Organism: Prostheceraeus crozeri; assembly: GCA_907163375.1. NCBI lineage: Eukaryota > Metazoa > Platyhelminthes > Polycladida > Euryleptidae > Prostheceraeus > Prostheceraeus crozeri. The sequence goes on from CAJQUW010006741.1 coordinate 13,667, forward strand.
CGTTAATGCTGTGATAACGCAATGCAGAACATGTAAAAGACGTCATTCAGGGAAGTGTTGGAAGTTGATGAAATGTTTACGATGCGGTGTAATGAGTTTATATTCAACGATATTGCAACCAAGCTCCTTAAAACTAATATGTGGTGGTACAGTGGTCAATGGGTTATCAGAAGGACGTTTTTTCTATCCTGTTGATAAAACCTATTATAGATAAAGATACAGGCAGTTTTGGACACAGGAAGTGATGTAAACTTTATTACTCGAGATTTGGCAAGAATTTTGAATTTGACTGAATACAATTCATCGATTAATTTGTTTATGGCGAATGGTTCTTTCTATCGTTCTGTAAAATTTGTTAATACAAACATTTTTGGTGTTCCAGAAAAATTCTATGTTTTTGATCGAAGTCCACATCAGTTAGTTTTTGGTTGGCTTTTTATTCGGAAATATAATCTTTTGATTTCGTCAAGCTCATATGTCACTGCGAGTACAAATATATTTGATGAAGTTAAATGGAATGAACTTGAAATATGTAATTCCTTACCGTCAAGACACAAAATTCAACTGCTTAATTTATTGAAACAGTTCAAGGATGTATTTTCTCTCAATCAGTTTGATTTTTCTTCGAACTCTTTGTTCAAACATGATATAGACACGGGAACACATTCTCCTTTTCGTTGTCGTGATTATCCGTTACCGTATTCACAGAAAGAGAGTGCGTCAAAAATAATCGACAATATGTTGAAAAATGGTATCGTACACTGTAAATCGCTTAATACCAATCACATACGAAGGATGCATACCAAAATATATTTTTGGTATATTTCTGTATGATCTTGGTATATATTTGTATGCTGTTCGCATGTTATTTCAAGTGTGGTATGCTTTACATACTAAAGCCATACCAGCACAATGTTAAAAGAAAGCATCAATCATGTCCAAAGTATGTTGATTTAAGGACTTTTGTCAATAAAGATCACATTAATGTTACTACTGTTCTGTAAGTAGTTAGATAATGACATTCAAGAGTGATACCTTAAAAGCTGAATTCGATTTTAATACACGTAAGTCTAAGGCATTTCATGAATAATCAATAAGTATTCAACCATCAACAATTATGTATCATGTAATTTTGAAATAAGGCATATTATCAATCCGAAGTAAAAACACATTATAATTCATTAAATGCAAAAATAGTTATGTTTGAGATATATAAGTCAACATGGTTGCTGAAAAGTTATCGTTATATTGAAATGATGTTTATCAATTTAGTTCAAGGAAATGAGCTAATTATGAGTCTTGTGAATGCTATAGGACAAATTGCAAAGATGACATGCGGCTTTAATTCCACAATAAATCTAATCTAGTAAAATACCACACTTTCACAAAGAAATATTCACGGCTGGTATTACTGGAAAAAAGTTATTTGTAAGTAGTATGTAGTATAACATATTTTTTGCCATATGACATAAAGCTATTCATACGAAAGACATACGAAACACATACCAATTTGCATCGGGTCTCGTATATAAAACATACCAAGAATTCGTATTTCAACGTAAAACAGCCAATCACAGTTAGCATAGTTCGTATCGTTTACATACCAATCACATACGAAAGTAAATGGCCATTCGTATGAAAAACATACCAGATTTCTTTATATATACCAGAATCTCGTATCAAATGTTGGTTTCAAATTGTATGTAAACTTGGTATGTGTTTGTATGTAATTTTCGTATCCAGCGATTTACAGTGTACGCGAAAGTTCCTCACCGTGGAGAAATCCAATTTTTTTTCATTAAGAAAAAAGATGGAAGGTTACAATTGGTTGTTGATTTTCGCAGACTGAATTCAATTTCATCGGACTCGTGCTTTCCTTTACCTTTAATTGATGAGTGTATAACAGAGTTGAGTGGTTGTCATTACTTTACAACATTGGATCTTACCTCGGCTTACTATCAAGTGGGACTGACTGAATCCGCAAAATCAAAAACAGCATTTGCCTTTGACAACTGCTTGTACGAATTTAATAAGATGTCCAATGGATTAAAAAATGCTCTTGCCCTGTTTCAGCGTATGATGCATGTAGTGTTGAAAAATCATTATCGCAAACAAGAATTTCGATGAGCATTTAAAGTCCATCAAAAACGTTTTACAGCGACTTCATGACAACAATTTGAAAGTCAAACCAGAAAAATGTTTATTTGCTTTCAATGAATGATCAAGAGCGAGAATAACTTCTTCGGATACAAATTGTATTGGTTTCACACAACGTTTCGCTTAGGCAAGCTTGTTCACGTGTGAATATTGGACACAGAGATTCGCAAAGTTATAGCAATGAGGTATGTTTACAACAAAAGGTCAAGGTCAAAACTAGGGAAATTAATACATCACGTACGATAGGCCTAAGCTACATAATACTCACAAAGTAGGAAAGTAAGATAGTCATAAGATAAAATACAGGAAAAGAAGTAGATATTCACAAATAAAATCAAGAACTGTACATTAGATTACGTCCCACACAATGGTTCATCAGAAGAGAAGGATTGACCTTGGAAATGTACTTAGATTCCAAATAACATCTCCTAGTGACACTTCTCAGATTATCATGAAGAATCCTCCATATAACTGAACTCGTAGAAATGTCAGTGTTGTGTGTATCACGAAAATGTAATTTCACTGCTGAAAAATTATCCTTAAAAATGTGCTCATGGAGTCTGGTCTGTACTGACCTACCTGTTTCACCAATATACACTTGATTACAAACTTTACAAGTGATTTCATAAATCAAAAACTTTTTGTGACATCTATTTGGATGAAGCGCACAGGCACAAGTATCACAGTCACTATTGCATTGCTTCCTTTCCTTTGGAGGATGCAGTAAAGTCTTTAGATTATTGCCACCATTAAAAGAAAATTTAATTTTGTCTTGCAGACCAGTCCTTCTTAAAAGGGAATTCATCTTACGTTTATTAACCTCATCTACATAAGGGACTTTCAAGAAGAATGGTCTATGAGAGTTGGACGGAGCATTCGAATTTGCTCCATATTGCCTTTCTTTAGAGTTAAATTTCACCAGAGAATTCTGAATGAAGTCGTTCGGATAGCCGTTGGCGATAAGCCTGTTGATCACCTTATCCACAGAATATTTAAAATTTTCTCGGTTAGTAGATCTCGTTTTGGCCCGGTGAAATTCTCCCATAACTATGGCTCTCTTTTGCGAAATGGGTCCATTTGAAGTCCACGGATATATTGAACCACTATGAAAACTCTTCATAAAAAGGCGTGTTTGAAATTTGCCACCAAACTTTGATTTCACAATCAAGAAAGGGTAGCCAGCCAACACTATTCGGTGACTCACAGGTAAATTTGATAGACTTACTTACCCCGTTACATTTAAGTAATATCTGATCCAATGAAATTCCATCAGGCCAAATAATAAAAATGTCATCTATGTAGCGTTTCCATAGAATACAATAAAGTTAAATACCTTGGCTACATTGTATCGATAGATGGTATCTAGCCTGATCCTGAAAAAGTTGTCAAGTTACGAAGCATGAATGTTCCCAAGAATTCTAAGGATGTTGATTCTTTTTGCGGATTTGCGAATTTCATGTCTCTCTTTATACCATACTTGGCTGAACTTCTCAAACCTATTTATGCAACGAAAACAGGAAATTTTCAGTGGACTACTGAGGCTCAACCTGCCTTTGACCGTATCAAAGAAATTATCTCTGAAAGAACATTATTAAATTTTCCTGATTTTACTAAACCTTTCATTATTGAATGTGATGCAAGTTCTGTGGCGTTAGGCGCAGTCCTTAAGTAAGATGATGTTCCACTTATGTTTTGCAGCCGAGTTCTTTCAAAAAGTGAGATGATTTACTCTGTGACTGATCGTGAATTTCTAGCATTGGTCTGGGCTGTCAAGAAATTTCGTCAGTATGTATATGGCCACCGATTTATTGTTCGAGTTGATCATGAAGCTCTCCTGCATCTTGTTAAGAAAAGTCCGGGTTGCACCCGACATGCCAGATACATTAATTTTCTTGAGGATTTTGACTTCGATATCGAATATATTACTGGATCAAAAAATGTCGTAGCAGATGCAATGTCCAGGCTAGTAAGTAATAACGATGTGAGTAATAATGAGGCTGAACACCCAACAACTACTGCTGTTGATAATTCTCGTGTGACAGTTCCTGAAGATGAAATTCAAGCGGTCATCAAAGAGCATCATAATTTTGGACATTATGGTATTTCTCGAACGCGTTATTCTATTTTAAACGCCGGTTTATATTTTCCGAACATGCGTGAGAAAATTCTTACATTTATTAGTACTTGCACATCATGTTTAAGATTCAAGTCACATTCTCATACAACAGAAAAAGGACATATTGTATCTGATGATTTACAGAATCGTGAATTGATCAGTGTTGATCTTGTGGGTCCGTTACGGCCATCAAAAGGAAATTGTAGATTCATACTGACAAGCATAGATGTGAAAAGTCGATTCGTTCAAGCTGTGCCAACTAATGACACTTCTGCAGAGCATATTTGTAAATTGATAGAAGATAGCTGGATTTACAAATTTGGGGTCCCGAAGGCAATCCTGTGTGATAATGGTCCACAATTTATTTCATTATGTTTTAGAGATCTTGCGCGGAAACATGATTTCTATGTGAAACACTCTACAGTGTATTATCCGAAAGGAAATTCCGTTGTAGAAAGGTATCATAGGGAAGTAAAAGATACCCTTGCATGTGTTAAAGGTGACTGGAAAGAGCAACTACCAAGAGTGATTCTGCGTTTTGTGCTCCCATAAATTCGACTCCATACGAAATTATTTTTGGTCGATTATTCAAAGAAACTTTCAAGAAATCAGATGATTCTCAGAAGACTTTTATTGGTAAGTGTCCAAAGTATGTCTGTTTTAAGATAGCCAATCGACGACCACTTTCTCCGAGATACAGTGATCCTATTCCTGTAATTCGCCGAATTTCTGAACAAGTAGTTTATATTTCTGTAAAGTTATATGGTGACATTGATTTCAATTAGTATTGCGCCACTGTTTACCACCACTGAAATTATGTATGTTATGTTTTCTTTTTTTTAAAGAGGGGGGTAATGTAGTGTGACACCTTGTGACATGATGTCAGCTCATGTACGCACAGATATCTGGCAGTAAATCTATTGATGGTTGAAGCAACGGTTGTTCTGAATGATCTCTCGTAATAAATATCGCTACTTTTTCATGAAGAATAATACGGAGCATGAAATTTCCTTGATAATCAGCTTGGTTTTCGCTTAGTTGGGATGATTATTAGCAAATATTCATTCCTTTTGATATCCAACTTGCTTTATACTATTTACAACGGGGAGTCATCTCGGTAGTCTTTAGTACGGGAACGTGGTCTTACAGAATCTTCTAATAATGCTTACATTGTGATTGCGAAAAATGTTAATAAACAGAATCTTTTATGTCTATGCAATCTTAATGTGATGAAGCATTGTACAAATCTTATAGCCCCTTCGTGAAAAATTGTTCCGCGGGCCCTGAATGGTAGTGCAATCACTTTTTAATTTCACAGTGATTGCATTAAGAAGTTGGTGGCTATCATCATCACTATCTCAATGTCAATCTCATCTACATAAAATTAATTGATTGCCGATTCATGATCATGTACAAATCACCTCGTCTTGTGACTGTATGACATGAAAGTTCAAGTCAATCAATTGCGTGGTGAAACAATTCAAAAAATAGTTTTATTTGATAATCATCGTATTCGTTAATTGCAAAATGTTGAGGTCTGTCATACTATGCCGCAGAATAAAAATTAAAAATATTTCACGACACAAATAATCGCATTTATTTCAATTTTTCTCATGCACGTCAGGGCATGCCTTTTTGACATAACATTTAATTGCCAATTTCTTTATTTCATTGCACTTCACATCTACAACTTGTTTGTTTCACTCTCACCGCACATTCTTGAATACTTTTCACTTATTCATCCGCGTTTGAAGTCATTTTGGCAAACTTAAATGCAGCCTACGTACACTGCCACCTCCAACGTTACATATGCTTCTGAAATCATCGTAAAAAGATTAGACTTGGAATAGCATTCGCTTCATGGTGCGGAGCCAATTTATTGAACGATTTATAAGCAGACATTTAACTGCATGACATGCTAAATGCGAGTCTCTGAGCTCTCACACTCACCACTACCTGATTCGCTATTCCAATAGACACAATAAATTTGAACTTTGAGGATGTTTCAATAGACGCAAATAATCTCACGGATGATATTCAATTAAAACATTGTTACCAATTCTGATTTTGTCTACCTCAAAGACAAAACATTGTTTTCAGTTGAAGAGATTTCGATTGTAAATGACGTGTAATCATTGTTTTGAGCATAAAGTAGACAGAAATAATGGATAATGGTACATGAAAAATGATTTATTGAAATGTATTTTTTAAAAGATGTCATATTTCTTTCATTGTAACCAAGACAACATTCTCCTTGAACAATCATTCTTGCATTTAAATACATTTACTAATTATATTGCTTATTATATTGCTATTACTTATTATTATATTATATTAACTGTATATTGCCCCAAACATGATAAGAACCATCAACTTACTACTTGTCATTCTTATATTCAAGTTCGAAATATCAACGGAGTCATGTAATCCAGTGTTTCTCAACGTTTGACGTGCTGGGGCCCAGTTTTTCCTTAGTGAAAAATTGGGGCCCATTTTTTAAAAATCAAGCTTGGTTTTACAGGTCTTATTGTGAATATCAAATTTTGAAATGATTGTCCTCAATATGCTCATAGATCAAATACTTGTAAAACACTATTTGATGGAAATATTATATTTGTACAATAAATGTCTTTCGTTACCTTTGTATGTAAGTTTTCTTTTGCCTTCTCATTTTCAATGACAAACCTTAAAAATGATAAACTTACACTCGTCGGTATATATGTCGTGAAATCTATTTGTACTTCTTGATCCTTTACATACAAGCTACCCTAACGTCTACCACTTGCGTAACCTAAAACTTGAAAAAATCGAACTTAGAAAAGATAAGTGTGTATTCCTGATTAGCAATTACATCTCAATGATAATTTCACTAAATCACAAACATGAAACTTGAACTGTCCAAGACGAAAACAACGTGTATTTTCTTATCAATGACTCCCTTGATTTTGATGATTTTTTACGAGTTCATCGATGTCCACAATCAATGATTGGTTCAAATTTAGCCGACGCAAACCACGGTGCTCAATATCCAGCCGATTCCTCTTTTTTGATAAAATGTGAACAACATGGGAAAATCCTATCTCCGCCAGCCATGTAGTGGGAAACGAAAGGAAGTAGGGTAAGGCGACTTTGAAAAGGTTTGGTGCTAGCGTTGTTGTATGCAGCCAAGCATACTGCCTCTGGTCTGGCTGCTGCTCATCCGTGGAACATTACCCGCTTGAAAAGCGACGAAATTCGGATTTTTTTCGATGAGGGGCTATTTTGTTTACAAAGACCGGTTTATGATTAGATATCGATTAACAAATACTACTTGTCAACGCGCAGGATTCTTATCAATCAGTGGAATACAGGAGCTTTGCCCATGGCTGCCAAATGATGCAAACTATGTTTGGGTCAATCGAACAAACGGCAGACCATTCACATATGAACCTGAGCATGCATCTGATTTCCGCTTGTTTGTTATCATGAAAGACAATGAAAGTCAATTATATAAACAAACTAAATGAGAAAATTTAGTCATCCTCAGCTCCAAGTTTGCGCAAGGTGCGGAGACAAACGACACGTTGATTTGCCCTACGTTTGCTTTCATGACATCCTACGAAAATGACGTAATCACAGCAAAATATGTTCCCACCAAATGCAATCTAAAAGACACTTTTCAGTTTGTGGAATCTTTGAAAAAACGTTCTTTACCGGATGAGGATTTTCAACTTTATAGTTTCGACGTAAAGAATCTTTTCACTAACATACCGGTGAAAAAGACTATTGACCACATCATCTCAATGATCGATTTTACTGACGATTTTCCTTTATCCGAGATTGGTTTAAAGAATTTATTAAACCTTGTCTGCACGAACATTTTTTTCAGTTTTGATAACAAACTTTATCATCAGGTGGACGGTATGGCCATGGCCTCAAACCTTGGCCCTACCATGGCTGCTTTTGCGCTAGACATGATAGAAAGTAAATTTGATAAGTACGAAGGCAAATTGCCTTTCTTTTATCGTCGTTATGTGGACGATTGCTTCGTCATAGTCAGAGACAGAGGCAAAGAAATGAATTATATTGAAAATCAAAACATGACAGATGATAAATTTACATACAAATGAAACATCTAAAAATACATGAGAGAAATTATCAATGATTGTTGAGAGGAGGGTTGAGCACTCCAATCATAAATTTCTCCTTTGACTCACGTACTATGGAGCTCCAATCGGGATGGAGCTGGTAAATTGGGGCAGCCTCAAATTTCGTACTCTTGGCACAGTTCGCAATGTGCCTACTGACAGCTAATACCATGTATTTAGAATGAGTCATCTGCTGTCTATGGACAGTCAGTGAAATTAAGATATCCATCAAACCTTATTGATAACGCATTTGTACGAGCTGGTAATGATAGCAGAACTGATTCCAATAGCACCGAACATGGTCAAGGGTGAAAGGACAATTCCTTTTATATGTACGTATAATAAGAACAATCCTAATATCCATAAAGATGCAATTTTACCAGCGTATAGCAGTCTTCAATTAATGAAGCCCTTTGATAAGTGGAAATTACTAAGGTCATATCGGCAACCCCCTTCCTTGTATAGGATTCTCAGCCATAATTATCGGCCAACCATCAATGGCATCACCAAATGTGCGGATCCACGGTGTGGTTGCTGTGAGACCTTGATTACAGGAAGGTCTATCAGTTTCAAAGGTGATGGTGGTTACAACACCTTTCACATCTACAAGAACTTGAACTGTACTTCCAGCAATGTTATTTATGTGTTGAGGTGTAAGTCCTGTGGAGACTTTTATGTGGGACAGAACGGTGGTGTTTTCCGGAATCGACTGACTGTCCATAGACAGCAGATGACTCATTCTAAATACATGGTATTAGCTGTCAGTAGGCACATTGCGAACTGTGCCAAGAGTACGAAATTTTAGGCTGCCCCAATTTACCAGCTCCATCCCGATTGGAGCTCCATAGAGCGTGAGTCAAAGGAGAGATCTATGATTGGATTGCTCAACCCTCCTCTCAACAATCATTGATAATTTCTCTCATGTATTTTTAGATGTTTCATTTGTATGTAAATTTATCATCTGTCATGTTTTGATTTTCAATATAATTCATTTCCCATGAGTAGCCTGTCATAGCAGGTGAAACCGGTCGGGATTTAATTGACTTGTCATGAGTTTGTAATTTTGGATATTCATTTACATTTTGATTATTGACCTTATTTTATATATAGTATATATATATATATATATATATATACATATGTATAAATAAGAAATAACTCAGGAAAAACTATGATCTGGCTTCCCGACCGGTTTCACCTCATTTCTTGAGGCTATTCATGGGAATGAAAAAGTTTATTTCAAAATCATGGAAATAAGACATAGTTTTAAGTTAAATAATAAAAAGCAATCAACTCATATTCAGCTTGGGCTGAAGCATAGAAATAAAACAATTTTCTTTTACCTCACGTTCAACCTTAGTTGATGTGGGTGGCATTTAGAAATCTCTTGTCAATAATGCATTTCGAAGAGCCCAACAATGTCCTATCACTAATGATTCAAAATTACATGTAAATGAAGATTCTATGATCCCGTTCATAACAACGCATAACAAGAACAATCCGAACATGTTTCAAGAAGTGATTCTTCCAACCAGTGGTAGCTTGAATTTGATAGATTCATTCAAGGACAAAAAAATAATGCGTGTGTTCAAGCAACCGAAATCTCTACTTAGATCTCTCTGTAGGAACAACCCCAGAACAATTTATAGTGTCAGTAGGTGTGATGAGCCGAGATGTGTGTGTTGTGAGACGATGATAGGCAAAATCATTGATTTCAAAGTTAACGGTGTCATCAAACAGTTTAATGCTAATTCTAATCTCAACTACTACTCTAGTAATGTCATCTATGTAATTCACTGCAAAAATTGCCAAGAGTATTACATAGGGCAAACTGGAGGCAGCTTTAGGAATAGACTTACCGTTCATAGACAACAGATGTTTAGACCTCAGTATATGTTACTGGACGTTAGTCGTCATATATCTAGGTGTGCAGCGAATATCTCCTCACCATATGATAAATTTGAGGCCGCACCGAATTTTAAAATGCCACCCACATCAACTAAGGTTGAACGTGAGGTAAAAGAAAATTGTTTCATTTCTATGCTTCAGCCCAAGCTGAATATGAGTTGATTGCTTTTTATTATTTATCTTAAAACTATGTTTTATTTCCATGATTTTGAAATAAACTTTTTCATTCCCATGACTAGCCTCAAGAAATGAAGTGAAACCGGTCGGGAAGCCAGATCATAGTTTTCCTGAGTTATTTCTTATTTATTGTATTGGCCATTTCATTTTTAATATTTCATATTTATATGTATATATATATATATATATATGTAATGATATGTACATGTAATGAGTAGCGCCTGCGTGAAGCGCCTCGATCTCGGATGCGGTATTAAGTGATTGCAGAAAGCAGTCCGCCCTCCACGTGCCTGCGTTAAAGCAGTGCCTTCCTGGCTAATTCACGCTCTCAACAGATGGTCCGGTGGCCTTGTGGTTAGAGGGTATGCTTGCACGACCTCTAGCTCCAACGTCGCTGGTTCAAACCTACCCACGACTGATGAGGCCCAACAGGCCGAAACATCTCTCGTGGTGGTTACATCTGTTGAGATTTGATTTGATAAATTTATCAATTGACAGGTTACTTGTCTAAATATATATATATATATATATATATATATATATATATATATATATATATATATATATATATATATATATATATATACATATATTATTAGTATATATATTATTATTATTAGTGATGTTGTAGTCAGAAATAGATAAGAAGTTTCCCAATTTGTAGCAACATTGGAAAAGTAGACAGCTTTGTCCGATATTCTCGGTGTTAATTGTCTTCTCTGAGCAGCCTGTATGGCCGTGTACTGTATGTGGCAGTTGACTATTCAATATGGCTGCTGCTATTTTGACGGTGTGCAGTTTACAGTGTCGGATAAGTGGTGTCCAACTCCTTGTGTACTGCATTGGGTTTTCTAAAAACAACATTTTACCACTGTTGCTGTGAAAAATCTTCTCATTTGAAAATGCTCTCATCAAATTATTATCCTTACCTCAGGTCTACATCCTTGGATGATACAAACACCCATCTTTCATTGTCGTCTTTTTCCTCACATTGTATGATCTTCTCAATCGCTCTTCCTACCAGTCCACTTCCACCAGTCACCAGAACAACTTTTTTCATTCGTGATGTCTCCATTCTGGAAAATACATTTAGTTCTATGTAAGTGCCTTGACATGAAACACAAGTACTATCGAAATTAGACCACAAAAGCAAGCGAGTTGGTTGTTCTCATGAAATAAGAAGCGCGTGTCTTTACACGTGCAGCTTTATCACTGAACCCTTTCTAATTGGCTGATTCTAATTTACTGACACTCAGAGAAAATGAGCTGAGAAGATGAATGCATTTTTCCTTATCACTTTCACTATTATTATTATTAAATCCCCAATATATACTGCCTGACATAAAAAATGCTCCACTCAAATATATGAACTTTATTCCACTCACACTCATGAATTATAAGATAGCATTCTATATAAAACATTATATTTGAATAAATGGGAGACATTAGTACCGAGTATGTCCTCCCCGCACTGAAATGCAGCTTTGAAGTCTCATCGGCATCGACTCGCAAAGATGATCAAGCCGTTCCTGATCCAGCAATGACCATTGATCGATGAGTCTCTCTGAAAGAGCTGTCAGTGTTGATGGCGGATGATCATATGCATCTCTCACTTTCCGACCAAGTTCATCCCAAGCATGTTCGATCGGAGACAGGTCGGGGAGCGTGAAGGCCAGTGGAGGATGCGAATTCCAGATCTCACTATCGCTGTTGTTACACAATAAGCTCTGTGTGGTCGAGCGTTGTCATCCCGGAATATGAGGTTGAGTTCATTTACCATTGGGATGACGATTGGAGATATGATGTTCGATAAATATCGCTCTCCGTTCAAGTTCCCATTCACAATGACTGCGACAGTTCGACCTCCATATCAGATACCGGCCCAGATCATCACGCTACCACCACCATAGCGGTCATGCTCAGATATGCAGCAGGGTGAATACCTATCGCCAACCATTCGATGCACTCTAATGCGACCATCGTGAAAATCCAAAGTGAAACGGGATTCATCCTTCCACATCACTTGACGCCATTCCTCTGTGCTCCACGACAGATGCTGCTCACACCATTCACACGCTTTCGCTTGTGTTCGAGACCTGCGGAGAAAAACATTGGCAGTGAAACAATGTCATTGTGTGAAATTCTCGCATTACTTACCTAGAGGAATTCTTACAGCAGGTCGGTATGACCTCAGGCCCGCTTCTGCTAGACGGCGATATGCTGTTCGTATACTGCATGCAATTCCTGCTGCAGCTTTCCAGCTGATGGCCAGTCGAGGAACACTCTTAAAGCGATTGCGCTTTTCTGAGATAACCAACTTCCTATCGGTAGCATTGTTTGTCAATCTCGGTCTCCCTGATCCTTTCCTTCTTTTAACATTTCCATCATTGTTCCATCGACTCCACCATCTGCTCACAGTGGAGTGTGACACACCCAACTTCCGTCCAACAAACCTACAACTCTTTCCACATCGTAGCATTCCAACAGCCATTCCTTTTACAAACTCTGATTGCGACATTTTTGCTTCAAAATTTAGTCAGAGAGAATTGCTTGATAGTGATAAAAGGTCGAATTTGAAATGCATCAACTATGCCAAAGATATCGACAATGGACAGCTGCTTTATATTGGCATGACAAATTTGATGCATAGACATCCTGGTAAGTGCAGTATGAAATAAAAGTCGTCCACTTCCATTGAGATTTTCTATATCAAGTGGATCGTTTTTAATGTCATAGAGTATACATACAGTTCCGACTTTATTAAATGAACTCGAGGTGAATACAGTTGGGATTGTCACCAAATGTGTGATATGCAATTTTTTGCAATTTTGCAGAAATTACCACTTATTTGACTGATCATGATTGCAATGCAGAAGGAATGATGGAATTTTATAGATCCTCCGATCATGACAGCCTTGGAGAGGCAATGCTTGTTAAATTAGCAATTCGATGTTACTATTACTGTCATCGGCAAACTCAAGAGTATCTTCTTAAGCGAGATCATGTCACAATCAGCCTGCCACTTGCAGAGCAAAATCACATAATCAAAGACAATGATTTCAATTAACATTGAAAGATGTAAATGGGTTCACATCACTATTCAGATTCAAGAAGTGAAACATGAATTTAGTGAATTATAAAATCATGCCGGTGAAAATTGAGTTAAAGACATGACATGTTAGCCAAGAAAGCTCAATAAGATTGCAACTTTTCCTTGAAGACTTCCATTTAAATGTAGTTCATGAAATTTCCTTGATCATCGGCATCATTTCCGCTTAGCTACGATGCCTGTTAGCAAATATTCATTTCTTTTGATATCTAACTTGCTTCATGCTACTTATAAAGTGGCTTCATGTCGGAAGTTTTACAAAAATTTAGATTTTTAAAAAAAATGAACAAATAATGTTTTGGATCTCAGGAACGCTAGTTCCTAAAAAACTGAATCTTTTCACACAAAATTTTCACTGTATGCAGAAATTTCTTTGACTCCACACTCTACCTCTCAATTTCGGACAAAAGAGATTCAATTTCGGACAAGAGAGATTCAATTTCAGACAAGAGAGATTCAATTTCAGACAAGGGAGATTCAATTTCAGACAAGGGAGATTCAATTTCGAACAAGGGAGATTCAAATTCAAACAAGGGAGATTCAATTTCAAACAATGGAAATTCAATGTCGGACAATAGAGATTCAATTTCGGACATTTTGTCAATACATTCTTGCTACATTTTCTAAAGTACAACACCGAATATTGAAGTCTGATTATCCTTACGGTATCGCCAAACTATAGGGTGCTCGCAATCTTCTTGCGGATTTTCTCGTGTCATTATTTTGACAAAAAGTACGAAGTTTTCAGGTTCTAGGTAGCATAAGTCGCATTCCTCTGACTGCTTTCATCTCAAAATTGACAAAAGGTATTCCATATGTTCTCTCATCACAGCGTTTTCAAAGATGCGGAACTTTGTAAAGGAGTGACAAGCAAAAGTAGCATCACTTGTGTTCATGTTGTCCATTAGAAAGGTTGATCTTTGTTTTGATCCGCCTTGAGCTTTCGGACTTGGTGCATTGATGTTTTTAGAAATAATATTTGCACCAGGGGGGACCCCACTAGCCAAATTTATAACTTTGACAAATTTTTTTAATTGGATTCTCGTACATCAAGAGCAGTCACGGTGTCATGAGTGGAACTTCCTTATTCAACAAGATGTCCTTGCTGAATTTGGCATTGACTGCTTCCTCCATCACTACGAAAAAAGCTCCATCTAAAAATAACAAAGTGACCCAGAAAAATATCTAATGGGACTACATGGCCTTCTTCTCAATCTGATAAGGGTTTGTGCAAACATGCAGGAAACAATTGTACCGGTGGACATTCCCATTGAGACGGAATGTTGCCTCATAACTGAATCTGGTATTAAAGGTCGAATTAGGATCCTGTACGTCAATCAATCAATTATGAATTACCATAAACAAAAATCCGCAAGAAGAATACGCTGTCAAACATATTAAAGCAGCGTAGTGGACGAAGAAATACTAAGATGTACGAGGTGCACGAAGCATCACTTCCGATTCAAAGAATTGAAAAAAGCCAGATTTAACGTAAATGGAAATGAAGGACATTTTGCTGTCTGAATTCAATCTACAGGGAACACAGCAAACTATTTCACGACATTTAGACGGTCTCCGTTTTACTATCAAGGATTTACGTGTGGAATTGGATGCTGTTAATAACGAGGTATAGAACAGCGTTTTAGACTTCGTATAAAATAATTTATATGTTTAGATTGTATAAAAATTGAATCTCTCTTGTTCGAAATTGAATCTTCCTTGCCTGAAATTGAATCTCCCTTGTTTGAAATTGAATCTCCCTTGTCCGAAATTGAATCTCCCTTTTTTGAAATTGAATATCTCCTGTCCGAAATTGAATCTACCTTGTCCGAAATTGAATCTCCCTTGTTGGAAATTGAATCTCCCTTGTTCGAAATTGAATCCCCATTGTTCGAAATTGAATTTCCCTTGTTCGAAATTGAATTTCTATTGTCCAAAATAAATCTCTCTTGTTCGAAATTGAATCTCACTTGCTCGAAATTGAATCTCCTTTGTCCGAGATTAAATCTCTCTTGTCCGAAATTGAATCTCTCTTGTCCGAAATTGAATCTCACTTGTCCGAAATTGAATCTCCCTTGTTGGAAATTGAATCTCCATTGTTCGAAGTTGAATTTCCTTTGTTCGAAATTGAATTTCTATTGTCCAAAATAAATCTCTCTTGTTCGAAATTGAATCCCGCTTGCTCGAAATTGAATCTCCATTGTTCGAAATTGAATGTTCCTTGTTCGAAATTGAATCTTCATTGTTCTAAATTGAATCTTCATTGTTCGAAATTGAATCTCCCTCTTGTTAGAATTTGAATCTCTATTGTTCAAAATTGAATTTCCCTTGTTCGAAATTGAATCTCCCTTGTTCGAAATTGAATCTCGCTTTTTCGAAATTGAATCTCCATTGTTCGATATTGAATCTCGCAGATATCAATTTTAATTATGTCTGTATTAATATTAATTAATATTAATGCAGATATTCTTCTACATGCTGAGTGGGATAATCGCGCAACCTTGAAGAGCGCTCTTGATTGTATTGAACGTGCATGGGAAACAATAAATCGTCCAATTGATCAGATCAAGAGCTTCGAAAATATTGCTTTCATTGATAATATTTTTGAGCTTAAGCGAAGTATAGAAAAGGGTGACGTCTGTATTAATGCCAGTGAAGAAACTATGTGCCGAAAGTTTGTTTCTTTATTTCTTCAAGGACTTCACATGGCTGCTTATTAATTTGCTTATGACGTTGGGAAATTGAAGCTCTCCAACATAGTAGATATTGCAAAACTTTCAAATATTCGTAGGCCCTACTCAGTCATCGGTGTCATCGGTATTTCAACTTGAATGAACGTCTACAGCAGTGCGACCTATTTTCAACACAGCGCAATCCAAATCAAATGGATATTCATATTCGTCATTATCAAAACGTGAAATGAGGTGTTTCAACTGTGGTGGTGTCAATTATTTTGCCCGTCATTGTGTAGCTCAACCAGCAAAATGTAGCACGTGTGGTGGAAAACATGTGGTTTCAGTGTGCCGTCTCCAAAAAACGATTTCAAGAGTTAAGGGTAGGCGGTGCCTTTGACTCTGATAATTCTAATCACACCGTCGATGCCACAGAATTAGACAGGTCGTCTCTTCTTCCGTTTGACTAGAAGGGAAACATTGGAACATGTAACGTTATTGATATGGCACAATCTCTTGACTAAATACCATAGCAATCGAACAATGAGCAGCCAGTTCAACATTAAACACGCCAAATTGTGCAAAGTTTCAGTGACTGTTATCAACCGGATCACACAGCCAAGAGACACAGACGACGTCAAGTTCTACAGAGAAGTTTGTGAACGTTTCTTCATGCGCCTGCTAACTTTTTTAAAATGAGCGGAGGACCCAACATTATCGAGAAAACTTTTGCGCAATGATCTGAATTCTTCGAATCTAAAGGAATCTTGGCGATCGAAGCATTTTGAAGGAATTCAAAGCAATCCGCAAGCGACGCACGACTATTTTTCCTATCTCTACAAGGTATTAAAAATTTCTTTTTACCCACTTATTAAGTTCCTGCATGTGCCATCTGTTTGAATCAGTTTGCACTTCTAGCAAAGTGATACGATTAAACAATCTAATTCTGTAGTCGATGCAAATGTTCGTGCTAAAACCGTTGAGTGTTTGCTTGATTCTGGCTCACCTTTTTCTTTTGTTCGACCAAGTATATTTCCAAAGAACGTGTTGGATACTACTGAGAAATATTAATTGTCATTCAATTCGGTTGGCGGTGAAGAAAGTTACACTATCGCAGAAGTTTGTGTTGTGGATTTCACTATGTCATCACATTCATTTCAACATCGGTTCTGTCTGTTCGAGTCCTATAATTTCCTCGAGTTCTGCAATTTTATTCCGAACTTTAAAAATGATACAATCATTTACAATTTTGAAACAATTCGCCGACGTGATGCCAAAATTCCAACCAACAGCAATTCATGCAACTGCGCAGGTGTCAAGACTTTTGACTCGATCTAAACCAACGGAGAAAACTCAAGAAACTGATAACTGAATTCCCTGCTTGCTTTGCCTTTTCAGAAGATGATTATGGGCCTACGAATATAGTGAAACACCATATTCAACTGACTGATCATATATCGCAGAAGATTCGTCCATATCGTCAACCTCAGTCAACGAAAGAATCTGTTGATACTGCTATCTCATCGATGATAAAGAATGGGATAATTCGCGAAAGCAATTCGCCATGGTATTCTCCTTCTTTCTTAATTAAGAAAACTACGGCCATGAGTGAACCATCAAAATATCGATCTGTGGTTGACTACCGTCGATTGAATTACATGTAAAACAATTGGCGATTGCTTTCCGATACCTTTAGTTACAAAGCTATTGGACGATCTGCGTGGGGCCTCATACTACACAAAGTTAGATATGCCTTCGGGGTTTTGGGAAATCGAATTATCTGAGGAATCAAAACCACTTGCAGCATTTCAAGTGAATAATTCATTATATGAATTCAACGTTTCAAATGTTTTTTGGAAACTGCGTAAAACTGAGTTGAAACTTAATTCGTCGAAATGCCACTTTGCTGATTCCTCTATTGTATATCTTGGTCATCTTATCAACAGTGATTCAATTCGTCCTGATCCAGAGAAAGTCGTCCGTTTGAAAGAAATTCGTGTCCGATCTGCCAAAAAAGAACTTAAATCATTCTGTGGTTTTGTGTCATATCTTTCAGAGTTTGTCGAAAACTTTTCATGTATAATGAAGCCCCTATACCGAGCTCTCAATTCAAAATGTTTCATTCATAGAAATCCGATTAATATTATTGCGCGTTAGTTAGACTAGAACGGCCACAACAATATCGCAGAACACTACGCCGTGGTTAAGTCGTGACCATAGCAACGGTACACTTATGACTCAGCACCAGTACATCAATGAAGTAGGTCACGTCCAAACACGTGGCTTTCAGCTGACAATTCACGCAGTCATTCGGCATCAGTGTTAACATGAATTCTTCGCTGATGCAATGGATTTTCTAGTGTGAAATAATCGTAAAGACAGCGTGAGGGATATTGCTATTACAAATCGCAAATGTGCACCGCAATATGACTTTGTGTGTTTGCTACCACTATCACTGCTACGCGTGCATTTCTGTTGAATTGGATTGCGATCAAAGCGCCATTGCGATAGAAGTTTTTTCTTTATCTGCCGGATAACAGACTGTGAATGGAAAGTGATGCACATCCAAGGACGGAGAGAGCATGTAGAAGAAGTGTTTGATTAACTTCAGCATTGTTTTTGCACGAGTATAATTGCACTTCTTGCCCACCATCGATGTATTGGTCGCTTTTTCAATCAGAGAGTATTAGCTGATGAACAGGAGATACTAGACTTGCAGATAAATGCTGCTGTTTATGGTAAAAGTGGCAAAATAATTTTGATAAACAGCGACTCGAACTCAGGTACTTAGTCACAACAGCGACAAAACTGCAACTTGACACATACACCAGAGGAACACAACCTCGAATGCCAGCATGATAAAATATAGAGCATGAACAATTTTATGGGGACGGCAGTTTGCAGACGCGGCAGTACTTTTGAGCCTGCTTTTCACAAGGCATCCTTCTCACAAATATTATCTCGGGTAAAGAGATGCATCTCATTCCTGCTTTATGACCAAATCATCAGTCAGAAAACAATTTTTGTGACATTATAGACATGCACTGCATACCGGGCGTAATGGTTGCTACTTGGTCGAAGCTCTCGTGGCCATGGAGGCAATCAACCGGAAGCTGTCCTGACAAAAGAACATGAAATTGATGCAGTCATACCCTCCATTAATATTTGACAATTTAAAATGCTAAACTAGCGAAGAAATCAATAAATTTGTAAGCGGTGGAAGTTTCAGCGTTGCAGAAACATTAGCATTTAATATCTGGTCTTGCCGACCACGACGACGACTACATATTCAAAAAATATCTTTCTACCATTGAAATATGACCTAAGTCATTGAGCCATAATATACTACTGTCAATGCGTAGGCTACATAATAGTCCCAAATGTATATCGGCATATTTCACGCTTCATTGATCGTTTTGCTCTGCAAATGAACGGATTAGCAAAATTGCCTTTTGAATACATAGATTGAAGGGCTTAAAAATTTATTAACTGTCAAATTAATTCTCCTTGCGGCAGTACTACATGGCATTGCACGCCAGAAATCCACCAATTATTTCCGATGTCTAATTTGAAATTAGAAATGTGAACGTATTTCATCTGCATCCGAGTAGAATAAAATGTTCTCACAGGGCTAGCGAATTACAGGGAGGACCACAGCATATGGAAGGACCAAGTGAATGATTTTAAAATTCAATTTACTATTTTGCTTGTAATCGACTTAACGAGTTGAGGTAGCTCATGACTCTGAATTATAATCTATAGTGCTCAGACGATAGGCCTAAGTGTCGAAATACTTTCTTTCAAAAACACAAAAGACAGAATTTTAGAGTACCGTATTGAATATTTTGTTTTTCACCTTTGCGTCGTTTCTGTGCCCGTGTTGACCTCTATTGAGGCTATCGTAGTCTATTTTCGGACGTAAAGGAGCAGTGTTCAACTGCATGAATTGAAATGACGAGTTTTATTTAGCGTAGGCCTATAATCTAAGTATGCATTAGGATGCTAATTATCGCTTCTGCTGCTTCAGAACAAAGTTGCTTATTAGTTTCTTCACTTTGAGTTTGTTATCAGACAGTTTCGCAACAAATTTAGAGGAAGCGGATGGACAAATAGGCTAACTGGAGTTTAAAATACAATTATAATGGTAATTAATTGATCACACTACAAATAATTAGATAGCCTCCAACAGAGTTGAGAATTAGCCTACTTAAACATTTCAAAAAAGAAGAGATTGACATCTTTAGTCTTGGAGACTCGGAATATTTGAATTTTATTTCACTCGATTTTCTTTCCATTTCAAATAGCCTATGACATCCTACATGTATGCCAATAGCACTTTTGTCTTTAATGATCGTCAATACTTCATGAAAAGATGAAGTCACAGATTTTATTTAAAAATGCTGTAAAATCGATTTAAAATTTTAAGTCTTACCATAGAGCATATAATATATCTACTCTATGAGTCTTACTTTCATGTTTATAGCATTTTTTATTTAATGAACCTGCCGATCTTCTACGTGAGACTAACGCAATTTTATAAACTCGAACTTACAATCTAGTACTTGCGCAACGAATATTACTAACAAAGATGATAGGCTGCAAACATTCTTCAAAATTTTTTCACAAATGTTCACCGATTTTGCTTTTGTTGTCTTTGAGATCATCCAATCTTATATTACAAAAAATGTCCATCCTACTATTTTTTTCTACAATCAAAAGGACAGATCCTACAAAATTGAAAAGTCAAATATGTCAAGCGCAAAGTTTATTCGACATGAAATAATATAGTTACAAACTACCGATGTCTTCGAAGTTTGAAAAACAATTCAATAACGATTTGTCCTTTCCTTCCGTAGTTGCCTGTACAGTTCCGGAAGAGTCGCACACCATGTTTGATTTCCAGATCTGACACGAAATTGCCACAATCACATTCTGAAAAACACAAATTCTCTGGTCGACATTCAGGCAGAGGAGAAGAAAAGAGTTATTTTACAAACATAAAACTCAAGTATAAACAAAATGCAGAAAACAAAATATTATCAGCATGAGAAGCAAAGGATAAACATAAATACACAAAAACACAAATGATACCAGTGTCAATTCATTAACAAAACTGCGATAAAATAAAAAGTCGTAAGTTTCAGCAATCTAACATCGCGAAATTGACCAGGGAAAAATGAAGTAAAATGAAACGGACTGACTTGGCTGGCACACACGCATAATAGGACAGCATAAAAATTGTTCCGTTTCGAAAATTTATCTAGAATTTATTCATAACAGAAATAAAACCTTCATACATCAACAAAACAAATTTCCAACATCATAGAAACGATTCAGCTTAGTCAAATCATTCAATACCGACTTTGTCAACATTTTTTCGAATACCTCACTACTCTTCAACTACTCAAATCAATCATCTATGTTTCGAAAATATCCTTGATTTTCAAAAATAGATATGCAACCTTCATACATCAACAAAACAAATTTCCACAACCGCACAAACTACTCAGCATAGTCAAATCAATCAATACCGACTTTGTCAACATTTTTTCGAATACCTCACTACTCTTCAACTACTCAAATTAATCATCTATGTTTCGAAGATATCCTTAATTTACAAAAATAGATATGCAACCTTCATACATCAACAAAACAAATTTCCACAACCGCACAAACTACTCAGCATAGTCAAATCAATCAATACCGACTTTGTCAACATTTTTTCGAATACCTCACTACTCTTCAACTACTCAAATTAATCATCTATGTTTCGAAGATATCCTTAATTTACAAAAATAGATATGCAACCTTCATACATCAACAAAACAAATTTCCACAACCGCACAAACGACTCAGCATAGTCAAATCAATCAATACCGACTTTGTCAACATTTTTTCGAATACCTCACTACTCTTCAACTACTCAAATCAATCATCTATGTTTCGAAAATATCCTTGATTTTCAAAAATAGATATGCAACCTTCATACATCAACAAAACAAATTTCCACAACCGCACAAACTACTCAGCATAGTCAAATCAATCAATACCGACTTTGTCAACATTTTTTCGAATACCTCACTACTCTTCAACTACTCAAATTAATCATCTATGTTTCGAAGATATCCTTAATTTACAAAAATAGATATGCAACCTTCATACATCAACAAAACAAATTTCCACAACCGCACAAACTACTCAGCATAGTCAAATCAATCAATACCGACTTTGTCAACATTTTTTCGAATACCTCACTACTCTTCAACTACTCAAATTAATCATCTATGTTTCGAAGATATCCTTAATTTACAAAAATAGATATGCAACCTTCATACATCAACAAAACAAATTTCCACAACCGCACAAACGACTCAGCATAGTCAAATCAATCAATACCGACTTTGTCAACATTTTTTCGAATACCTCACTACTCTTCAACTACTCAAATCAATCATCTATGCTTCGAAGATATCCTTAATTATTCAAAAGCAGAAATGCAACCTTCATACATCAACAAAACAAATTTCCACAACCGCACAAACTACTCAGCATAGTCAAATCAATCAATACCGACTTCGTCAACATTTTTTCGAATACCTCACTACTCTTCAACTACTCAAATCAATCATCTATGTTTCGAAAATATCCTTGATTTTCAAAAATAGATATGCAACCTTCATACATCAACAAAACAAATTTCCACAACCGCACAAACGACTCAGCATAGTCAAATCAATCAATACCGACTTTGTCAACATTTTTTCGAATACCTCACTACTCTTCAACTACTCAAATTAATCATCTATGTTTCGAAGATATCCTTAATTTACAAAAATAGATATGCAACCTTCATACATCAACAAAACAAATTTCCACAACCGCACAAACGACTCAGCATAGTCAAATCAATCAATACCGACTTTGTCAACATTTTTTCGAATACCTCACTACTCTTCAACTACTCAAATCAATCATCTATGCTTCGAAGATATCCTTAATTATTCAAAAGCAGAAATGCAACCTTCATACATCAACAAAACAAATTTCCACAACCGCACAAACTACTCAGCATAGTCAAATCAATCAATACCGATTTCGTCAACATTTTTTCAAATACCTCACTACTCTTCAACTACTCAAATTAATCATCTATGTTTCGAAAATATCAAGCATGATCGCCGGTAGAAACGACCTGCATTGTCAGATGGCTGATTTTTTAATTGTGTCATCTTTATGAGTTGAGGCGTACCCAGGTTATCCGAAATATGCGGCCATGGAGGAGCTGTGGCAATCTTATACGAGAGCTTCGCAAGTGGAGGCTCGGATTTAAACTGAGTAAGGTTTTGCATTGAAATCATTATGGTTCGCTCTACATCGGAAATCTGATGGTGGATCCAACAGGATTTCTTCGGATCACTGATCGAGTGACAAGTGGTGCTTTCATGTGATGTTCGTTTCATGGGCAAGGAAGGAGAGCAATTTTTTCCGCGCTCTGAGAATTGGTCGACTCACTCTGAGTGCAAAAATCGGAAGCACATACCGCGAAAATATGTGAACAAAGTCAGAAATGAAAACGTTGGCTATCATAAAGATTGCAGATTGCCAATTCTCCCTATCATGGAATAGAAGGATGTCCTCAGAATCGAGCAATTTAAGCACGAAATTCTTTGGCAGCTGCAGACGCTGCGTTTCACCCCACGATGACTCGATCGACAACACGGTTGTGAATGACCCAAACTAGCTTAAAACATCTGAGAATTAGTAAGAAGCTGATGGACTGCGTAACAGGCTGATCTGTAATATTTATCCTGGTTTTGCCGTGCAGTTGATTATTGACTATACTAAGTCTCTTGCATAGGCGAATTAATGTTGATGGTCAATAATGTAATCACTGGCATCAACTTAATCATAACTTTAAGTTATTTTCGACACATGCTGTACACCATCATTTCGAGTAGTTGAAGAGGTATTCCAAAATATGAGATCAAATTCGATAAACGGCTATATGACTAGGCTGAGGCTTTTGTAAGGTCGAGCAGATTAATGTTGATGATATATGAAGTTAACAATTACTTTTTCATTAATTCCCGTTGTTTTCAATACTTTGAATCACCTTCCGTGTAGCTGAGGGATCTGAGGGATTCGAAAACTTGCGAACAGTTTTGTCAATAGGCTGAATGAGTGAGTTATGTGGGCCAGATAAATTTAGTTTGTAATTCTGCAAGGTTAATATCATTGATTATATACCCCTCAAGCCTGGCGTGAGGGATGGCAGAAGTGCGAGGTCCACAACAAATCGCTGATTGACGATCCAATAACTAAAGTCCCGGGCTTTGACCTCCCCCGGGCCAAGTGGACACTCCTCAACCGGCTGAGGACGAACGTCGGGCCATGTCGCAGCTCACTGCACCGCTGGGTTGCTCGTGAATCCCCGCTGTGCGACTGTGGTCAGACTCAGACCATGGCACATATCGTGAAGGACTGCCCTGTCACAGCTCTTCGTGACGGCATCGGCGGCCTCGCTGAACTATATATATATATATATATGTATAATGAGGAAATTCCTGGTCGGAGAAAATATTGTATGCAAATTTTTGAGTGTGAGAAAATTATCTGTAAATCCCGGATTAGTTAAAACTGTTGATGCTAACTTCATCGCATATAATCTAGTCGTATCTTGCTCTCCCAGAAGGGGAAAGTAAAAAATGTTTTAATGTGAAATTTTTTCACATGCACATGTCAAAATTTCAATTCACAGTTTCAGATTTCATCGGTTAAATATCTTTTAATAAGGAAACAGGAATCGAGCTACATGTACGTACGTACACCATTCCTGATGTCTTTCGTGCCAATGTTTGTGTAATCTTTCCAATCTACATGTGTTTCACTAAATTAGAACATGATCAAAATACTCGGTTGTCCAAAAACTTATTCCAAAACGCTTGATGTTACATAAGTGAGAAACTCGTACCGTTAGGAAAATATGCTTTAATTTGGTGCACTGAGTACCGTATGTGCTATGCACGTGTACCTGTATATTCCTATTGACAGTATCATACTTTTTATAATATAAAAATCTTCATGCTGTATTTCATTACCTTATGAGGACGGTTTGAGAAACTACTGATTTTCTTCCATTTTCTTCACTAAATGTTCCAGTTCGATACCATTGATAGAAATCTTGCAATCGTATCAGCCAAAGCTGCGCACTTTGGAAGGAAGGCCATAGGATGTTCTGACCACTCTATCATTTCGAACAATCTGAAAAAGAAAATTGAAGCATGTGAGAGATTGTCCTTAAAAGTTATCTGAAAATCACCAACGGGTTTTTATGATATGGTATACTTCGTGATATGATAAATGATGCCACTTTCAATACATTCACACCGACTTATTGATGAAAAAATATTCAAGTAAACCGCAAAGGGGAAACATAACTTTTATCCACAAGTCAGAAACATCGCTTCTGAATAATTACAATTTGATTTCAATAGTGAGTTCCTAGTAATGCAAGACGCGCACGCACGATATTGAAGATGGACTGGGCAACAGAGGCCAATTATAAGTATATCTGAATATTATCGTAGCACGAGAAGGAATTACTAGTAATAATAGAAAACAAAAGCAACTTAGACATTGATAGGCAGGTGATGGTAGTTAAAGGCAAGCACAGTCAAACGAAAATTGTTGAGTCCTATACCAATGAGTTTTACTCGATGCAGTAAATTGTGGATATTTAACAACCATGCAACCTATTTACAGTACTACAAAATGTTCCGGAACAACCTCTTGTCCTCTCTATCTCTATCCGACTGTTGACTGTGAGAATGCCACTAACTCTGACTGATACACACTGATAATCAGGAGCACTGTTTCTGAGCGAAACTATTTATCTCGCTCGACGTCGTTCGTCCCTCAGGATCCTCACTCGCTCGATTTTCTCATTCGTCCTCAAACATTCGCTCGCTCATCAAAAGAAAGCTTTCGGGCGCTCGCGAAAGGCAAATTTTACATTGTTTAGATAATGACTGTGTTAAAATACAACGAACTATGATTGATGCACTTCATACAATAGGCCTTGCTTGCCTCTTGACGTCCATGGAGTGCATGGAATTGTCATATTATGCGTTAAACTTTTGATTACGGTGAATAAGTTGGGTCCACGCATAATAAATGAAACTTAACATACCTGATTCTTTCATACAAATTTCAGCAAGCTTTATGTCTACTATGCATGGTTCGAATTTGATATCAAAAAGAAAATTATCCTATAGGTGCTTATGACCTTGTAAGCTTTTAGAAACTATAACTTTCTTAGGCTGAGCAAGTAATTCTTTCTGATGTACTTCGGGCGAACAAACAGTTCGGTAAATGAAGTTAAGGCATGTCGATTTTCGTGTAGAATATGCTACAGATCCTACAGTCATCTCATTGCAATCGAAACGTTTTTCATTCATTAATAGAAGTGGTGGTAAATCTGAAATCACTTTTTTAAGACAGAAACTTGATGCGTAGTATCCCCGGTTCAATTTTAAGGCATCGAATGATTATACATGATGCCTCTATTAGACCGGACGTGGCAACCTGTCAGTCAAATTCATTATATGCCAAGAACCTTAAAAAACTTTCCTCTAGATCGAGAGCTTTGGAAAGGGTGCTTATACAGATCTACATACTAATTCCCACACATTTCTTAAACGTCGGGGCATTTAAATTCTGAAACGTTCCCAAGATTTCCAGGACCTCTATGAACCATGATAAAAGAATGAGTAGAGAACTTTCCGTTTCATTATCGCCAGTCTGATTTATTGTGTCATGCATGTCCATGTCTATCTGCAGTCTGTGAGTAAAGCACATTTCATAAAGGTCTTCAGGAGACAATACTCAAAGGCGCAAGTTGAAGGGCATTATTTACCGGATTTTGAAAGATTGACATTCCGCACCAGAGTTGTTTATGTAGTTATTACTGCACTTGTTGTTTTGTTAGCACCAAACAGTTGAAACTATTTTGCAATTTAACCTCAGGCCGGTTGGAAAAAGTTGATCGATAGACACGCTACCAGATGTGATTGCAACTTCTTCATTGATCCTACTTTTCATTCACGGTAAAATATACCATGCATGAATAGAGTACAATTCATTTTTTTATAATTACCTATATTTAATCATATTGTAATCCATTCTTTTCCTCTTCTTAAACTGAAGGAGCATCTGTAAATAAAATGTAGCGTAAAGGAAAATAATGCCTTGACTTAACTGACATGATAGACTGCCTATCTTTGGAATCTTTGGAGCGCCAAGAACATTTTCGAAAGAAAACGGGAACAATATAACTGACGACAAAAATACAAGGCAACTAAAGTGATTTGAAAGATGAGTTATCATGCTTGGCGGATACTGATTCATCGTGTTGGGCTCAAGTGAGAGACTGATTATGCGCGATGCCAATAATGCGCTGAAATACGCGAAAATAGAGACCGATAATACGCGGAAATAGTCATAACTAGTATTATAGATCACTGAACATTATATTTGATCTCTTGAGCCTTAACCAACAAGTGAAATTTCATGGAATCCAAAGAAACTGACGACTATAGGAAACTTTCTCAGAGATATATCCGTATACAACATCCTCGAGTCCCGCCGCTGAATCACACGTCAGCTCCGTAATTAGTATTACATATTCTAAGAATTCAACATACGAGTATTTAAGAAGTGCAGTCAACTTCGCAAGGATCAAATAAAATACTGCAATTCTCGTGACCACTATTTTGGACCACAATTCAGCAAGAATTACTTATATGTGAATTGAGAAAAAATAGAAAGCTTGTATAGTAGTGAGAAATCCAAATGAAATAGGATGAGCGAATGAAAACGTCTGATGAATGATCAGCGCATGTCTCTTATTCTGTGCAAATATGAGAAAATAGAGATTTCCAAAGATATATGAGTGGGTTGCGGAAATCATTCGATCGTTGGCCATTGGTATGATCAAAGAAAGTCTCTCACTATGCATACCTGGAAAAAATTTCAGATAATCCGAAAAATAGGAGTGAGCGAAAGAAAATTTTATCAGTAGGAGACTTGCACTGGGAATTATGTGGTTAGATTCTTCTCTCATCCACTGATATCATTTGCCTTATATATTCTTGGAACAACAGTATTTGATAAGTGACTGGTAAAGAAGCAGCGATCATTTAACGATCATCCCATATCTGCCACTCTCCCAAAATAGAAGAAATTGCAGACGTTCCAATATTAGGAGGAATCCTGAAAACATGAGTTCTTAATTGAAAAATAGCAGGAATTTTTAAAAATAGGAAAAATAGGAGGTCTGTGACTCCTACAATAACTTTATGCAGCAATTTTCTTTATGCTACAATAGGTGTGGATGATTTATATTTTCATTGTGGGTATTTTTTGTCAAAGTCAATTCAACCTTGCACCAACACGAATGATTCCCTGGTGGATATTTTTTCCCGTGCCTTCCCGTGATGTGCATTTGAATTATGGATGCTCTCTAAGAAATGTAATCTTAAACACGATTATGCAAATTACACACGGCTTTGATCACGTACGAGCACTTACATAGCATTGGTACTCCATCCTTCACCTGTTGAAGAAACAGTGCTATCCCAAAACATTGTGAAATCTTATTACCAAAATAATTTGGAAATTAAGCAGATTTTAATGCCAAGTGAATATAAATGTCGCGCAAACAGTAGGTTTAAAAATCTTACAAAAAGTTCAGCGTACATAGCAGTTGGCGCTACATGTACTGGTGAAAATCTTAGTCATTTTCGATACATAATTGACGAGCTAGTTGCGTGATTCGATGAAATTCATCGACTTCTCGAGAAACCCCGGGCTTAGTTGTCACCCTAGACTATCAATTTAAGCAATATATGATTAAATATATGATTTTAATATTTTATATATGACGAGCAACAATGAAGATGGCTAAGTAGTTTATAGTGTGACATCCGGCGCGACGCTTCGCTTCGCTTTGCTTCGCTTCGCTTGCGCCGGATGTCACACTTTTGCGGGTTTTTTCAAAAAATCAAAATTTCAAAAATTTAGGTAGACTTCAAATTTCACGTGGCCGAAGGCCGAAGGGCGAAAATTTAAGCGTTTTTAAAAATACCCAATTTTCAAATTTTTCAAAATCTCAAATTTGAGAATTACAATCGGGCGAAGCCCTAGAACCTTCGGTTCGATTTTCACCCCCAAAATCATGACCGTTCAAGGACACCGAAAATCATAAAAGTTGAGAATTTCAAATTCATGAATTTTATCCATTTTTCAGGTTTGTAAAATATATCATGTGACTTGCGAACCGAAGGTTCAGGGCTTCGCCCGTTAAAAATATTTCTTTAAAAATGGAAGAAACAAAAGTGGAAGGAACTTCAGAAATGGAAGGAACCTCAAGAATATATCCTTCGTTATCATATGAACGTAGTTCTACTTTAATGGACATTGAAAAGATTAACATTGAAAAAATGAATAAAGAAAAACACAAAGATAGAGTTAGGTATATGAAAGATAAGGAATTCTCAATTATTATTAAGATTAGAGCATTATAAAAAGTTAAGAAAGAGATGGTCTAATGCTTTAACAATTGTCATTTCATCTGGCGTTCTTACAATTCCAGTAGTTGCTACTGCTTTAACTCGATACAAAATGAAAACACATTTCCATCTTTGAAATATTTTATTCACATCACAGACAAGTACTATGTACAAGTAGCATGGTTTACAACGAATAAAATATGTTGACTAGAAAATGTATTATGCCATGATACAATTGTTTCTGTATGAGTAAAATAAGCTAAGGCACATAGAACTATAAAACCAATGAGGACAAGTAGCATGGTTTACAACGAATAAAATATGTTGACTAGAAAATGTATTATGCCATGATACAATTGTTTCTGTATGAGTAAAATAAGCTAAGGCACATAGAACTATAAAACCAATGAGGACAAGTAGCATGGTTTACAACGAATAAAATATGTTGACTAGAAAATGTATTATGCCATGATACAATTGTTTCTGTATGAGTAAAATAAGGTAAGGCTCATAGAACTATAAAACCAATGAGGACAAGTAGCATGGTTTACAACGAATAAAATATGTTGACTAGAAAATGTATTATGCCATGATACAATTGTTTCTGTATGAGTAAAATAAGGTAAGGCTCATAGAACTATAAAACCAATGAGGACAAGTAGCATGGTTTACAACGAATAAAATATGTTGACTAGAAAATGTATTATGCCATGATACAATTGTTTCTGTATGAGTAAAATAAGGTAAGGCTCATAGAACTATAAAACCAATGAGGACAAGTAGTATGGTTTACAACGAATAATATATATGTTACTAAAATGTATTATGGCATGATACATTTGTTTCTCGTAAATAGAAATAAGGTAATACTCATAGTACTATTATCCATTGCGAGTAGCTTACCGTTTCAATTGATTGAGTTTAGTATTTCATCAAGGGTTGGGCGCTGTCTCCCATGGCGAAGATACGAGTCAATAATAGCGAAGTTCCTTTTGAAAAATGATATAGATTCCGTCGAGTTCTTAATAAACGGAAATCGTAAATATAGTTTATAAAATTTTCTTAAAAAGATGTTATAGCCTCTGGAATAACCTAATTGTTTACAAACATGGCCACTTCCCCGGATTACAGTCAAAGCTCTTCCTTTTAACAACGATAACTTCACAGTATTGTTCACCGAAATGTCTTCTTCTCTTCTTAAATGTGCTAAATAATTAGTTAGCTCTGATGGTAAGATGTCTCTTTGAATTTCTTCTTCAAAATTATAGTTTGAACTGATATTGATGGCGTTATCTTGCAATGTGTCTTCAAATCGATTTATCACTAAAAATTCTCTGAATGTTTTTGATGCGTGGATGTCTTCTTCCTCCCTTGGTTTAAGATATTTCTCCTGAAATTCTGTTAGCATCTCAATACACTTCTTCCGTTGATCTTCGTTCACAATAGTGTCTGAAATTTTTCTTTTCAAATCGGCAAAGGCGATGCTTGAACGTGCCATTTTCGTTAAAACGTAGTGAATTAATTATGATAAAAAATAAAATTGTTGAAAGTCGCTGATGAAATTGACCAAAATAGATAAAGGTCACAGATGATTCGTAAGCAGTCACAGTCTCGTAGAACGCTCGCAGAATGAATGCACGCAGTAATACGTGGAATAATGGCAGCAGCTGTTCAAGTGAAAAGTTATGAGTTATGCGGGTCACAAAGAATTCTCTCATACTGAATAGCTTAAACTGGTAGCAGCTGTTCATGTTGAGAAATTTGGTAACAGATGTTGCTAATGTCTTAATACAGATAAAACAATCAATATTCTCTTAACAAGAGTTCATAAGAATAAAATGGAACAATGTAACGATTTAATTTAGATTAAATTAAATCATTTCAAAATCGAATAAGTAGCAAGGAAAGTCATCATTGTGGAACAGTTTTAAATCAATACCCCCTCCCTTCTGTCTAAGTAGTAAGGAAAGACATCATTAGAGAACAGTTTTAAATCAATACCCCCTCCCTTCTGACTAAGTAGCAAGGAAAGTCATCATTGTGGAACAGTTTTAAATCAATACCCCCTCCCTTCTGACTAAGTAGTAAAGAAAGACATCATTAGAGACCAGTTTTAAATCAATACCCCCCCCAGTAGTAAGGAAAGTCATCATTATAAAAATGTTTTAAATCAATACCCCCTTCTGACTAAGTAGTAAGGAAAGACATCATTAGAGAACAGTTTTAAATCAATACCCCCCCCCTCCTTCTGACTTCTAGGGGTCCCTTAAGAAATTTTTTTATTATAAAATGAGCAACATAAATGAGTTTTTGAAATTATATGGAACACAGACAACAACGAATTTCGATTTAAATAAGATTGCTAATCAATTGGGAATAAAGAATTTTCACATATTGATGAGGGATGAATTACAATTCCTAAAAAATAGGCCAACAGGAACCTTCAGTTCACGGAACAAAGTTCCATCAATAACTGTAAATTTCATAACAAATCTTCATACGTCAAATGAAAAAGGTGTACATTGGTCAGCAGGCGTTAAAAATTATCAGCAGAACTATTATTTTGACCGCCCGGAGGCTGAGAACTATTGGTTCGACTCATACGGTTTGCCCCCTACAAATGAAGTAAAAGAATTACTTGGCAATGGAATTTATAATACATTTCAAATTCAAAAACCGGGAACAACTTATTGTGGGCAATTATTTTTATACGTTTTGTACAAATTACAAAAAGGAGTATCATTTCTAGATATTATGTTAGAGTTAAACAATCTATAACTCAAGCGAAGCTAGCTAAAGCGCCACCTAGAGGTTAAAGCTCTGTTTTCTGTAATTCATTTTGATAAAATCGGCCTCTGATATCTTCATCATCTAAATCTTTAATTTCATAAGTAATCGGATAACTTTGATTTATTTTGCAAACTTCAAATATTTCTTTAGTCCGATAGCCAACAAAGCCTTTTTCAAATTTATTCTTATATTTAAATATCCTAACTCTATCTCCAATTTTAAATTTTGGCTTAAGTTTCTGCAAATTCGGATTACTCTCATTCAAATTATTATTCTCGAATATTTTCTTTCGTACTAGATCAGGGTCGTCAGAAGCATTCTTTGGAGTTTCTTCAATACCGGAATGAACTTTAATATTGTACTCTTCCACAATTCCTGGTAATATCTTCAACCATTTCTGATTTTTTTGCTCAGTAAATTTCTTGAATAATTTATTTTTTAACGTCCGATTGAATCTTTCTATCAACTGCGTTTTCAGTTGAATAAACAGTTTCAAATAGTGGCTGAACGTTTCTGTTATAAAATTCCGACCCTTTATCAACAAACAATTTCCTTGGCTTTCTATTACTTTCTTTAAAGATTTCTTCAAACGCATATTTAACTGATAGACCACTTTTATTTTTTAAAGGTTTTACCCATGCGTATCGTGTATATAAATCTATAACGGTCAATGCGTATTTATAATCTTTTTCATTCGGCATATGAATAAGATCAGCACTCCAAATATCATCTTTATTAAATACTTTTACTTTCAATAAATATTTAGGTCTTCTGTATTCTTTATGAATTTCAGACGCGTAGGTTCGAGCGTTGCTCTCAGAGTTATTAGTTCGAGCGTTGCTCTCAGAGTTATTAGTTCGAGCGTTGCTCTCAGACAGCTTTGCTGACGTTTCATTTAAACCCTGACCGAATAATATTTTAGCTTGTAAAGCTTTCTTAACAAACATTCTTTCAATTTTTTCTCTAAATGTAGGATTTTGAATACTATCTAATTCTTGAATCATCTTCTTATCAGCTGCATGACGAGAACTTAGATCATGATTTCGATAAGCTAAATCATGCCTGTAAGCTGCGGCATCTACTCTATTTATCGGTTCTTCACCTGGTTTCGGATTATTATTCTCATCTAGTCTTATATCTAATCGAGTTCCTGGACCGGTATATGAATGACCAGGAAGATGTTTTTCTTTCGAATATTTACTCCAAATAAATCCAGGAAAGTTTTCTAATGTTTTTTGTATATCACCACCGAAGTGGTGTGGAACTTTGTTCTTGTCACCTCCAATATGCTGACAGTTTGAGTTTTTATTTTTGTTTAATAGATAATTTAATAAATCTAAATTAGCAATTTTTAATTTAATTAAATTTTCTGAATTTGTGGAATTCATTTTAAAAGATAAAAAAAAATTAAAAGATAAAATAAAATAATTGTTTTACCGAAAAGAACTAAAGGTTCTGAGGTTATTACCTTATCATACTAGGACTTAGATATATTCCAGAACCATCTTTAGTTTCTTTAATTTCAATTAAATCATCAACATTGTGGAGAATATTTTTAAGAACTCGTTTTCCTTCATCAACTAATTTTAATTTACTAATAAAATTATCAACTATTCCTTCTCCCCTAGCAACTTTCTCTAACTCTCTGTTATGACGTTTTTGTTCTTCTAATGCTGCCTTCTCTGATTTATTTTTATTTACTGCTTGGACAATACCAGCTGTCCCACCTGCAACACTTCCTGCAGCTGCTATGCCTCCTATTATTAGTGGAATTAATGGGAGAATCCCGCCATTCTTTTCTTCTTGTAATTGAATATTCTCTATCATTGGTTTACTTATGTAATACTTTTTTTTATTAATCGTAATAGTTTTAGGGGTATTTTTGTCAACAATATTACGTAATTTTAATTCAACAGTTTTATTATTAATATTACTTTTCGCTTGCGACATTTTTAATAAAAAAAATTTTAAGTTACCAGAAAATTTTAATCTATTCTAGTTATTAAAAATTTTAAGTTACCAAAAAATTTTAAGTTACCAAAAAATTTTAATCTATTCTAGTTATGAAAAATTTTAAGATAAGAATTTTTAATCTATTCTAGTTATGAAAAAATTTTAATTAACTTATCCTTACCATCTTTCCATTAAGAATTTCAATAGAATATTTTACATCTTCTAGCAATAAACCATAAGCCATCAATGAAGTTGTAGAATCTTTTTTTCAATATTAATTGTTACATCACAACCATTTTTAATAATATCTTCAGATTGCGCACTTAAATCGAAACAGAAAATTGGATATAAATGTCTCCAATCTCCAGGAGTTAATTGTGGTTCAACTCCAAATTCTATACAAAGATTTCGATAAGAATCATATCCTTCCATAAATTGATTATTGGTATCATCGAATCTTAATGGATCAATTGGATAACGGGTTTGATTTAATGAAACTTGTAAACTTCGAATTGTATTAATATGAAAAATATTGTTGTTCTTATCAAAACTTGGAGAATTATTTCTTTGAAAAGTTAGTAATAAATATCTTGGTGTATTCGCAGTTCTAGTAAAATGCCAGTTAAATCTTTGTTCGGAAAAAGTTACTGAACTAGCAGTACGCTTTAGAAAATTTACTGGAATTGGTTTGTTAGTATTTAATCTTTTTGCAATAGCTGTTTCAATCTCTAAACTAGGAGTAATATGCTTAATCCACCATTCAAGTCTATCAATTTTTAAATATGCTTTTTTTCCAGTCTTACCAAAAAAGATTAATTCATTATTTGCTGTACGATGAATTATTAATTTAAATTTTAATTGATATGATATTTTGTCATAATCTAAATATCCGAATAATGGAGACAATGACCAATTTACTGTCTGTTTACTTTTCTTGTTAAATTCACGTCTTTCTTTATATGCACTATTGTTTGTTTTATTTAAATGTTTTGCAATATTTTCTACATCTTTCGCAATTCCTGCTGCATCTGTTCCAGCGTGAGTTAAATCATCAACAATTATACCATCATTAGTATCAGGAAACCAACCTTCGATTTCATGCTTTTTATTATTTTCACCAATTGTTACAAATCTAAGCATTGTATCAATTACACCTGGGGAATCACTTATTGTTTCTATATTTTGAGTTGCAACATCTAAACGCATTTGTGTAAATAATCTTGGAAAGAAATTATTCTCTAGTGCAATATTATCGGTTTCTGGTAATGGTGTTGTAAAATTGGCATCACTATACGAAGAATATTCACAGTGTAAAAATGAATCAGGTAGATATAAATAACTCTGCTGATTATCAACTTCAAAGATTAAATCTCCTCCAGTATTTACTCTACTGGAAGATCCGGGATTCATAGCAATTCTTATATAGTCATTCTTTTTTTGATTGTAACTGACGAACGGAGGATCGTCTAATCTAAATTTATTTTCGATAAGCGAAGACATTTTTATAAAAAATAATTTGACTTTTTGTTTTTTCTCACAGACAGAAAAAAATTTTACTAAAAAATTTTACTAAAATATAATTTTAGAATTTTGCTAGACCAGCTCCGCTGCTCACGCCATTTCCTCTTATTTCTTCAATTGAACGAACCGTAGGTTCTATGGCTACGCCTGTTTTTTTATTATGTTTACTATCACCCTCTACAGCTATGTTAGCAATTTTATTTTTTGTTTCCTCTGAAAGTTTTTTTAAATTTTTTAGTTCTTCAGAATCATTCCTAAGTTTACGAATAGCTTCTAGTTGTTTTAATTCGTTTTGAGACTTAACAGCATTTGATATTGAACTAGCTGTACTACCTATAGCAGCTGCTCCTTTTGCAGCAGATGTAATCAAATCTTTATTATTTTTAATTAAGTTAACGATACTTCCAATACCAGAAAAGATGCCAGCCCCTTCTTTTTGGACGGCACCTGCGGTGCCTAGGAACTTTTGTGTTCCGATTGTTTCTACACTGTCATAATGGTATACAGGTTTCTGAGATGGTTCATGAGCAATTTTATTATTTGATGCAAAATGTTTAAGATTGTGTTTATAAATTATAGGCATTTTTTAAGATTAAATTTGACTTTTGGGAAAAATATCTACGTGTTAAGATTTACGTTTGTGAATGGACAACAACTTCGAGATAACTTTATTAATTGACTGTTGCACTTTATCTATTGCGTCAAGTAGCGTGTGATGTACTTTAATTTCTTTTCTATTAACTTGCATTTTCTGCTGATTAATCTTCAATGCCGTTTTAAGTGCATTTAACTTAATTTTAAGAACATCTAATTGTCTTTTAACAGCATCTAACTGTTCTTTATTTTCTTTAGAGTTTTCTTGTAAATTTTTCTTTAATTCATTTTCTAAATTGATTTTAAGAGTTTTCATTTTATCAACTTTTTGATTAAGCGAGTTTACTTCATTTATTATTCTATTCATCTTTTTCATTTGTTGAGTAATTTTAGAACTTAATTCATCAACACTTTTTTGGAATGTAGTTTGTAACTGCTTTAAATTTTTTTAAATTCTTTCAGGAAGTTTTTCTATTTCATCTTCTAATTGTTCTTCTAACATTTTGATCTGATGTTTATTTTTAATTACAGCAGATTTTAACTTTATAGAAAGTAATATTAAAATTTTTGATTGTTCTGAAATCTTTTTAAAAAGTTTTGCTATATCTGCTTCTAGCTCTCTATCCTTTTTATCAAGTTTTAATAATTTTTCGTTTAATGATTTGTCATTAAGTTTTAGCAACTTTAATTCGTTCATCAGTGGAACCAAAACATCGTTTATATATTTTTCCTTTAAATCATTGATTTGTGTATCAACATATTGTTTATTTGTCAACTCTGTATTTTGTTGCGGAAGAATAGAAAGATGCAATGGACCAGATAAAACGTCTCCAGTTTTCATGATATAATTTTCTATCTCTATTTCTAATTCACGATTATTCGGGATATATGCACCTCCACCAACATTTGGTAACATCATTTTTAAAAAAATAAAAAAGTAATGAGAAAAAAAATAAAATTTTTTCTAATAAAAATAAAAAAATAAAATTTTTTCTAATAAAAATAAAAAATAAAATTTTTTCTAATAAAAATAAAAAAATGGAAAATCCAAATTTAAAAAAATTATATTCGCCCGCATCATCCTGTTCTTCTTATTCGACGAGATCAACGGGATTTGAAAATAAATGTTTTGATAATAATAATAATAATACTATTACAAATCCATGTATAGATGTTAATATTTTATTTCAATTACAAGCCGAAATATTTAGAGAACAAACAAAAGGTTTACCTTCTATAGAAACTAATTATTGTTTGTTTCCAGGAGATCCATTTATTAAATTTATGGAGATTGTTAGTAAATATAATGATGTAGCTTATGTGGAATTAAATAAAGAAAATATGGTTATAATAGGTCATAATAATGTTTATGGATTTATTAGAGCAGTGTTACCAATTAGTAATACTGATTGGATAGAAACTAAAATTATTAATTATATCAATATTAAAGAATTAGTTAAAAAATTAAAATCTTTTTCCAAAGAAAAAATTAGATTATTTGTTGACGATCAAAATCAATATAACATTCACATAGAGAGTAAAAAACATAATGAAGAATTATTATGTCAAGTTTATTATAGAGACACAATTTATAAACAAGAAACATTAGAAATGCCGCAAAGATATGATGATGATACGTATATAGGATTATATTCAAACTTAAATATTAATTTGTTAAAATCTTACATAAATGGCTTAGCTCAACAAGAAAAAATTTATATGTGGTCAACACCTTATACTATAAACAATGACCATAATCATAATCATAATAAACGAACCGAAGATTCTAGGGCTTTGCCCGATCATAACAATCCTCTGAATCATATTGAAGAATCTTATGATAATAATGATGATTCTGTAACATCTGAAAAAGGTGTAAATGGTAAAAAAGATTATAAAAATATTAGTAATTATAAAAATTTATCTAAATTTTATTTTCTTACAATTGAAAATAATAATGATGGCATAGTTGAAGATACTGTTAGACAACTATGTGTCGGGTCTATAAAATTTAAATTAGGATTTACATCTACTCAATTTAAAATTTTATCATCTTTAACAAAAACTAAAAGTGATTCAGATTATGGTGGTGTTATTAAATTTTCCAAAAGAGATCAAAGACCAATATTTTTCTCTATTATATTATTAACAGATAAGAAATGTAATTTAGAATTAGATATTCCAATAAGAGAATGGTATCCTATCATGGAAGGGCATCCTATACCAAAAAGTGTAATTTATGATGATGAAGAAACAATTTATGATGATGATGAAGAATCAATTGATGATGATGATGAAGAATCAATAGTTAGTGAAAAAAAATTTAAATTATCTTTTGATAAAACATTATATGATGAAACTTAATATGATAAAACTTAATAGAAAATACCAAAATATTCGATAAATATATTTTCATATGTAATAGAATTTTTAGATGTAATAAGTTTTTAGATGTAATAAATTTTTAGATTTAATAAGTTTTTTAGATGTAATAAATTTTTTAGATGTTATAAGTTTTTAGATGTTATAAATTTTTTAGATGTTATAAATTTTTTAGATGTAATAAAAAAATTATTATTCCCACGTGTCATCATCATCACTTAAATTACTCTCACAGATGATTGTTTGAAATATTTCAGCTTGAATATCTTCTCCGTTATAAGGTAACATAATTTCATTTTCATCAGGTGCTTGACGTTTAAGAATATTTATTTGACCAGAAAATTTTTTTTCTTCAGTATTATTATTTTTATCAGGAATACTAATTCCAGTTTCTAAAGATCTTTTCCATGGTTTATTAACTGTAGTCGATAATGTTTTCCCCGAATATAATTTTAGAAAATCTTCTACTTTTACTTTGTCTTGTGAATAACCTTTGAATGTTTTCTTTTCACTAAGTCTCCCTTGCTCATCTACAGTAATACAGTATTTTACTTTAGGTGCAATAAACATTGCAAAAATAATTCCACCATTTCCATAATCATTTTTCCCTTGACACAATTCTCCTCCAACATATCCAGCCGCGTCTAATTTATTAAAGAGCTCATTGGAAATATATATTGAATCAGTATCTGTATAATAAATGTATTTTTCTTTGAAACCATTAATTTCTAAAATAAAGTTATTCATGATTCTTCTAGAGTGAGAAAGAATGAAAGAACCTAAGTGTGATGGCATGAATGACGTCTTCCCATCTTTTACAATATTAGTTTTGAGAAATTCATCATCTTCCATTTCTACTTTCGCTAAATATTGTTCATCATTTAATTTTTCATAATCTTTTACTTCTTGAGTGAAATTTTTTCTCAATGTATTCTCATTCCATAAATGATATTTAGTGGTTATATCTTTTTGCACAGTTTTGCCATATAGCGAATTCATCAATAATTTAATTAACTCATCACCTACAGTATTTCCTTCTGTTTTATATCTTTTTCTCAAATTAAAAAGTTTTTCAATATAATTTCGAAATGGTGAAACTTGATAATTTTTTTCATAAATTATACCATCAGTAATATGTAAGATTTTTCCCCCACATCTAACAATTTCTTGTATGTCTACAGAAGTTAATACATCATAACATATACCATTTCTAAACCTGATTACTTTTACATGAGAATTATTATTTTGATTTTTAACTTTATCTTTTATAGGAACTGGTTGGAAAAACATATCATTCGGATATTGAAACACAACAGAGAATATTCCAGTTTTAGGTCTAAATGTTTGATTATTAAATTTATATACTATTTCCCGCTCTTCTTCTTGACGAAATTTTCTAGCTGATTCAGCTTTAGGGTATTCTGAATTTTCATCATACATAGCTGATGGATATAAAGATGTTGCATCAAAAGCCATTAGAAATTCATTTTTTTGTTCAAGTAGTTGATTTGCAATTTTCTTACAAATTTCAGTTTTATCTCCTAAATCTCGATACTGTTTCATTAAATCTATTAAATTACTTCCAGGGGACAAAGCCCCACCAGCGTAGCGACCAGGTAAATACTGTTTTTTTAATATTGGTAACAAGATGTTACAAAATGGCGATATGTATTTTCTTATATTCGCTGAAACTCTTCCACCTTTAACAGATTTTCTAATATAATTTCTAGCCCATAAATCTATATGAGAATGAATATTTATATTGTCATTTTGTACGCTTTTCATCCAACCGTTAAATGTTAAAGCAGAGGATGTTAAATTAGTAGTTATATCTTCACCAACTAAATCTCGCATAACATTATTATATTTGTAGATACAAAAAGCTAAAGAAAGAATATCGTTAACTAAATATGGTCTCCATTCATTTTCTTTTTCTTTATAATTTTCATGTGTTATGTCTCCAATTTCATAATTTAATTTACACACATTCGTAGGAATTTTAAAATTCTCACACCACTTAGAAAGACTTGTTTTTACATGTTGATAACTACATTTCATTATAATAGTTTGAAGTGCTAATTTACCTGAAAGTGAATCTTTCTTCATATTGTTTTTAAATCTAAGAGATTTTTGAATATATCTACTAACACATTCAGTTGTATAAGGATTTTGTAATGAAGCAGTCAATATTCCTCTTTAAGTTTTAAGAGGCGGTTTAGATAATTTAAAATTAGCTTTTATCGGAAAATAGGAATCAAAACATGATGAATTGTGAGCTATTAAAGTTACTCTAGAATAATTAAATTTTCCAAGAGTTTTAAAAAATTGATGGATCGGACATACGTCCTCTGGGTTTCCCCCGATCGAACATTCATCATCCTCAGTTCTCGTAAATATTTTCACACAATTTTGAAGTTTATTAAATTCTAATTCAGTTAAATTATTATACTCATTAATCTGTTTTTTAAGTTTTTTAATTTCATCTTCATCTTTTGATCGTTTAATTTTAATCATATCACTTAACAAACGTGTTTCTAATTCTTTCAATCTTTGTTTCGGTAAACAACATATAAATTTATTAAAATTAATAGCTCCTACAGCGTAAGGAATAGGATGAGCTGTTGAACAGTTAGGATCGGGAAAAGTTTCGAGATCCCAAATATATGTTGAACTATAGTCAATTTTTTTCTTTGTTATGATTTTATATGGACGCGTTGTTAGATTTTCATCAGTAACTGTTTTATATATGGGTTTGAAATTATTTTCAATTTCTCTAATAGCTTTTAATTTATGAGATTTATTAATTAAACAATAGTGTCCAATTGTTGAACCTGCGTGAAAATAATTGTAATAAACATAATTATGCAACGTTTCAATTCCTCTAGGATTTAAATGACGATTGGCAGGACTATAATATTGAACACATTCTCCAAAATATTTATTGAATTGAGAAAATTTGCAGTTTGACATTACTCCTGTTCTAGATGTGGCTTTCTCTTTATATAAAAAATTATTAAACATTTCTTTCATCATTTCTCCTTGTTCTTCATTAAAACCTCGTAAAACATTATAACATTTAATAAAACAAAAATCTTCAGAAGGAATATAACAATATTCACCGAAATATTCTTTGATTCTATATTTCATATTAATCCCTGCCCCTCTATGCGATCTTTGTACTAACTTCATTCCAAAATCTTCATATTTAATATTACCTGTAAAAATCCATTCGTTAGCATCGGATTTCTCATCCAGATTCGAAAACCATGTTTCAAATGATTTTTTATTATAGAAGGTTACGTAAAAATTTTGAATTATATTTTCCTGATCTTTAATAACTTTTCCAAGTAAATTAATAATTTTACCATTTGCTAAAAGTTTCCGCATATCATTTACTACATTAATAAAAGATACATTTTCATATTTAATTTCATTTGGATTAAATAAATTACATAAATCATCACCAAGTTCATCCTTAATTCTATCATCAAAAAAGATATCAGTAATAGGAGTTTCTAATATTTCTTTTGTTCCACTTTTCTGTTTTTTAGTATTACGTCTAATACTACGCCTAGTACGTTTCTGTTTTTTAATACGTTTACTACGTTTACTATGTTTAATTTGCGCATCAAACTCAGTAGTTTGTTTCTTGATTAATTCATCAATCCTAGACGTTTGTCCGAGAGACATTTCACGATTCATATTTTTTAAAAGAAAAAATTAATTTTTTACATAGAACCTCGGTTCCGTTTTTGCATATACACAGGAATATGTAATTGATGTAATGTTTCTAATTCATGTGTTGTTAAATGTTCTTTCTTAACCAACCACCATAAATTATTATACGCCAAAAATACTCGGAAACTTCTTAAACAAAGTGGAAAGTCTTTTGTTTTAACACACGGTTTAATACCATGTTTTGTTTTATAATCTGTAACGAGCGCAACGTATTTATGATGATAATAAAATCTAACTTCTTTCTTCGAATTTACAGGATTTGTAGGATGACGATAATCTTTTAAAACTGGTACATGCTCTATCTTATAATCATTCAACATATTTTTTTTTATTTTTATTAACAAAAAATTTATAAGAAAAAATTATTCGGCCACTCCGTTCGGTCACTCCTTTCGATCACTCCTCGAAAATATTTTCTATAACTCTTTCATGAATTTTTTTATCAATATTAATTGTAATGAAGCCATAATCTTTTGACCAAGCATTATTACACGATTGTTTAAATTCATCTTTATTTCTTACACATAAATCTCTTAACAAATCACTTAAGTTTCTTGCATTTATTTCAAATAGTATAAATATATTTGCATTCTTTCTAATAACACTTCCGTCTAATGAATACATACTTTGTGTTAAATAAAAAACACTACAGTTATTATGTCTACCTCGTGTAAAATAATTTCTCTGAACTGACTGATTTCTATCATTAACACAATCATCAAAAATTACACAATGTTTCATTGTTTTATCTAGTTTACTAGGATCTTGCATATTACCACTATCATCTATTAATTGTATCTTCATATGGTTATTTTTATTAGATTCTACTAACTGATTATTTTTTGCTGCTTCTTCACACCACGAACTTATTTCTTCTTCATCTTCAGATTTTTCATATTCTTTGAATAATGAAGCAATTGCTGTTTTTTTAAGATTATTTTCAAATCCATATTTTAAAAATTGATAGACGGGTTGTTCTGCCGTTGTTGTATAAATTATAAGATTGTTATAATCCAAAAAATTTGGAGTCGTTAAAATTTTAAATAATAGATACGTTTTTCCACATCCTGATCTTCCACAAATAACTGACAAAACTTTATTAGATAAATTTGGATGATGATTAAATTTAAGTTTTTTTTTATTTAATGGAGGTAGTTCACTCATTTTTTAATAAAAAAATTTATTTTTATTTTTTTCATTTTTTGTTTCTAAAGAAGAAGAAAATTAAACTTCTCTAGCTTCGCGTGGGAGTTTATACCTCTCGAACGGGAGTTTATACCTCCCGAACGGGAGTTTATACCTCTCGAACCAAAAGATCTATCATAATCTCTTCACCTCCAAAATTTATTTCCTTTCGTTTCTCATCAGTGATTCTAATGTTAATGTTGTTAATAGTTTTTCTTGTAATAGGGAAATATATTAATGTTTGTGGAAATACATTTAATCTATAACCAATGGGTACAGTAAAAGCTGGAAAACTGAATATTAAATTTGATAATTTACCATTTATATATCCACCTTCAATAATGTCACAATGTACAACAATTGAATTTATTTCAGTTATTTTTGGAATCTTCTCACCTAAATGATAACCTTGACTATAGGTTTGTTTATTAAATCCTAATAGCTTTGACAATGATCTATCATGATTAAAATCAACTTGATGATTTTC
Organism: Prostheceraeus crozeri; assembly: GCA_907163375.1. Lineage (NCBI taxonomy): Eukaryota > Metazoa > Platyhelminthes > Polycladida > Euryleptidae > Prostheceraeus > Prostheceraeus crozeri. Next base: position 58,151 of record CAJQUW010006741.1, read on the forward strand.
GTCTAAAGTAAGAGAAAATTTATTAACTGCCGGTTCAACTGCAAAATGTAATTGTTTCTTATCTTTAAATGATATACCTAAGTGTCTCTTAATTTCATTTGATATTGTTTCAACTTCGTAAGAACCAGGAAGAAAAGTTAGTATTTTCCATGTTTTACCTTTATCAGTAGAATATCTAAATTGATCATTCACATCTTTGATAACGTTTTGAATAGTGTTAAATGTAGAGAAACTAGTCAATGCAATTTGATAATTTTTATTTTGTTCCAAATGTAGAATGGGTTCTAAATTACAAGTGTGTGATGAAGTAGTTGTTATAATTTTTAACGTCGTACTAAATTTTGATGAACCCAAAATCTCTGTCAAATTTTCTAAATGATTATTAATTTTGTCTAAATCTGCCGAACACATTTTTAAACTAAAAAAATTAAATAAATATTTTTTTATGAAAAAAGTAAAACAACAACATATTTCAGCTACGGGCGAAGCCCTGGAGGACATCAGAGATGTCCGGCTATACTTTTATAATCCTCTTCATTTAGAATCTTCTTTTCTAACAGTCTTTTCAATATAGCATGAATTTCATTGAAACTAGAATTATGTCCTTCTTTTATTGCAGATATTAAAATATTTAATCTATTTAGTAATTCTTGTGGATCATCTGGTAAAAATATGGTTGTTTCAGTTTTCTGTTTTTCAGATAAACCTTTCCCTACTTTAACTCCCGTTGATAATAAATTTTCTAATTGTTTATAACGTCTAAGAGATTTTACTGCACCAACTCTGTCTAACATAGCTTTATATTTTATGAGATCTTCTACAGCATAATTATTTAAATCTGCTCCTCTTAAAAGATTAACAACATTTCTATCTAAATTAAAAGGAGATTTATCTGGTGAAAAAATTATACCTCGAAAAGGTTGTGGAAATATTTCTTTTTGTCCGAGATAAAATCTAGGTATTGTTTTTCCATCTATAAATGAAATAGAATGTTCAAATTGCATAGATTTTGGTAATTTCTTATTAATGTTTGATTCTAGTAATCCATAGTCATCTAATATAGTTTTGTGCTCTGGATCTGTTATATCAATTTGTTTATCATTATTTGTACTTTCTTTTTCAAGAGTTTTAAATGGTTTCATAGTTTTTTCAAAATCAGTTTTTACTTGCTCGGTTTGCTGCATTTTTTCAAACATATCAGATTGAATACCAGCTTTTATCATTCTATGTTGAAGATGATTTTCTTTCATAATATTTCTTTGTTTTATTAACTCTTCTAATTGTTTTATTCTTTTAAAATTATCAGCTCTAATTTTATCCATTTTTAAAATATAATATTTGAATTTTGTGGTAACATTGGAATACAACAAAAACATTTTACTGAACAAATTATTTTTTTATTGCTTTGTTGTCTGACATCTTTTCGTTTAAAGTTTTCTCGTTTTAAGTTTTGTTTAATAAAGTTTTGCTTAAATTTTCGCTTAAAGTTTTTAGCTCTTCTAAAAAAGATTTGTCATTTTCTTCATTAGAAATTTTACCATCAGTAAAAGTTTTACCATCCTTTTTATTTTTATCATCAACTTTTTCTGACTGTAATTGAAATGATATTTGATTTACTTCATTAGCTATTTGATCAAATTTTTCAATCTCATCTAACGTAATAACATTATCATCACATACTCTTTGAAAGTAGTTGTGTAATTTGTCATAAATTTCTTTAATATGTAAATGCTTAGTTTTTAATGATTTTCGTTTCTTAGTTATTAAAGATTTATCTAACATTGTAACAATTGAAGTTGCAAAAACACCCGTACCTGTTAAAGCTGTAGCAACTACTGGAATTACTAAAACACCTGAAGATATAACAATTGTTAAAGCACCTAAACTTATTGTTAAGAATATGCCAATTCCTTGTGTTACATTCTTAACTTTACTCCATCTCTTTCTTAATTTTTTATAATGCTCTAATCTTAATAATAATTGAGATTCCTTATCTTTCATATAACGTACTCTATCTTTGTGTTTTTCTTTGTTCATTTTTTCAATGTTCATTTTTTCAATGTCCATTAAAGTAGAACTACGTTCATATGATAACGAAGGATATATTCTTGAGGTTCCTTCCATTTCTGAAGTTCCTTCCACTTTTGTTTCTTCCATTTTTAAAGAAATATTTTTAACTCACATGATATATTTTACAAACCTGAAAAATGGATAAAATTCATGAATTTGAAATTCTCAACTTTTATGATTTTCGGTGTCCTTGAACGGTCATGATTTTGGGGGTGAAAATCGAACCGAAGGTTCTAGGGCTTCGCCCGATTGTAATTCTCAAATTTGAGATTTTGAAAAATTTGAAAATTGGGTATTTTTAAAAACGCTTAAATTTTCGCCCTTCGGCCTTCGGCCACGTGAAATTTGAAGTCTACCTAAATTTTTGAAATTTTGATTTTTTGAAAAAACCCGCGAAAGTGTGACATCCGGCGCAAGCGAAGCGAAGCAAAGCGAAGCGAAGCGTCGCGCCGGATGTCACACTATAAACTACTAATAACAATACCGAAGACAAAAAAACCAGCGAAAGCATATTACTAAAAAAATCCAAAAGTAAGTAGGTAGCTAAAAGTCGAAAAAATAGGAAAGAAAAAGAAAATTAATTACAACAAAGCTATTAGTCCAGGACTCTGTCCCAAGCAGAACCCAAGTCCTGGTTGACTCGGGTGTCCCCGCCAAGTCTCTTCGTCCAAATTGCCTCTTTGACTAGTCTTCTTCTCCACCCACTCTCTTTGCTCAACACTGCAGTAGTGGAGAAATCGATGTTGTGGTCACTTTCAAAAATGTGTTTGACTACTTCCACCTCCACATTCTTGATGGCGCGCTTATGCTCCTTCTGTCTGTCCTCCACGGTTCTTCCAGACTGACCAACGTAGACCAACCTCTATCGCACTCAGAACCGTTGAAGGAAGGAATAGATCACCCCATACTACTTCGGATGATGCGGGCGTTTGCGCACGAGAGTAGATCGTAAGGTTTGCATTGGCTTCATGCTGACCTTTACTCCGACAACCTGGAGATCTACAACCTTCGTTGTAAATAATTTTCTTTTTCTTTCGTGTCTTTTTCGACTTTTAGCTACCTACTTACTTTTGGATTTTTTAGTAATGTCTTTTAATGTAATTTTTAGCGCACCGAAAGTACTCGGATTAGGGAGGCCACCACTTAATTTTGTATTTTATCCGTAGTTTGTAATTTCTTAATTTTCGATTCTTGTGATTGCTTTATTTATTCTGTCTTGAATTGTCATCATTTCCGTTCCGTCGATGATAATGAAGATGGAATAAATTCACTTGCGCATGACTACGGCGGCCATGGTCATCGAAAGCGATAGCGTGAGACCAGTGGTCTCATTAAGAACTGACATGAGAAGCTCCCAAACAAATAATTCAGCAAGCTCCTCAATTTTCTCATCAGACGCCGGAGATTGTTGTTAAAAATTACTTTAAAAAATCAGTCGATTATTTTACTAAAAAATTTGAAGCTGAAATGGCCAGGCAAGCGTTAATTGAATGCGCGTTTCGTTGAATTTTAGTATTTGTGCCTCCTCTCTTCAGAGATGACTGCGTCTCGCGAAGGAAAGACCTGCAAATTCAGCAGAATGATCTGCGACAATCTCTCACATCCTGTCGGAGCTCAGTGGACGCCGTCATTCGAGAGACGATGGAAACGATCGAACGTCGTGTGTCTGGAACATTGAATGAAGAAATTCGACGTCTCGCAGAGTTGGTTGACGATTTCGACCGTCCTTTCCATCCTGACGCGATGTTACTTGTCGTGTATAAGAAAGAGCTGAATGAACATTTGGAGAGGCAATTGGGCAAGAAGTTGTTAGAGGCGTGTGCCACTGATGTGCATAAGGAAGTTGGGAGAGCAGAATGGGACTTGGTAGATCGATTTTGTGCATTAGTGGAAGAGCAAGCTCGACCTCCTCTTCGCAAGCTCGTAGATCCCAATCCGTTCGAGCCTCGGTTCCATATCGACTGCCGACATGTGTGTGCCGACTTCCGCGAAGATATCTCCTTCCGTTTCTCTCTCAGTCTCACCAGCTTGTTGACACGATTCGCTGGAACACAGCCTCACTTGCAGGTGAGATCAAGCGTTTTCAATCTGTGTCCATTCAATGCAGCTTTCAGGGTTACCATAAATTAAGAAATTTGCCTTTTGTTTTCAGGGCTACGGTACTCCCCTGCGGAACGCGGGTGTAACCGTGACAGCGCGTGGAGATGGCAGTGCAATGAGTAGCTCGGTGGAACTGCCTCGATCTGGGATCAACACTGGACAATTACTTCCCCTCGTTTTGGCCACATTCCCGTCAGTCATGTCGCGCAGTGTGATAGGCACTGTTATTGTTGCTGGAATTCTCGTCAAGGCCACCGGCTGGAGAGTGCTAGCTGCGTGTGGATCTGTTTATGCTGGTCTCTACGTCTATGAACGCCTCGCATGGACCAACAAAGCGAAGGTACAGTTGAAAAGACCAGATCAGTATCATATTTGTGAAATATGGCTTCCAAAACATCAATTTCTGGAGAAATGATGACTCCCAAGCAACCCATTTAGCGCTAAATATTCGATGGCTAGCAGTTGCTTGTGAAATATTGCTTTCAATGCTACTTACAAGTTTGAAGTTTGTGGTTATCAGTAGTAAAAGGGCATAAATCGGTGTATTTATGATTGATGGTGGTAAATACTTCTATTCGATGAGAAGAAGAAGAAAAGAGTAGTATAACGGATTTGCGTTTGTGTCACATAAGCACTAGGATGATTTTCATCACAGTACTTTCGTACACTACTTATCCTAAATTAGAAGATGATATGATTCGATAGTAAAATGTATCTTTTCTCCATAGGAACGCTCCTTCAAGCGGCAGTACGTTGATTTTGCGTCGAACAAACTTCGTCTCATGGTAGATCACACAAGCACGAACGTCTCGTATCAAGCGAAGCATTTGCTGCGACAAACCGCATTCCGGTTACAGAAAGAAGTTGAAGCCAAGTCACAGGAATTGCAAGATGAAACACTTCAGATTGACAGACAATTGAGACAGATAGAGGACATGAATATTGAAGCAAAGCGCCTGAAGTAAGTGCTTCGCTGTATTTCTTAGATTTTTGATGATAGGAGCAACCGAAGCCCCACAAAATGATGTATTATAGTTGACTCTTTGATCAAACTTTGCGGAATCCAGGAAGGGACAAAACAAATTCCAAGAAGTTCACTTTTTCCTGGTCCTGGATTTCACCAATTACGGAGCACCCCCAAACATCCGTGGTATTAAAGACATTCTATAATGTACGAGGGTGCATACGCGCTTTACTAAAGGAGGGCTATTCCCTAGAGTTTATCTCGGTAGGCTCTCTAGAAAAGTAGGTCACATACAACAGAGGTGCTCTGCCACAGAATTAAATATTTTGTTTATCTGCCTCGGTTTGTTAGAAGTGTGATTAATACGAAATGGACGGCACACAGAGGAACCTATTAAGTGGGCAAAAAGGAATTCCTAATACCTTACAGAGATAGGAAAAAAAGTCGTGCGTCGCTTGCGGATTAATGTGAGTTCCAGCAAAGTGCTTCGATTGCCAAAATTCCTTCAGATTCGAAGACTTCAGATCATTGCCGACAAGTTTTCTCCATAATGTTGGTCTTTCCGATCATTATTAAAGAAAGTAGCAGGCGTACGAAAATTAGTTCACTTGATGATTTCACATCCTCTCCTCGGCATTGCTCACTGTATAGTGCATATATTGAATCGAAGCCACACATCGATGTGTGTTTTGGTGTGTGCGAAGTGATATCACAGCACGCACGCATCTCTCACTGGCTCTGGTGTCCCCTGCTGACAGCTTATTGTTTGCCATTTCCAATAGCAAGCGATACACGAATTATCCATTCGAGAAGGAGCAAGTTGTCTAATTCTGTGATGTGCCATTTCGATATTAAGGTTACATACAATTCTTCCTTTCTAGGAAACCGAAGCGCGCGCAGATGAATCTAATTCTGTGGTCCACTTCCTGACGACTTCCAATGACACTTTCGGGGCTCAACACCGTGCCATGGAGACAACAACTTTGTTTATCTAGAAGTCTATTTCAAAAATTGATCTACAAGCATTTTCGTCATCTTTTGCTTAGTTTAATCTCTGTTCTTTGTTGTATATTCTATCGATTTCAGTATGAATTTTTCGTACGCTCAACTTCTGTCATTAAGATTTTCAGTGTTTTCAATACGTATTTACATTACTACAACTACATAATTGTGCATATCATTATTGAACTATTGCTCGAAAAAAGCCTGATACGTGATGCGTCGATCAACTGCTGTCTGAGAAAGATACGGAGAGATAACTGTTCTTAGTGGACAGCACGGCACTATTTTTCGACTTCAAGTCCTTAAAACCCCTAGAATGTTTTGCTGACAACATTATGTTGGTAGCAAGCAGTCTGAATGACATCCCTTGGAAATGAACCGTCTCAATCGTCGGCTTATTTTCTTCCTTTTGTTTCCAGGAACAGTGCTGCTTATTTGGACAATTGCTTCGTCGCTTTTCAGCAGCGATTTTTGTCTTCAACGCAGATTGAAAGCATTTTTCGATATCCAGTGCTCCCAAGTGGCAGACTTAGTATTTGTGACTTTCGATTCGATGTTCACAAGAAAAATATTTATCAAACAAACGTATAAGTTTGTTATTGTGATACTTAACTTTTAAAAAATATATAAGTGGATCAAAGTCACTTTCATTTGTTCTCATTCTTGGATTGATGGAATCAGAAGACAAATTCTCAGAATTCTGTAGAGTCTAGTGATTTTTCCCGAGATTCAAAGATTGGAAAACACACTTATGAGTTCATTCACTAAACTGCAAATCAAACCTGGATTTTTGGAAACCTTGAAATGGAAAAGCTAATGGAACAGCAAACCAGCCTGTTTTCAGTCTCTGATAAATTATCACAAAGATGCCGATGCTGATACTTTTCCTTTGAGATTGATAGCAGTGGTTAGAAAAACGCTCACTGAAAAATTAAACAGGCATTAACAAGACCCAATTACTTCAATTCGTTACGAGCAGCAGCAAAACCTGATAAAAGTAAAAAGCGATTCAGTGATGATATACGCTGCGGGAATTTCTTAGTCTATTTACTGTAATAATCATTCTAATTATTTTTTTAAAACGTCATATTTCTTGCTCTTTTGATATTTTGTGTGTTTTCATGTTTGTAACGGCGGAATATCTATTCTGAAAGAAAAATTACTTTCTTTGATGTTTTTATACCATTCTATGTTTGTTTTTATACCTGTCAATCATCTATTGTCATTTGGTTAGTGGCGAGATCGTTCGAAAAACTCTCGAAAGGAGAAATAAGGCAACTCCTTACCTCCATGGTCTGAGCGAAAGTGGAAGAAAGCATGAAGGCGACAGACGTGCTTCTACAAGAATACAAGAAAAGAATTGATATCCTGATGCTGGATATGCATGAGATCCAGAAAGAAGTACGTAGACGATGTTTTTTTCATCTGGAACTTTGATGAGTCCACTTTATTAACTTTTTGTACATATGTAAATAGTATTTATGACAGTATTAAGGTTGAACTTGCCTACAGTATTACTGAGATCAGATTTTTAGATCTCCTATTGTATAAAGGCCATAATAGTATTCTGTATAACGTAGGTTTTAAACCAACTGACACTCATAGCATTTTGTCACCTACTTCATTTCATCCTCATAGTGTTTTTAAGTCAATCTTATTTGGTCAAATGTATCGTTGGTCTATGCGGAGCTCAAGTTATAGAGATTTTAAGGAGACGAAGTGTATCGTTCAACCGCGCTGGGAACAGCAAGGTTACACCCTCACCGCTATCCGCAAGGCTTTTCGCCAAGTTTTAAGTTTAACAGGTCAGTCGCCTCCCGCTGGGAAAAGGTATGGTTATTCTCCATAGCATTTGCGCCATCGTATAACCTTCGCCTTAGTTTCCGGCTAAAATAAGGTTATTCGTTGGGGCAGATGCGCCCTTCCATTTAACAATTAAAATAGGGTATCATACTACTTATTATTTTATAAGGAGTAACAATCTCCTCGATTTATTTGCTTTTGTAATAAAATACTGCCTATCCAAACCGCGAAAGAAATGAAAGCGAAGGAAATGTGACTTCATGCAAAATTCAAGTTTCTTTGAACCTTTTTAAATCAATTTAGACTTTTGTTCAAGTATGTTATTTTTTAGAATTAAAACGCTACATATGGATATAAGTGTTATGAATTATTCGATTAATCGAATTAATAATTTGATTTCTGTTTCTTTGAAAATTAGATCAAATCATTTAACAGAATTTAATTATGCTATTATGAGAACTGAAACAATGGACTATCAAACTGTAATACATTTTCAAATGTATAATAAATCGCAAAATGATCTTATTGGTTTTGACATCGAGTTGTTCATAAAAAACAGACCACCTAAATTGTTTCTAATGAGAATCGATTGAATTGAGAAACAATTTAGGTGGTTATTAGGCGTTTTATGAACATCTCTGCAGTTAAGGCCCCTATGGAAGAGATATATGTTGATCGGCGTCGAACTGATCTATTACGAATGGCAAATATACAAATATTCAATTGAAATATAACGATTCTACACATGTAGAGAGGTGGGCTAAATATGATGGTAGAATTTACCGGTCCGATGAGGGTTAATGACTCGTCAAGGGCTACCACAATAAAAACTATTCCCTTTCACTGTCAAAAATCAAACGTGGACGCTTACTGGGCAAGTTCTTAAGGGGTTGTCCTCTCCTCTTCGCATCTTTCATACTGTCTCACTTTGTCTTCTATTTTTGATAATGAATAATCTTTCATAGAGTTTCTTTGAATAGCACCTGAAAATGAGAAAATATGAGACTACGTGAGACTTCCCAAAACATTTTATCTAGTCGCCAGGTACCACAGAAGAGAAGTAACATGAGTTTAAATTGTTAGACTATTTTCTGTTTTTTGTATTACTTAATAACTAAAAACTGAAAAACATGACATTTCTCGGTAAAAACGATCGGAAACTTTAATATACAAGTCCATTTATTTCTGTACTTGTCCTTGCATAACCCCATAGGCATATAATAGAGATTTTAAGAAATATATCATGAAAGTGGTATCCCAATTAGAGCATTTTGTCTTTCGGGTTATCAGAGCGAAAATTTTACGAGTCAGGTAGAAGAACGATTGGTGAGAATTGTTTAACCGATACGTTTGAGAAGAATTGTATGTACGAAACTGCACATTAACGTAGATAGGTACTCATACAAACAGGTAACACGATTAAACAACTTGAAAATTCTATGCTTTCCAGAAGTAACAAAAACTGATCTTATATAAATATGTTACAATATAACGGAAATATTCCTAGTAAACCCATTATTCGACTTACATTTAACCAAAGGCTCCAGATGATTCATGAAGGGCAATTTTGGTTCAGCACCTGATGAGTCACGTGGATCCCTCTATCCGGTTCGATTGAATTTCTTCTGCATACCGTTAGACAACAGATAATTTCTGTCTTTTCAACTTTGGGTCTCAGAGTTCCGTAAAAATTTGCATATATATCTTATTTTTTTACGCTGAACACGAAAAACGTAGCGGCGACCACACCAGATAAAAACTTTCCATAGAAATCTAGCACTTTTGAAATTCCATTTTATTCTACGTCTCGGTCAAAGGACAATGACCTCGGTCAGATAGATGTCGAACAGGAAACTCTTCGGCTTCTGCATTTGGGTTGCTGATGAGACTGGGAACTTAGGATGAATGCTTGCATGCGGAAAGCGAAGTGACCAAGATGCAATGTATTGCATGATCGTGACCCCGCCTTGTCCTCTGACCGAGATCTTCAACTTTAACGTTGTCCTCTGACCGAGATCTTCAATTTTTAAGGTCTCGGTCAGATAACAAATTGATGTCGAACAGGAAGCTCTTCGGCTTCAGCATTTGGGTTCATGAGACTGGGAACTTGGCGGGCGAATATTTGAATGCGTAAGACGAAGTGATCTAAATGTAATTGCATACATTATAATGTCCTTTGACCGAGACCCTTGTATTCTGACCGAGATCTTCAATTTTGACGTTGTCCTCTGACCGAGATTTTTTAGGGTCTCGGTCAGAGGACATTCTCGTGGGTTTTGGAGATTTTGAGAGGGTTAATTAATATAAATGAAAAATTTCTTTTGCATAGATGTTAAGAGCATGGATCCCTCCTATGCCGCGAAATTTCATCGATTCCTGACAAAATTTCTGGTTTCAGCATCCATATGAAATTTTTGGGAATATTCAAATACTCTGGTCGAAAAAACGGATAAAAATATTTTTAAATCAATATTGCTCACTTGTAACGTCACCAAGCTGAATTTTCTTTACGGATTTATAAACTAGCACACTAGAGGATTCGTTTGGTGCAAAACGTTTGATGGAAAAATCAATATTCTTCGAGAAAAGGTATCTCGGTCAGAGGACATTTTTTTCATTGGACAATGGAAACCCAGTGAAAAGTCAATGATTAATATTAATTACAATATCCAAAATTAGACTGTCTTAAAGAGCTGATCTTCTACTTTCAGATGATATAAATATTAATGGGTGTATTTGAATGTAGCTGATCGAAAATCCGTGTTGAAGTGAGAATACTGTAACTTTGGACATGCTTTTTTGGTCTCTTTTCAGCAAAAAACGGCAACTTGTGAAGAAGGTTTTGGCTTTAAGACTTTTTGAAAACCATGCCATAATAGATGAGATCCTGACGGTTCGATTAAAAAAACTATTGAAATCGGTTCAGAAATATGGATTTTACAAATCAAAGACACATTTTCGTCAAATGTTGTGGATTAAATTGGATTTACCCAATCGTAGGTAGTTTTTTCTCTAGAGGTCAAATTCTCGACACGCGCTCACGATGCGGTTAGCGCGCGATAGGGATATAAGGGTTAGGGTGCGGCCACACTACAAGCTTTGAGCTGAGCGGGATTTTTATCCATGCATAAATAAATGAGGATGGCCACACTACGAGCGACCACCGCTAACCTGCAGCTTATCAATCTCAACCAACGCTCAAAGCTCAAGCGATGCCAAGTTTCTTTATCTTCAAATACGAACTGTGAAATCAGAAAGAGAATGAGTCATATAAAAGGTCAAGAAAGTGTGAAGGTGCAACGACTTATTTTGTTATATTCATTTGTGAAATTTTGAAAGATGTCTGAGGTTGACAACATTCTCGAATTCATTGCTTTGGTCCAAGTAAAACCTTAACTTTGGATAATAACTCATAGTTCTTGTTTCAATATACTTCATCAGGAAATGAATAACTTAACAGGATAACTTATCAGGAATGTTGATTAAATTTCACGCATCGAATATCTTCTATATACTTGAATGTTAAGGATAATTTATCATTACAATATCAGTTATTCCAACAGGTTATCAAACAATCTAAGAATACTTAACACCGAGTCTTTGAAACTCTTATCCTCGAGTTTCTTTACGAACGCAGAATATTCATCTGTACCGTCTATGGGAGCCTCAAGCGGAGGGTTGGATGATTGAATCGGTACTGCCTGCTGTTTCATGGATGCTACTTCAGTCCTTAACTTGGCCACTTCTCGAATCATCAAAAACATCATCATTTGAATACCTGCAAAATAAAAGTTTCACCCGTTTATATCCATTTTCTTCTAAGAGGAGAAAAGTAATCATTAGTTGATGCAAGCAGTTTATTATATATCATTCTTTAGAAACGCATATTCAATCTAAGAAAAGAGCGTCTAGCACAAAATAACACGAACCTTTTGTGGATCCAAATTCAATCCCTTGCCGTAAACAGAAAGCTTTTGCTTCTTCCATTATCGACGTCATGTCAGGTTTGAAACGACCACAGGATGATGGGTTATTTTCATTGGATTCCATCCATGAATTTACCTCATAGGATGGAAATAAAGGCCAAGACAATTCAGCGTCCTGACTTCGGGGTGACGGCTGTTCCCTTCCTATGAGGCATCTGTTACCCTTTTCTTGCGGGATTGATGCTGTGGGTAAGGGCAAAAAACTGGGCCTTTTACCTCGAGGTGTTGAAGTGACAGGTTGGCAAGTGTCATCGCCGTCATTGATGCATCTAACAGGGATGATTCGCTCCTTTGTCTTCGTTGGTTTCTTCAACGAATCTGCAACTTGAATAGGATAACTCTTTTCATTTGAGAATGTATTAAGTGTCGAGACATAAACAAATTAAGGTTGTATTAATTAAATCCCCATATTACCCCTGTAGCAAAAAGACGTTTCTAAAATGAAAAAAGGAACAGATTTTGATTACGTCTTAATATGGTAATTTTTTGTCCGATTGGGTCCCACTTTTATGACGTCTTTTATAGACGAAATACAGATAATTTCTTTTCAAAAATTACTTCGACGAAAACCTAACTGAGGCTACCTTAAGATGTCTAATAAGCGAATAAGACAACTATTATCTGACTGAGACCTTAATTCGAAGTCCATCGACCGTAATCTCCCCGTAATCTTCATCGCCTGGTTGGTATAATGGGATTGAGCGAGGTCAAAACGTTTGCGTGGTGGAGATAAGCGCAGATCAGGACTGACAGATCGGGCACGTTTGCCTGTTGCGGAGGAAGCTATGTCCATACAGGTAGAGTCATCATGCATGGAAACGGTATGCTTCAAATTATTACGGAACGGAATTGAGTTATTAAGATTAACATAAAAGGTGGGGACGAGAGTGAGCTGGAAGTGAGGGTTAAGGATTGGGGGATGGGATAAGAGAGGGAGGGGGAAGGCGCTTACACGCCTCGAGAAGCCTGAAAAGAGCTAGAGAGAAAGGGCTATGCAAGAGGAGAGAGACTAGCTGGGAATAAGAGAATAGCTCACGAGGTAGACCACGAGTCCTACTACTTAGGGAGAGAGGAATCGAGAATCAAATGGAAAATTAAAGGTGAGGATTAATTATTTGGTCGCGGGGCGAATGCTGGTCCTCTAAAAGGAAAAGCTACAGATTGAACGCAGCTGAATTAGGGTTTACAATCCCGGGATTTTCGAGACTGGCTAATCGCAATCCCGGGATCTCGATCGAGATATATATATAATGTATATGTTTTTAATCACTAAGTTTCAAGAAATATTTCAAAAGACGATACGTGCTTGTAAAATGTATATCTTTCAACGTGAACTAAACAAACATCTACAGTAGGTAAAGTCAACTCGTAAAAAATATTGGCGAAGTAAGGTAAGACACTGAATTGTGTTATCACTCATTCTCGACCGTAATTTCGTTAAGAACAACCGGCCGCCGAGAATGCCCTTTCGGATTCTACCGATGTTGGAGGTATCGATTCCAGGAGTTGTTTCACCCGCTTGAGGATCATTCCTGTGTCTCGAGATAGACTGAATTGTTGCAGTTCCATTTGTTGCAGACCGCAAACCGCAAACCTAGCTCTGTCCGAACGAGCCTTGAACGGGCCTTTAGACGTTATTTTAAATCGTTGTGATTTGTCTTTCAGCTATCAATTTACGAAGTATTTTCAGTTTACAGAAGCAATACTAGTAGCAGTGTCACAACACTGTTTATTAAGCGTCTGAACGGTTTGTGTCACGGCATTGATTTAGGTTAATGATTTTTTACTATAGAGCCAAAATAAATAACATCACGAAAAAAGAACACATCGAGCCAAAACTTCTACACACCTTCGCGGAAAACGCAATAGAGCCAAACTTAAGCTCTACACTACCTCACTCACCTTCAAGTAAAGTTTTATCAAGATCCATCCAATACTCTGTCCTACACAGCCTTCACAATATGACGAAAACGACAAAAATTCAATCCTTAAAACACACAACCAGCCACAACTTCTGCGCATCTTTGCGGAAAACGCAATAGAGCCAAACTTAAGCTCTACACTACCTCACTCACCTTCAAGTAAAGTTTCATCAAAATCCATCCAATACTCTGTCCTACACAGCCTTCACAAGTTTGAAAATACGGCCTATTCAGCGGCATTTCAAATCTTCAAACACACATCGAGCCACAACTTCTGCGCATCTTTCCAGAAAACGCAATAGAGCGAAACCTAAGCTCTACAGTACCTCACTCACCTTCAAGTAAAGTTTCATCAAGATCCATCCAATACTCTGTCCTACACAGCCTTCACAAGTTTGAAAATATGGCCTATTCAGCGACATTTCAAATCTTCAAACACACATCGAGCCACAACTTCTGCGCATCTTTGCGGAAAACGCAATAGAGCCAAACTTAAGCTCTACACTACCTCACTCACCTTCAAGTAAATTTTCATCAAAATCCATCCAATACTCTGTCCTACACAGCCTTCACAATATGACGAAAACGACAAAAATTCAATCCTTCAAACACACATCGAGCCACAACTTCTGCGCATCTTTCCAGAAAACGCAATAGAGCCAAACTTAAGGTCTACACTACCTCACTCACCCTCAAGTAAAGTTTGATCAAAATCCATCCAATACTCTGTCCTACACAGCCTTCACAAGTTTGAAAATATGGCCTATTCAGCGACATTTCAAATCTTCAAACACACATCGAGCCACAACTTCTGCGCATCTTTGCGGAAAACGCAATAGAGCCAAACTTAAGCTCTACAGTACCTAACTCACCTTCAAGTAAAGTTTGATCAAGATCCATCCAATACTCTGTCCTACACAGCCTTCACAAGTTTGAAAATATGGCCTATTCAGCGACATTTCAAACTTTCAAACACACATCGAGCCACAACTTCTGCGCATCTTTGCGGAAAACGCAATAGAGCCAAACGTAAGGTCTACACTACCTCACTCACCCTCAAGTAAAGTTTCATCAAAATCCATCCAATACTCTGTCCTACACAGCCTTCACAATATGACGAAAACGACAAAAATTCAATCCTTAAAACACACAACCAGCCACAACTTCTGCGCATCTTTGCGGAAAACGCAATAGAGCCAAACTTAAGCTCTACACTACCTCACTCACCTTCAAGTAAAGTTTCATCAAAATCCATCCAATACTCTGTCCTACACAGCCTTCACAAGTTTGAAAATATGGCCTATTCAGCGACATTTCAAACTGTCAAACACACATCGAGCCACAACTTCTGCGCATCTTTGCGGAAAACGCAATAGAGCCAAACTTAAGGTCTACACTACCTCACTCACCCTCAAGTAAAGTTTGATCAAAATCCATCCAATACTCTGTCCTACACAGCCTTCACAAGTTTGAAAATATGGCCTATTCAGCGACATTTCAAATCTTCAAACACACAACCAGCCACAACTTCTGCGCATCTTTGCGGAAAACGCAATAGAGCCAAACTTAAGCTCTACACTACCTCACTCACCTTCAAGTAAAGTTTCATCAAAATCCATCCAATACTCTGTCCTACACAGCCTTCACAAGTTTGAAAATATGGCCTACTCAGCGGCATTTCAATCTTTCAAACACACATCGAGCCACAACTTCTGCGCATCTTTCCAGAAAACGCAATAGAGCCAAACTTAAGGTCTACACTACCTCACTCACCTTCAAGTAAAGTTTGATCAAAATCCATCCAATACTCTGTCCTACACAGCCTTCACAAGTTTGAAAATATGGCCTATTCAGCGGCATTTCAAACTTTCAAACACACATCGAGCCACAACTTCTGCGCATCTTTCCAGAAAACGCAATAGAGCCAACCTTAAGCTCTACACTACCTCACTCACCTTCAAGTAAAGTTTGATCAAAATCCATCCAATACTCTGTCCTACACAGCCTTCACAAGTTTGAAAATATGGCCTATTCAGCGACATTTCAAATCTTCAAACACACATCGAGCCACAACTTCTGCGCATCTTTGCGGAAAACGCAATAGAGCCAAACTTAAGCTCTACACTACCTCACTCACCTTCAAGTAAATTTTCATCAAGATCCATCCAATACTCTGTCCTACACAGCCTTCACAATATGACGAAAACGACAAAAATTCAAACCTTAAAACACACAACCCGCCACAACTTCTGCGCATCTTTGCGGAAAACGCAATAGAGCCAAACTTAAGCTCTACACTACCTCACTCACCTTCAAGTAAAGTTTCATCAAAATCCATCCAATACTCTGTCCTACACAGCCTTCACAAGTTTGAAAATATGGCCTATTCAGCGACATTTCAAATCTTCAAACACACATCGAGCCACAACTTCTGCGCATCTTTGCGGAAAACGCAATAGAGCCAGACTTAAGCTCTACACTACCTCACTCACCTTCAAGTAAAGTTTGATCAAGATCCATCCAATACTCTGTCCTACACAGCCTTCACAAAATGACGAAAACGACCAAAATTCAATCCTAAAAACACACAACTAGCCACAACTTCTGCGCATCTTTGCGGAAAACGCAATAGAGCCAAACTTAAGCTCTACACTACCTCACTCACCTTCAAGTAAAGTTTCATCAAAATCCACCCAATACTCTGTCCTACACAGCCTTCACAAGTTTGAAAGATGCGCAGAAGTTGTGGCTCGATGTGTGTTTGAAGATTTGAAATGTCGCTGAATAGGCCATATTTTCAAACTTGTGAAGGCTGTGTAGGACAGAGTATTGGATGGATTTTGATGAAACTTTACTTGAAGGTGAGTGAGGTAGTGTAGAGCTTAAGTTTGGCTCTATTGCGTTTTCCGCTAAGATGTGTAGAAGTTTTGGCTCGATGTGTTCTTTTTTTTGTGATGTTATTTATTTTGGCTCTATAGTAAAAAATCATTAACCCGAGGACACGCGCACACTATGCGTGAGTCACTCTATAAAGCAATGATCCTACGTGTAAGGCAAGATTGATGTTGTTATAACGTCATTTGATCGTATTATACAGAAGTCCTCGACTGAAGGCAGCAAGGAAGAAACGAACGCTCATATTAATGTAGAGCTGCAATTATTAATGAAGTATGGGGAATATGGGTGCTGCTATTGTGCTTGTCTGTGAATTCAAACTGCATGCTCATCGACTTCGCTAGTGCAAATTACGCTGTTCAAGTTCAATTCCATTGTTCACGTGTTTGTCTTGGAGATTCGGTTCCGTTTTGACATCAGCTGCTGGCTAGTGATAAAAAGTTGTGATTTTTCAATCATTTGACGTAAACATTGTTATCATGTAGCTAAACAGATGATTTCAGAAGTCCGCTTACTGCACTGTCTAATGCTAACAATTACATAAGTATGCAGGAATATTTTTGTTACATCGACAAATTAATTTATAAACATTTGTAAAATTTTTCAGATATGAACATTTAGGTGATTATGATAATATTTGTCAAATAATAGTCAAAGATGTATCAAAAATTATTAAAAAATATATCAAATATGCAGTATTTGATTGTTTTATAAAACAATTATCTAATATTTGTAAAATTTGTCACCATCAGTCATATATGCGATAAATTATTTCGGTTTTTTCAACCCGGGAATATTGTAAAAATTGAAAAGAATAATCTTTATTTTATCAATACGAATTTATCATCAATGTTCAACCGAGATTTATGCATGAATCATCAATGCAAGTTTTTAAGATATTATAATTGCGTATTTTTGGTTCAATAATGATAATCGATGTATTTTGACAATGCATATAAGCTTTCCAATCATTAAACATGCTTACCAACAATGATTTTCAATTTTGAATAATCTTTATTTTATCAATGCGAATTTATCATCAATGTTCAACCGAGATTTATGCATGAATCATCAATGCAAGTTTTTAAGATATTATAATTGCGTATTTTTGGTTCAATAATGATAATCGATGTATTTTGACAATGCATATAAGCTTTCCAATCATTAAACATGCTTAACAACAATGATTTTCAATTTTGAATTTTCCATGGATTTATTGGAATCATCGATCATGGATTCTGTGTCCATGGCTGGGCTACTACGGTTACCACCACGCCAACCGATAAGTGTGGAATATCAAACACTCGATCTGCAAGTCACAGAAATGTGGTTCCAACAAATAAAGAAGGCGATAATTCCTGAACGAAGTAACCACTCAAAGAAGTATGACCACAGTCGTATCGACGATCACAAGCTGAGTCGATGGCATAAATAATTTCCAAAATGGCCGACGGGAAACGCATAAAAATCCAAGAAAATGTAACTTCCGATTCACAATGACGGAGCGACGTCAAGCATGCAGCATCGAGTAGTGATGCTAAGTACTAATGCTCTCGTGTTAGCGCAGCATCGATCACATCTTGCGATATTTGGACACATCATCTGGAGCAGTGCGCTTGTAATCTGTTGACATCTCAAAAGCTTTAGATCGTACCTTCCCCATTCTGTTCTTGTAAATGCATGTGAAAATTTCATTTGCCACCCTTCATTATCAATTGGATAATCAATTTTTTGACTTGTCGATCTCAAAGAGTGTTTTTTAATGGAACTTTGTCTGAGTGGAGTGATGGCGCCCCACAGGGAAGCGTGATTGGCCTAGTTCTTTCTGTTGATGAATTGCGCCCTACATGTTGTAATACCAAATTAATTAAATATATAGTGATGACTTTTTATTTCTCCATTTTCTGTGGAATAATGATGAAAACATGTTGTACAATGAATCGAATCATCTTGTTTCATGTCAAATGATGTTCGAATACACAAAATCGCAAAATATACAAAATATCGCCGTCATTTTGATGGAAGTTTATTTGGTAGACTCCTGAGCGCTTTCGCGGCCTCTCTTCATGAAGAATACGGCCGTAATGACAAAGACAGAGCAGAGATTCAATCACAGCGAATACTTAATCAATAAACACACAGAGATCTTTCAACCACTGACATGACGTCATGCAGGTAGAAATGAAGCAATAACAAATTAACTTACTGAAGGCAGAGGGCACATAACTCACATTGCAAAATAAGATACAGAAAAATAAAGTGTAAATAAGATAAAGAGGGACGGAAAATCATAATGACAAAAGAAAAAAATCACCAAGGCAAAGACAAAACACGTTTGGAAATGCTTCTTATTTAGAAAAAACATCGTTTTTTACTGCTTGTGTTAACTTGTCTTAAGTTAAGATCATATTTATGTGCGAGTAGCTTTTCTATGGCTTGTGATACTTCAATTTTTCTTATTACAAATCGAGTTTTGTAGCTTCGAAACCATCAATTACTTTCGAGTCTACGGAAGGGCTGCCTATTTAACATTTCATCTCGCACGTGCAGCCACTTTGCATCAGAAGACATAGATTTCTGCATAGATGTCTATGCTCCTTATAATGACACGAAATACTTTCATACCCTGACGTGCTGAGCGCTATGAATTTCATTTTGAATTTGAAATTTTCATTGATAATCAAAATCTGGCAGTTTGATATCATTCCACCTGCGTGTTTTCACTGTGAATGCACTTTGTGAAAGGTTTGTTTGTGAAGTTGAGGCTGTGATGGAAAATGATCAAATTTGAAGAACAGAAGAAGTCTTTTCTCATCAATTTATGTGATGGACAATTGAATGGAAAGAAATGAACGGAAAGTAAATGGAAAATAATTTCTTCATCTTTTCATTCAGGAATATTCTCGAAGGTCATTTTATTTGCAAATTAAAAACGAAAAGAAACCAAAAGTGATTTTTATTTCAAATTCATCAGAAAATGTGAAAATAAAATGAATTTGAAGTCATTGAGTTCTTAGCGATGTTGGATGTGGAGGACCGGACAGCGATTTTCAGGAATTATAAAGACTTCGTCGTCGTCTTCAAGGAATTCCTGTTTGCGATCCTTCCGATACTTCTCCTGTCCCTCTGCGGTTGTGTAGAAGGTGCCTCCTCTACCCTTCTCCGCCACTTCGAACATTTTCTCTCCATCTTCGGAGACCGCTGTCAATCGACACATCTTCCACTGCTGCGGAGGTTTCTTCATCATTTCTTGGAGAACATTCCGCAGTTCTCCGACAGTTGGCGGTCTCCGGAGGTGGAGGACGTAGAATCCCCATTTCAATGCACCCGTGATGTCACACAGATAGAACTGAACTGCAAAGAAGAGAAAATGAATGAATTTGACGCCAAGAATTTGTTTGGAATAATTCAGTTGAAGGTTCTGTTCATGGAAACATTAGAAGAAAAAAGTTTTTTAATTTTCACGAAGTTGTTTGAATTTGACAACATTTTTATAAAATTCTCAAAAATAAAATTCAATTATAAAATAACAAGCGATGTTTTGTGAAGATTTGAAACAAATTTGATATTTTAGATTTATTTCAGCCATTCTCCGCAGCTGTCGTCAGATTAGGAAAATGAAATGACAGAA
The DNA here is from genome assembly GCA_907163375.1 of Prostheceraeus crozeri. Taxonomy (NCBI): domain Eukaryota; kingdom Metazoa; phylum Platyhelminthes; order Polycladida; family Euryleptidae; genus Prostheceraeus; species Prostheceraeus crozeri. The sequence goes on from CAJQUW010006741.1 coordinate 78,524, forward strand.
GTCTTTAAAATATCAAAAACAATTAAAAATAATTTGATAAAAATTCATTTCGTTGATGTTCCTTTCCCATGAAGGACGACTCTGTATAGAATGTTTTTTAAACACGAACTAAAGTTTAGAAATTCAATCTAGAAAGGCAATGTGAAGAAGTTTGCAAATTGAAGGTTTTGATCAACAGTTCAATGATCGGCGTTTAGGAAATTTGATATTTGCAGATCTCTCGTCCTAATTAGATAATTTGCTCGTATTTATAATTTTTACATTTTTTCGCATTTTTAATCGTCTCGTATTAAGAAAATCTTTAAAATGCATTAGAATGCAATATCAATAACATCAGTCTATTTAACGAAATTACTTATAAATTCCTATGAAGGAATAGTAGACTCAAGAGGTTCATTTTCGGAGCTTCAAAATTCATTTAATTTAAAATCTTGATAATTACTCTTTTCACGAAAAATTCAAACCGAACATGAGTTTTTCGATCATTGCAAAGCGGACAAATAATGTTCTGTTAATCAATTTCCAAATAAGGAAAGGTAACTTACTTCTTTGAAAAGCGAAGTCCCTGTTGGAGGGACTCCAAATTTCCTTGAGGTATGATTATGATGGCCATTGACCATCCGAAAGGGTTCCCTTTAATCTAGCTGATTTTGCATATGCCGAATTATTTCGCAAAATTAAAAAAAGACCATGCATAGAATTCGGTTGTGTAGACACTCAAGGAGATCAAGAGGCGAAAGAGTCTCATTTTCGAGGTTTTATATTAACATTCTCAACAAATCTGCAAGCTTGTCTATTTTCAAGTAAGCAAAACTATGAACGTGTTGCTACTTTTCTATAATATCTTTTTGCATCAATCCATAAGATGTGAAAATAAATATACTGCCGGTGCTTTGAAACAAAAATTGAAAACAAAATTGACCTGATTATCCATCATAATTAAGCCAACAATGAAATCTAAATATGTAAATTCAGTCGTCGATATCATTTGTTCTCGATAACATGAATGAACAACTTCTTAATATCCTTTCATTGAGACTACAACAACTCTGTTTCTTTCTGTTGCTCTGTCTCAGCTTTAATTATTTAACGAAAGAAGATGTAAAGAATCTCACGGGAACTGCGTTATTCCATGGCAAAATTTTCATAACGAATTTATTAATTGGATGTTCTGTTAGAACTTACTAGGAACCACGGGTCTGGACGGAGGAGGCAGAGGACACTCAGTCGCAGATTCTTTCTTTGGAACATCTGCAAAAACGAAAACATTTCTATTATACCTTTGAATAAGAGAGCTCTGTTGTATCAAATTATTGACTATGAGAAATTCATTCATATGCAAATGATGCAGAAAGTGCAGGTACTACAACTAGAGAACAATTCCTCGGTCAATTTCAATTGCAAGATTTCTCAAAACACTTGAAGGCTACTGTCAAGAATAGAGGCAGTCCCACAGAATTAGATTGTTTAATCGTATCACTTTCCTAGAAGTACAAGTTGAAAACTGTACCATACAGTTGAAATACATCGAGTTCAATTTAGGATATTGTACTTGCAATTAGATCTATCGTTGTCTTATGCGTAAGTTTATTCATTATGCAACTTTCCAGGAGGTAAGTAAAATATCGATCTTTCAAGTTTATTACGATTTGTTTTCGAAGTAAAATTCCTCGATGCGCTTCGTCTCCATGGTCAGTCTAAAGGCTCTTCACTTTCAGTGAATTTTACTTCGCAAAAAAATCAAAATCGTCCTCAATTTAAAGGAGCGATATTTTTCCTGCCTCGTGGAAGTTTACACAACATTTGCAGTTAATTTGCTCTATCTTCACATGCAGTCTACTGCACTACGTGTATTTACGTGCGGTGTACAGGCTACAAACAAACTTACTACGATATGCAGTAAGAAATAAGCATAGTGCTTATTGAAAGTGGTCGCAAGAGTGTGGGAGTCTGGAAAGATGTCCAAATGTTGGACATTTGCAGATGGCTCGACTGAGGAATTGAAGTTTGCAAGCTCTCATGGAACGACTGGTGGAACATGGGCTACTGGCAGTGAACCGGAAGCATCAATGGACATATGATGTGTTCCATGTCCCTGCTAATCTGACACGTTGAGGAATCCGGACCGACCCACAATGTTATCTGTGACATGCCAATCCTCGTAGTGCCCTCTCTGGCTATCATGTGGCACTGTAGAGAGCATGCTGCACGCACCGGTGCGACTTGGTCCTGCAAGCGATTGTGGAAGCAGTCTCTCCCCCCCACGTTTGTGAAGTTAGCGGAACCACCCAAAAGAACCACTACTATCTTTAAATTTGAATTTCTCTATAGCGACTGCGAATTTGTGGAATCTGATCAAAATTGAATTGAAATTGATAAAGTAGAAGTTGTTTCGAACAGGATCTCTCTGTACTAAATAATGATTCACTAATAGATGAAATTGCGAAAAAATTGTAATTTGTTCACGAAAAACGCGCAAAATTGCAATTGTTTTATAAGCAGCAAAAGCCGTTTAAGAAAATTGCAATTTATGAAGAAGTATATGTTGCAATTTTCTGAGAACGTGTGTAAATAGATTGCAACTTGATGGTTACAGAGGTATAAATACTTGTATAGGAACAAAAGGCATCTGCACTGAATATTATGAATGATTTGAGCAGCGTTGAGCTTTTTAGGGAAAACACCTGAGCACTACGCTTACATCCATGATCCACAACAGTTCACGTTTTCTGTTGACTTGGTGCGGACTTCTGATTATAGTTGCTTACAAACTTTAAAAACAAATGCACTAATTGTGGGAACTTTTCTACTTGAATAGCATTTCTAGCAGCTACATATTCAACTGTACCACGGAGGATGGAGCACAGCTTATCACGTGCGAATCACGCGAAAACGCTAAAACACGCATGTTACACACGTGAGAATTATGTAGATATGTGAAATTGTGCTATTCACGTGACATTCACGCGTGTTAGTTTCTTTTATAAATAACACGTGTGATGCTCGTGTGAATATTTTGCCCCAGCAGCAGGTTTGTTCCTAAATTTTACTAGCGTTATCGGTATTTATGATGATCGCGAGAACATCGAAATGTTTCACAATGTCTGACAAGTTGCATATAGACTTCTACGAGATAATACAGGAAATATCAATACATCAGAAAATTGATACCAGCGATAGAAGACTTGGGGGACTTGTCAGTAATGGTAAATGTTCACCGTCTCGACGTATTCCAGAATATCAAAAAGTAGATAAAAATTCATGCTCATAATTGAGTGTATTGAAGTATTGAGTGTATAGGCCATTGTCTTTGGTATAGGCTGTTCCTGTTATTTGCTAACTATCACAAAAATATACGATTTCTTGACGCCATCAGGTATGCATCAAACTACAACTTACCAAAGAAGGCTAATCACTACCACACCAGAATCGTAAATAGCAAAATCAAAATAAACTACTAAGTTGATTGAATAGAATAGCCAGTTTGATGTTCAATGTCTCTGCTCAATTCTTGCTGTACTTGAGTAAGTACCATATTTCGATTAAATATACAGGAAATTAGCAGAAACTGGTTCCCATTTTTTATTGACTGTTTTTTGTTGATTGTTAGTTTACAGTGTTTCTAAGTTGCCAGGCTTTTTAAAATCAAATGCTTTTAAACAAATATAAGTATTCTTTGGGGTTTAGGAAAACGAGAAGAATCATGTAAGCATGATGGTTTTATGCTAGTTTATGTGCAACATAATGGACCGTTATTAATGAGACACAAAGAAACGGTACTATGAGCTAAGAGTAAGAGTTGTAAAAAGCATGGAATTCTTAAAAAAAGGCTTTAATGCCTTCTAATTCTAAATTCTAATTCTAATTGCTTCTAATGAATCATATTCTTTGACAATCTAATGTAAAATACCGGTCCCACAAACAATATACAGAAGTCAGTGAAAGAATATCTAGGAAGTCTAGAATTCATCCGATTATGCAAATTACAATTGGAGACCATGGAATTACGCAAGTCCGGGACGACGTCCCTTGGTTAGATGGAGCCATAGACATCGAATGATGTCTATGGATGGAGCGACCCCCATGCTAAAACTTTTTTGGCAGAACCTGGACGAGGTCTTCGAGTGGAGGAGATGCACTGTCGGAGAAACAACAGCTGAGATCCGGTCATCAAGTAAGCAAATTAATTGGTGCTGACAATGGTGCATGGTACTTACGTAGTTCATCATGAAATAGAATTAATAAATGATACATTGACAGTCTAACTCGAGAAATTGTAAGCTGTAGAAGGCATTCAACTGTGCATCAAGGATTTATTGTAGACTTTTTAACATAGTTATGTTGTCAGTCAAAGCATTCACAACAACTCTATGAATTCGTCTCTATTATTGATTTAGAAACCTGACATCTAAATTTTGTTTATTTCAATAGAAATTCAATCCTTTGGATAGTTTTAACTGATCAAACATGGGCGCACAACGCGCGTTGTTATTTTCTACTATTCCTTCATCGACTGTATTATATCTAAAATGAAGATGATATATGTAACACTTCGTTGTCTCAATCTAAGATTAATTACATTTTTATCTTTGTCACTGTAAGCAGGTATTAATGACTGGAGGGCGGAAAGCATTAAGAACCCATCTTAAAATTTTGTTTTTAGGTTGTCTAATTGGAATGCCTTGTGAAATAATCCAGCATAGTTGAGGCCAAAGCTAGCATTCTAGAAATAGAACTATTTACTTCCTCCTTAGCCCCTGCTGATAATGCTATGAATCCTTGCAGGAAAAGCACGCTGTTTTGTGCATCGAGCAACAGCATCGCGTCTACTTACATGTATTGTGTTGAAATAGAAACTAATACTTCTAATCACGCCAACACCAAGCAGATGAAATTTAAGATGCTCCGGAAAGTATTATATTTTAAGAAATTTGGAAGAGCTCTCCTGATTAATGCAGCGAAACATCAAATTACCTTATATAACCGCTCGGCATCCGGTGACACACTCCATATTCTTCTCTGCAATTATCTTAAGGTGTGGCTATTTTCAAGTCCGGATGGTGTCACCCGGTTGGTAAGCCGGTCAAAGTATACTATGACTCTGAAAGATCGTAGAGCAAGAGAGAAACTTGGCGAAATATGCAGAAATTGTTGATATTTGATCATATTTTGCTAAGAAAGAATGATCAGGTCAGGAGTTGCTCTTTGATTTTAGTGAAAGCAGCCTAGAACCTGACTGTAGATGATATTGGCATGGTGTCATCCGGTTGGTAAGCCGGTCAAAGTATACTATGACTCCGAAAGATCGTAGAGCAAGAGAGAAACTTGGCGAAATATGCAGAAATTGCTGATATTTGATCATATTTTGCTAAGAAAGAATGATCAGGTCAGGAGTTGCTCTTTGATTTTAGTGAAAGCAGCCTAGAACCTGACTGTAGATGATATTGGCATGGTGTCATCCGGTTGGTAAGCCGGTCAAAGTATACTATGACTCTGAAAGATCGTAGAGCAAGAGAGAAACTTGGCGAAATATGCAGAAATTGTTGATATTTGATCATATTTTGCTAAGAAAGAATGATCAGGTCTAGAGTTGCTCTTTGATTTTAGTGAAAGCAGCCTAGAACCTGACTGTAGATGATATTGGCATGGTGTCGTCCGGTTGGTAAGCCGGTCAAAGTATACTATGACTCCGAAAGATCGTAGAGCAAGAGAGAAACTTGGCGAAATATGCAGAAATTGCTGATATTTGATCATATTTTGCTAAGAAAGAATGATCAGGTCAGGAGTTGCTCTTTGATTTTAGTGAAAGCAGCCTAGAACCTGACTGTAGATGATATTGGCATGGTGTCATCCGGTTGGTAAGCCGGTCAAAGTATACTATGACTCTGAAAGATCGTAGAGCAAGAGAGAAACTTGGCGAAATATGCAGAAATTGCTGATATTTGATCATATTTTGCTAAGAAAGAATGATCAGGTCAGGAGTTGCTCTTTGATTTTAGTGAAAGCAGCCTAGAACCTGACTGTAGATGATATTGGCATGGTGTCATCCGGTTGGTAAGCCGGTCAAAGTATACTATGACTCTGAAAGATCGTAGAGCAAGAGAGAAACTTGGCGAAATATGCAGAAATTGTTGATATTTGATCATATTTTGCTAAGAAAGAATGATCAGGTCTAGAGTTGCTCTTTGATTTTAGTGAAAGCAGCCTAGAACCTGACTGTAGATGATATTGGCATGGTGTCGTCCGGTTGGTAAGCCGGTCAAAGTATACTATGACTCCGAAAGATCGTAGAGCAAGAGAGAAAGTTGGCGAAATATGCAGAAATTGCTGATATTTGATCATATATTGCTAAGAAAGAATGATCAGGTCAGGAGTTGCTCTTTGATTTTAGTGAAAGCAGCCTAGAACCTGATTGTAGATGATATTGGCATGGTGTCATCCGGTTGGTAAGCCGGTCAAAGTATACTATGACTCGGAAAGATCGTAGAGCAAGAGAGAAACTTGGCGAAATATGCAGAAATTGCTGATATTTGATCATATTTTGCTAAGAAAGAATGATCAGGTCAGGAGTTGCTCTATGATTTTAGTGAAAGCAGCCTAGAACCTGACTGTAGATGATATTGGCATGGTGTCATCCGGTTGTTAAGCCGGTCAAAGTATACTATGACTCTGAAAGATCGTAGAGCAAGAGAGAAACTTGGCGAAATATGCAGAAATTGCTGATATTTGATCATATTTTGCTAAGAAAGAATGATCAGGTCAGGAGTTGCTCTATGATTTTAGTGAAAGCAGCCTAGAACCTGACTGTAGATGATATTGGCATGGTGTCATCCGGTTGGTAAGCCGGTCAAAGTATACTATGACTCTGACAGACCGTAGAGCAAGAGAGAAACTTGGCGAAATATGCAGAAATTGCTGATATTTGATCATATTTTGCTAAGAAAGAATGATCAGGTCTAGAGTTGCTCTTTGATTTTAGTGAAAGCAGCCTAGAACCTGACTGTAGATGATATTGGCATGGTGTCATCCGGTTGGTAAGCCGGTCAAAGTATACTATGACTCTGAAAGATCGTAGAGCAAGAGAGAAACTTGGCGAAATATGCAGAAATTGCTGATATTTGATCATATTTTGCTAAGAAAGAATGATCAGGTCAGGAGTTGCTCTATGATTTTAGTGAAAGCAGCCTAGAACCTGACTGTAGATGATATTGGCATGGTGTCATCCGGTTGGTAAGCCGGTCAAAGTATACTATGACTCTGAAAGATCGTAGAGCAAGAGAGAAACTTGGCGAAATATGCAGAAATTGCTGATATTTGATCATATTTTGCTAAGAAAGAATGATCAGGTCAGGAGTTGCTCTATGATTTTAGTGAAAGCAGCCTAGAACCTGACTGTAGATGATATTGGCATGGTGTCATCCGGTTGGTAAGCCGGTCAAAGTATACTATGACTCTGAAAGATCGTAGAGCAAGAGAGAAACTTGGCGAAATATGCAGAAATTGTTGATATTTGATCATATTTTGCTAAGATAGAATGATTAGGTCTAGAGTTGCTCTTTGATTTTAGTGAAAGCAGCCTAGAACCTGACTGTAGATGATGTTGGCATGGTGTCATCCGGTTGGTAAGCCGGTCAAAGTATACTATGACTCTGAAAGACCGTAGAGCAAGAGAGAAACTTGGCGAAATATGCAGAAATTGTTGATATTTGATCATATTTTGCTAAGAAAGAATGATCAGGTCTAGAGTTGCTCTATGATTTTAGTGAAAGCAGCCTAGAACCTGACTGTAGATGATATTGGCATGGTGTCATCCGGTTGGTAAGCCGGTCAAAGTATACTATGACTCTGAAAGAACCGTAGAGCAAGAGAGAAACTTGGCGAAATATGCAAAATTGTTGATATTTGATCATATTTTGCTAAGAAAGAATGATCAGGTCAGGAGTTGCTCTATGATTTTAGTGAAAGCAGCCTAGAACCTGACTGTAGATGATATTGGCATGGTGTCATCCGGTTGGTAAGCCGGTCAAAGTATACTATGACTCTGACAGACCGTAGAGCAAGAGAGAAACTTGACGAAGTATGCAGAAATTGTTGATATTTGATCATATTTTGCTAAGAAAGAATGATCAGGTCAGGAGTTGCTCTTTGATTTTAGTGAAAACAGCCTAGAACCTGACTGTAGATGATATTGGCATGGTGTCATCCGGTTGGTAAGCCGGTCAAAGTATACTATGACTCTGAAAGATCGTAGAGCAAGAGAGAAACTTGGCGAAATATGCAGAAATTGCTGATATTTGATCATATTTTGCTAAGAAAGAATGATCAGGTCAGATTTGCTCTTTGATTTTAGTGAAAGCAGCCTAGAACCTGACTGTAGATGATATTGGCATGGTGTCATCCGGTTGGTAAGCCGGTCAAAGTATACTATGACTCCGAAAGATCGTAGAGCAAGAGAGAAACTGGCGAAATATGCAGAAATTGCTGATATTTGATCATATTTTGCTAAGAAAGAATGATCAGGTCAGGAGTTGCTCTTTGATTTTAGTGAAAGCAGCCTAGAACCTGACTGTAGATGATATTGGCATGGTGTCATCCGTTGGTAAGCCGGTCAAAGTATACTATGACTCTGAAAGATCGTAGAGCAAGAGAGAAACTTGGCGAAATATGCAGAAATTGTTGATATTTGATCATATTTTGCTAAGAAAGAATGATCAGGTCTAGAGTTGCTCTTTGATTTTAGTGAAAGCAGCCTAGAACCTGACTGTAGATGATATTGGCATGGTGTCGTCCGGTTGGTAAGCCGGTCAAAGTATACTATGACTCCGAAAGATCGTAGAGCAAGAGAGAAACTTGGCGAAATATGCAGAAATTGCTGATATTTGATCATATTTTGCTAAGAAAGAATGATCAGGTCAGGAGTTGCTCTTTGATTTTAGTGAAAGCAGCCTAGAACCTGACTGTAGATGATATTGGCATGGTGTCATCCGGTTGGTAAGCCGGTCAAAGTATACTATGACTCTGAAAGATCGTAGAGCAAGAGAGAAACTTGGCGAAATATGCAGAAATTGCTGATATTTGATCATATTTTGCTAAGAAAGAATGATCAGGTCAGGAGTTGCTCTTTGATTTTAGTGAAAGCAGCCTAGAACCTGACTGTAGATGATATTGGCATGGTGTCATCCGGTTGGTAAGCCGGTCAAAGTATACTATGACTCTGAAAGATCGTAGAGCAAGAGAGAAACTTGGCGAAATATGCAGAAATTGTTGATATTTGATCATATTTTGCTAAGAAAGAATGATCAGGTCTAGAGTTGCTCTTTGATTTTAGTGAAAGCAGCCTAGAACCTGACTGTAGATGATATTGGCATGGTGTCGTCCGGTTGGTAAGCCGGTCAAAGTATACTATGACTCCGAAAGATCGTAGAGCAAGAGAGAAAGTTGGCGAAATATGCAGAAATTGCTGATATTTGATCATATTTTGCTAAGAAAGAATGATCAGGTCAGGAGTTGCTCTTTGATTTTAGTGAAAGCAGCCTAGAACCTGATTGTAGATGATATTGGCATGGTGTCATCCGGTTGGTAAGCCGGTCAAAGTATACTATGACTCTGAAAGATCGTAGAGCAAGAGAGAAACTTGGCGAAATATGCAGAAATTGCTGATATTTGATCATATTTTGCTAAGAAAGACTGATCAGGTCAGGAGGTGCTCTATGATTTAGTGAAAGCAGCCTAGAACCTGACTGTAGATGATATTGGCATGGTGTCATCCGGTTGTTAAGCCGCGTCAAAGTATACTATGACTCTGAAAGATCGTAGAGCAAGAGAGAAACTTGGCGAAATATGCAGAAATTGCTGATATTTGATCATATTTTGCTAAGAAAGAATGATCAGGTCAGGAGTTGCTCTATGATTTTAGTGAAAGCAGCCTAAACCTGACTGTAGATGATATTGGCATGGTGTCATCCGGTTGGTAAGCCGGTCAAAGTATACTATGACTCTGACAGACCGTAGAGCAAGAGAGAAACTTGGCGAAATATGCAGAAATTGCTGATATTTGATCATATTTTGCTAAGAAAGAATGATCAGGTCTAGAGTTTGCTCTTTGATTTTAGTGAAAGCAGCCTAGAACCTGACTGTAGATGATATTGGCATGGTGTCATCCGGTTGGTAAGCCGGTCAAAGTATACTATGACTCTGAAAGATCGTAGAGCAAGAGAGAAACTTGGCGAAATATGCAGAAATTGCTGATATTTGATCATATTTTGCTAAGAAAGAATGATCAGGTCAGGAGTTGCCTCTATGATTTTAGTGAAAGCAGCCTAGAACCTGACTGTAGATGATATTGGCATGGTGTCATCCGGTTGGTAAGCCGGTCAAAGTATACTATGACTCTGAAAGATCGTAGAGCAAGAGAGAAACTTGGCGAAATATGCAGAAATTGCTGATATTTGATCATATTTTGCTAAGAAAGAATGATCAGGTCAGGAGTTGCTCTATGATTTTAGTGAAAGCAGCCTAGAACCTGACTGTAGATGATATTGGCATGGTGTCATCCGGTTGGTAAGCCGGTCAAAGTATACTATGACTCTGACAGACCGTAGAGCAAGAGAGAAACTTGGCGAAATATGCAGAAATTGCTGATATTTGATCATATTTTGCTAAGAAAGAATGATCAGGTCTAGAGTTGCTCTTTGATTTTAGTGAAAGCAGCCTAGAACCTGACTGTAGATGATATTGGCATGGTGTCATCCGGTTGGTAAGCCGGTCAAAGTATACTATGACTCTGAAAGATCGTAGAGCAAGAGAGAAACTTGGCGAAATATGCAGAAATTGTTGATATTTGATCATATTTTGCTAAGAAAGAATGATCAGGTCAGGAGTTGCTCTATGATTTTAGTGAAAGCAGCCTAGAACCTGACTGTAGATGATATTGGCATGGTGTCATCCGGTTGGTAAGCCGGTCAAAGTATACTATGACTCTGACAGACCGTAGAGCAAGAGAGAAACTTGACGAAGTATGCAGAAATTGTTGATATTTGATCATATTTTGCTAAGAAAGAATGATCAGGTCAGGAGTTGCTCTTTGATTTTAGTGAAAACAGCCTAGAACCTGACTGTAGATGATATTGGCATGGTGTCATCCGGTTGGTAAGCCGGTCAAAGTATACTATGACTCTGAAAGATCGTAGAGCAAGAGAGAAACTTGGCGAAATATGCAGAAATTGTTGATCTTTGCTTAGCGAAAAAACTTGGCGCTTTTCTTAACTCAAACACCCTCCTGGCTGCTGCTGTAATAGATTTTTTTGACATTAATTATCTTTTCAGAATGGCGTGTTCCAGGGTGTAATTATCTTTTCAGAATGGCGTGTTCCAGGGTGTACATTGATGCTTTGGATGAATCACTTCAAGTGGCCGACGGTGACGGCGAGTAGTCTACTGAGTAAGTTATTCCGGGCTAGATTAGTGCTAAAAAAGCATAGAATCGATGTATATAGGTAGTTATTTTATGGGCACCTATGATTTTATTTTTCTCTGATAGTTCTGCATTTATGTCTCAATAAATAATAAAAAAGAGACTGACGTTTGCCTTTCCTCCTCCAATACATAGTTTTCATTGATTCTGATTTGTCGATTTTCTGTTTTTACAGATCATATCTTTATGAGATAACCCCACTTATACCTGGGACAGGTGATTATTATGAAAGTTCTTCATCAGACGATAGTGAACTGGATATGGCACATCTTGTTTTTTAAATATTATTAAATGGAGGGCCTATGTTTCGTAGAGGCCATCACTTTCCTTGGCAAATACTCAAAATGCAGTTTATAAATTTACTCATAAAAATCTGTTTATTTAGCATGATAACGGGTAATTCAGTACATATAAATCAGTACATGAAAAGCACTAGATCCATTTTCGAAAAATCAATAGGTCAACCTCAGAGTCACTTTCATGAAGTCATGAGTTATTTACAGGTAGGTACATCTACTACGGCAGCCAGGAGAGCTAGATAATATTACACTGCCAGATAACGAAATCTTCATCTGAGCGCACGCACTTCGTCCCTTAGTAGGGAGAAGTTACACATTGTTTCAATGGAGTAAATCGGTGAATTTTAGTTAACCTTCTGATTCACAGGGATCCTTCAAATTGGGAGACTCAGTGGCGCTACACAGTGTCTCATACCATCACACGAGGCAACTCCAAAATATTGTTCATGATTTTACAGGTATTTGTAGGCGTTGATTCATTTCAAAATAACTTTTCAAAAATGTTTTCTTATAGGCTTACTTAGTGGAGAAAACGCCTTATGAATCATTCGAAGTCCGAAATCAACCACCACAATACCGTGAAAAACATTCCAGAACTAATAACAGAAAGAATATTGTTAGGCGTGGAAGAAAAATGGAAATTCTCGATTATTGTTAAGTAGCACAAGTCAGCCAATTGATAGTCAGTACTGGTACTAAGGGTCGACAGTGTATTTGTCCGAAACTCCGCAAATAAATGAAGGAAAATACAGAACCTATTTTGTAGGCTATACTTATTTACACTAACAGTCTCCGTGGCAATATGCTTCTGCACTTTCTTCAAAAAGGATATAAACATGAAACATCTCTCACGCAAATTCATAATGTGAACGCACCATCTCCAAGTTACGAAAGTTACCGATGAGTTATACCAAGATTCGAGCAAGGAAGGTTGAGTGGTATGGATGTGTAGATCTAAAATCACTGATTCCGAAAATCAAATTATTATGTGTCCCAATCATTCTCGTTCTGTTTAAGCCAATGTTGAAGAAATTCCATTGTAATCCAATGGAAAAATTCAAACAATATAAGGTAAATGGTGTAAAAGAATAATTTCGTGCATTTTCCTCTATCAAAGTTTAAAAAAGCGGAGTATCGTCAAAGTATGAACCTCGTATATTATTCAGAGCATTGTCTTTCATATGGAAGCAAAATCAGATTTATTGAGCAAATACTTTTTGTCTGACAGTCTTCAGAAAATGAGCAAACAACATCTTTTGATCATATCCTTCATGTTTTACATATTTGCAGAACACTTTTCAGAATGCTTGCTTTGACGATACTCCGCTTTCTTAAACCTTGATGGAGGAAAATGCACGACATTTTACTTTTACACCCACCGTAGATATTGATTGAATTTTACCATTGGATTACAATGGAATTTCTTCAACCTTGTCTTCAACAATACGAGACCAGTTGTGACACTTAAAAATTTGATTTTCGGAATCAGTGATTTTAGATCTACACCATATCACTTAACTTCCTTGCTCGAATCTAGGTATAGGTATCTAGGCTCTCAGACTAAATAGTGAGGCGTGAATGGCTCGTTACATTTGGGTTATTGGGAATCAACGACGCGACTGTAGCCGTACGACTCGGGTCGCGGTCGTAGTCGTACGGCTGCAGTCGCGTCAATCGAATTGCATATTAACTCAAATGATCTTGATAAAGATCACCATTGATCAATAATTATATCGGTTACATATTTTAGTAGTTGTAGTAGCGTGTTATATTGAAAAATTTTATTTACCGGCATCATAAATGCAGATTTTGCCATTCATTCATACGAAAACAAAAAATGTCATTTTTGTATTTTACGAAATTTTTACGATTTGTGACGTCGCGAATTATGAAAAATTACAATTTTTGTCGTTCTCTTTACGATTTTTGGAAATTTAGGGTTGGCAGCTTTGCGGCATTAGGTGTTTTGAGAGTGTTAATCGCAAGAATGCTGTACCTTATCTTAGTTATACAATCACTCGTATAAAAACAGGCTGTAAAAGCGGCGATGTATCATTCTACGATGTATTATATCAACGTCCATCTTCTATCACTATATTTATGTGCCCAGAGTGGGAAAACGATGATTCTGAGGATTAATATGATTTTCGAAGCGCGCTAATAATTGCCGCCCTTCGTAAATCTATCTGAAACGATTTGTAGCGGTATCTCTTGATATATGTACGTGTGGTTATAATATTTTAATTATTTTCTGAATCAACAAATGATTGTGCTTCGTTATTTTGAAGAATATTAATCTTGCTTATTACTTTACAGATAACTGGATTTGTTCAAGCGAGGTTTACCTGGACATCGATCTGTCGCATATTGAAAAGAAAACTGATTCCGGACTCAATCGCCGTGTATACCTTTTATAACAACGAAGGAGCTGAATTCATATATTTCGACATGAAACGGCAAGTGGAATTGATTATGTATAGGTACCTAGAGACTATGAAGAATTATCGAGAAGTCTTACTGGAAGGGAATGGTGATATAATCTGTTCGTCGCAGTATTTGAATTCAACTGATCCCTTCTACATACATTTGCATATTTCAACAGATGGTGGCCAAATGTACAATTATAAAAGGAGTAATTTATGGCCAATACATGCTACTTTACTCGACTTGCCGTTGAGTATTCGCTCGAGGCCAGAGAACCTGCTTTTAATGGTGCTATGGGAAGGAAAGAAAAAGCCTGAATGGTCTAGTATCTTCAGCAACTACTTGAGTGGCAGTTGTTTGAATGAACCAATGGTTTTATGCATCGGTGCTGTGAAGCTCAATGTCATCATAAAACTTCACACGGCTGTTTTCGACCTGCCAGCAATGGCGAGTGTATTAAATCACACACAATTTAACGGGGAATTCGGCTGTATTTATTGCCGATCTCCCGGAGTTTCACTTCCTACCAGAAGAGGACATAGTCGAAAGTACGGTGGTATAGAAACAGTTATTACAGATCAAGACTATTTGACTTATGTTGAACTTGCTTTAAGTACAAGACAAACTGTATTTGGTATTAAGGGTAAATCTTGTCTCACCGGCCACGTTCAAATTCCTTCTCACATACTCCTAGACCCACTGCACTTGCTTTTTGAGAATTGTTCGAAATTGATGATTTCACAACTTATAAATTCTTCATCGTATGGCAAAAGTTATTATCTGGGTCGTCATTTTGATTCTTACGAAAACCTATTCAAGCATTTTCAATTGCCCAGTATGGTATCAAAACCCCGATCATTGAACGATGTCATTTTAGAAAGGTCGCGATTACATGACATGTTCTATTTCAGTATTCCGACTATTTTTAAATATTTGCTTTATAAGAATTTTCACGACAACGAGTACGCATTTCATTTTTTGGTTTTTATCAATGCCTGTAAGCTGTGTTATTCAAGAGATGCCCAATCTGAAGGAATTCAGCATCTTTTTCAGTACTTTAATAATTGTTTGGACGTTTTGTACGGCTATCATAGCTGTACCATGAACTTTCATCTACTACTGCATCTTCATACTCAGGTGAGAGAGTTTGGAACCCTCGCCAGTTGTTCAATGTTTTCATTCGAAAGACAATTTCCTAATTACAAGGTTTATAAACATGGCGTTCGATCTTTGCTCCAACAACTTTGTGAAAAGTTAACATTGATGAAGCATTGTAAATCTTTCTTATCAGTAACTGATTTTCACAGAAAGCCGGAATTATTGAAGTGTATTTCTTTAAACATTGAGGAAGACTGTGGCTTCCACTACAAAAATGGTGGTGTGATGTATAAAGGAGGTCGTCCATTCTTCTCCAAAGCTTTTGGAAAGAATGTTAGTTACTTCTACAAAATACAAATGGAAGGACGTGTCTTCTTCGGGAGCATTATCAATTTTTTTGAACATGAAGGCATTTTTGGGACAATCAATTTTCATGAAACGGAAAATATTAAATTGTTGAATTTTCGTTCGTGGAATTTGCCTAATACACCTCAGCTTTGTATAGATATTATGTGTGAGCAAACATGTTTTATAAATGTTAGAAAGGCAACTTTTTGTACTGGGTCAATTCCGGTAGATGCAATTGTATGTCCTTGTGTAGTCTATGACTTAACTCCTGATTCTTACCTTCTGATGTCATGGTACACTATGGCTGAATTCAACTGAGACTGTTCTTTACATTATTTTTAATGTTAACGAGTATAAATAGTAAATATGGCTTGAGTGGCAACTCTGCATATTTATTATTTCTTAATTAAAACATTTTTGTCGTAATTGAATTGTGTATAAAAATAAAGGCCGAAAGTATAGAAGTCATTCTTACACATGTGCAAACAGTTAAACATGAACAAATGATGTCGCGACTAATTTCGTCCTATCGCTTCTTGTCGATACTTGTAAACCAATCTGATGAACAAAGTTAGCATACAAATAACATAAATGATTCAAATTCCAACATATTAGTAATATATATGGCTTGTTAGGAAACGATATCTAAAAGGAGCTATGTTAATTATTATAGTTGTTTGTTAGATATCATTTCCTAACAAGCCATATATATTACTAATATGTCGGAATTTGAATAATTTATGTTATTTGTATGCTAACATTGTTTAT
Source organism: Prostheceraeus crozeri (assembly GCA_907163375.1). Taxonomy (NCBI): domain Eukaryota; kingdom Metazoa; phylum Platyhelminthes; order Polycladida; family Euryleptidae; genus Prostheceraeus; species Prostheceraeus crozeri. The sequence continues at coordinate 94,934 of CAJQUW010006741.1, forward strand.
TAGATTGATTTACACGTATCGCAAGAAGCGATGGGACGAAACTAGTCGCGACATTATCTGTTCATTTCATAATACATGTATATAAGAATATATTTTATTATTTAACGATGAAAAATAGGTACAAATTGAACTGTGTAGTAAGGAATGATAAACTTTGAAGTTAACGAAATTATATTCTATGATATAAACGCAGATACAGAAGTAGTGATATCTTCACAAGTTAGTTGCAATACCGCAAGCGGTGAAAGTCCGGAAAAAAGTAGTACATAATACTTACTGAAAAGTATGATATTATATATCGTATAACAAAGTTTTCAGACCTCAAAATCGTATTCTCCGCAAAAACTGAATCTTTTGAAGTTGACACTCAATCGTTACATTTTTACTCGTATGTAGTTTGGACTGCATGTAAGTGCTGCGTTTTTATTGTCATGAAATCCCTTCCTTTTATATTGCTTTGTGTGCTAGTTTATATCGTCTTTTAGAAACTTTCTAAATTTTGATATTCATGTCACTGCTTTTATTATCCTATATGCTGTGCTACTTTAAAGTATTTTCTTGTACATGGTTGATACATATTGAAGAGAAATGTCTGTTTTTTCTTATGATGATTTCGTTATAGGATAATTAATCGCGCTTTGCATTTTATATACCAGAAATTGAAATTAGTTAAAAAAAGTCAATAAAAATTGCAACTTAATCATAAGATAGACAAGTAAAATTGCAATTGATATAACAAATAAACAAGATAGTTGCATTTTATACATGCAATTGTTCTATTACTGATTGCAACGGATTGTAATAAATTGCATCAGAATTACGACTAATCACAACAAGTTGTGTCAATAAATTGTAACTTTCGGATAAACTCGGAGGAAAACGAAAGCGTGGTGGTATATCATAGTGTGACACTGGGACGTGCAAATCACAAATTGCTATACCAGAAGCTTGCCGATGTTGCCACGCCTCTGTACACAAAGAAATTGTTGCAAATTTCAACTGATGGTCCCAATGTCATGAAAGCCCTGACAAAGGAGGCAAAGAAGAAGCTGAATCCTGATTTAGTTGATATAGACACTTGCAACATTCACAAAGTTCACAATGCATTCTGCTCTGCCTATGACAAGTTTGGCAATGATGTTGAATCTCTGGGACTGGAGCTTTACTATTTCTTTTCAGACTCATCAGTCAGACGGGAGGACTTTGAAAAAGTCCAAGAAAAGCTAGAAATAAAGAACATATCTTCTTGCGACATGTTCCTAGTCGGTGGCTGACGATTGAAGATGTTACAAAGCGACTGTTGGAACAGTATCCGGCGTTAAGAGAATATTTTCTTCGCTCACGTTTGATCAGTGATTCCGAGAAGAGAAAGAACAGTAGGATAAAGAAATTGGTGGAAATCCTGAACAACAAAGTCCTCTTACCGGAAATTCTGTTCATGAAATCAGCGATGCCAATCTTCACGAGAGTGACAATGATGCTCCAGAGTGAAGCTCCTCTTATTCATGTCAACTTTGATCCTTACACTTCTTCGACGCTTCGTGACTGAAAAGGAAATTGGTGAGGCCCGAGGTCTACAGCTTTGCGAAGTAACTTATCAGTCATCTGCAAATCATTTGAAGCGTCCATACATTGGCCATGATTGCCTCAAGTCGCTGACTTCTTTGAAGGCAGAAGGCAAGATAAATGAAGAAGAATTCGATGATTTTCTTGATCGCGCAAAAACCTTCTACATCGATGTTGTCTCACTCCTGTTGAAAAAGTTGCCCCTCAATAATCCCATTTTGCGTGATTTGCAAGCGTTGCACCCCCTTGCCAGGAAGGCTGTGTGGTCGTCTGAAGCTGTGCGACGTTTTGCTGTTGCCATCAAACTATTCCCTCGGGACAAAATCGATGCTGTCGTTGATGAGTGGAAGGCTTTGAAAGCTGAAGATCTCGGTGACACTAGTTCGCAATGCATCCCGATGGAAGTTGACTCGGAGGAATCTGATGATGAGAAAGAGAATGAAGATGACGTTGATGCCGATGCTGGGCAACGGATCGAAGACTATTGGCGAAAAATCTTCAGGATCAAGGCTACAAATGGTACATGCAAATATCCAAGTGTAGCCAAGCTCGTTAAATTGTGTTTGACTCTTTCACACGGCAATGCTGATGTGGAGCGCTCATTCAGCGAAAACAAACTGTTGCTGACTCCAAAACGGACAAGAATGACTGACGCAACGTTGAACGGTTATCGTTCAACTAGATCGTTTATGAAAAAGCATAAAAACAATCCGGCAAAATTGCCGTTGACACAGTCCCTCAGAAAGGCAGTAACCCTGTGGGAACGAATCTTGCGAAAAACTGGCGAATGTCAGCTGCAGAATATCATGCTAAAGTTCAGTCATATTTGCGGGATATTCGCTGGCGAAGTTCGCCGGCGACAATTCGCGCTCTATATGTCACCTTTTACTTTTGACTTTCTCTCTTATTTTCTTTAGTAATCCGCCTCTACAGCCGAGGCTCTATTCTCTCCCTCACCTCCTCACTATCCCTCACATATGGCTAATCTATCTAAGAAATAAGCGCAGACTATCATTCTTTGATAATGATAAGAATATAGAGAATCCGCATATATCAATTTTCATAACATCTCTTGACATTCAATAATTTACAACAATGACAAATATTTGAATAATATCATAGTATTTACTGCGACATTTATGGAAGATAAATACTATTTTTAGTTTAAGCCTTCGTGAATTAAAAAAGATCCCTTTTTATCAGATCAGACTGAGAATACAATACATTTTCATGTGAAGGTAATATACGAACATTACTACTTACCACTAATTAGTTGCTACAATATCCACGATTTCGCCGGTTGGCGAAAAATCAGCTCGCATTAGCAAACAAATATCTACCAACTAATTATAGCAACTTTTTCGCCACCTGTCGTTTTTTAATTTTACAGATGTTTTTGGATAAATGATGACCATTTTCACATGCAGAGATAGTTTTTACACGAAAATGAACCTTAAAAAAAATTATCCACAAAATCGCTACCTCGCCAGATAATCTGTTGATATTAGCAAGATGCGTTCCCACAGGGAACGAGTGCAAGAGTCAATTACCTCGAGAGGATTGAACAGCAGAAGAAACTGCTACAAAGCGTTCATGAGGAGCAGAAAGTCACAAAGCGTGATGAGGACATGGCTGATGTCCAGCTGCAATTGCTTGAAGCTGAAGGTTTGTTGAATGAAGGAACGAAGTTACTAACTGAAGGCTGCTTGAGGGTTGACATCAACAAAATCAATGCCGCGAATGCCCTGATAACGAGAAGTCAGGAAATGAAGAAATCTGCCAACGAGAAGAAGTTGAAGCTAATGGAAGCTGGCAGAAAAAGAAAACGGGTGCCTTAGTTTTTTGTACATATGTTCTACTTTGTTTTTGTCCTGCAATACGTCCATTACAAGCTTTAATTGACTGCAATACGCCATACCATACTGTAATTATTGTTTTCGTTGAATCGATTTTACAGAGTTATTCTTCAATATTTTGTTTCGTATTTGTAAAAAAGAAAACTTGCTGTTACGCAATACGTCCATTACAAGCTTTAATTGACTTCAATACACCATACCATGCACACCCGGTGAAAAAAGAACTCTAGAATCTAGCTAGAAAATCCACCTCGAAATCCACTAGCTCTTTGCCCGGCGATTTTCTCTAGAAAAATAGTAGATTATCCACCTAGAAAATCCCCTGTATTTCTACCTAATATCTATTGATTTACGAGAAAGACAAAACTTTGAATGAATGATTTTATTTACTCTTAGACATTCTTTTTTTCGAGTCCTTCAAGAACTGAGAGACGTGTTTCTCAATTTCCGCGTCCCTCGCAGTGAAAACGTTTGATTGACGTAGTGCATCTGGAAAGATAGAACGAAGACATTTGAAAAAATCCCTGAAACATCCATCCAACATAAAGAAACTGACATGGATGGCAAATTTCATTGAAAATAGACAGTACACATGCCAAAATATTGTGATTACATCAGTTAATATTCACTGGAAGATGCAATTTCCTAATTTAACCCATACGCATAGGTCGAAAACAAACCAGGAAATTTTTAATTTTGTATTAATTTCTATTATTGCAGGTATGTTTGTTTCATAACTATACAATCTATACTGAATAATAACAGTCATTTCCAGGTGATTTTATAAAATCTGATAAGAAATATTTCTCCTCAAAATAGGATCGATTACATTTTTTCGCAGATTTCACAGACGTTTCCCATTCAAGTTTCAAAAGTATACCATGCATTAATTTAACTGAGAACCCGATTTGTACCGAACCATTTGGCACCAGTAACCCTAAAAGAAAATTTCCAGGTATTTAGTTTCAATAGTGAGAGGCTGTTTATTGAGCGCTTTTGATACTGACTCTCTTCTTTCACCGAATTTGTCCGACGAAAATTGTCGCGTAACGAGCCATAATTCATGTCCAATTTCTCGTCTATCAAACAGGTCTGATTATCATTTCTTATTAAACAAACAAGGATGCGTTCATAACTAGATGATCATGAAATATCCTACTCTAGACGTACATCTAGCAGAGCAAAATTTTTGCTTATTTACGGAATGTTTGAATAATTCATTGTCGCAAAATTACCTTTGATCAATGGTTCCAAAATTTCTTTAAATGGCATCTTTGTATCTTCTCGATCACCTCTGGGATCGGGTCGGCCGGATCTGTTGAAGAGAATCTGCACCGCAGGAGACAACAATTCATTTATCTGTCTCCTAACAGTGTCTCCCAAATCCTTGCCGCAAATTCCTTGAAGCTTTGAGATCTACCAAGGAAACATCACAGAATATATATATATATGCAAAAATCAAAGGTATATAAAATGGAAACTTTCACTTCATTTCATTGCAAGCATTCTGTAGTTCGCTTCACGACTAATTCATTTTATTAGTTGATGCCCTTCTCCCCACTAATATTCCAGTTCTATTTATATCAAAATATTAGTTCCAAATTTTATAATATAGATCATCTTTCTGTTCAGTGCAAGTAGGCTTATACTCAATTAGGACTAAAAGGCTGATGGATTCGATTGATCGATACTTGAATTATGGAAGCAGCTGGACGACCTTCATATTCATTACCGAGTAAATTATGAAATGTTAGTTATGTCAATTTTATATAGAACCTCCGCCTGGCCTACATGAGCGCGCAGGAGTCAATCGATATGGTTAACAACGTTTATTTAATCTATAAACATTCTATTATTACAAACTAGTGATTTACTTGCCGGAGTCAAAGGTAACTTGACGGTTAAAAAATGGTTCATCAAACAATAAGGAAACCAAACAATCTTCTGGTTGTCTAGTTGTCAACTGGAATTACATTGAATACATAACTTCGATTACATAATAAGACAGAATTACCAGGAATTCGTGGAAATCTCTTCTATCAAGTAGACAAGGTCAATCAACAGGGACCTAAGGGAACGAGTATTGTTGTTTAGTCTGAAATACAAAATTTCAACTATCTTTATGTTATGCGCATATCACTTGAAGTTTGAATAAGTAGCTCAGCATGCGGTACTCATGTAGCAGCCTACATGTTGATTTATGTTAATCTAAAAAATAGAAATTTTGTACTGAAGGTTATCACTGAATATTAACTGAGTTAGCGAAATCTTCAAAAGTCCCTTTAATCGGCCGATTGCCGATCTATCACTGTAGCGTGTTGATTATCGACCGATTAATCGATACACCTCTAAACAAATACTGAATCTTGTTCCTTGATATTTGTAGCAAAATATATATATTATTTGGCTCATTTTACCGCTCATTCCCCAGAAAACAGGCGAACGCTCGAAACGTCGGGAACGCAAGTAAATATTTTCAGTGAAAATCCTGGGGAAAAGAACGGTTAACACGCATGTGCTTAGTTTACGTTCTTTATTTATAAGTCTTGTACGCTGATATTTCTCTATCTGTGAATGAGTTAGTGATGAACAAGGGTGTTATTGCGCAATGTTAAGTGCGGTTGTGAACGATGTTGAAGGCGTGATGTTGTAGAATAACTCTCGTCTCTTTCTGATTCCTTCATTTGAGCTCCGCTTTCAGTTGGTCAGCAATTTAACAGTTAACAGTGACGTCAACAGGACCGAAGCACCGGTCGCAACAAGCAGCCACAATGAGAATTAAAACCTAACATCGGTCCATTGCGGTTTTCCCTACAACATTGTTATTCAATCATTATTGTTCAAGACTTACAATGGACCAATTTGTGACAACTGACTTCCTTAACAAACATGCGACGAAGTGTGAATAGAAAAGGAATACAATAATGGCTGAGTAAGTCCGAAGAGTTTCTAACTGAGCAATTAATTGAACGTATTAAGACAATAAAATTCTGCCAATTTTTCTGCGTTTTACTGCTGTAGCTTTCACACATCAGTTACTATCGTGAAAAGATGCATAATTAAAAATTGAATACACATTATGCTCATTCAACTCACAACGTTTGTTTTGTATTGTTCGTCAGCCAATTTTTCTTTGAAAGCGTCATAATCGGCGATGGATTCCAATGGCAGAAGGGGAATGGAGTGACCGGGTCTATTTCCAATACTGATCACTTTTTCAAGAGCGGCGTCGATCTTCTTTTCGAGTCGCGTTTGCTGTCGCAAAATTAGCATCAGCAAGCAACCTATACCTGAAAAATCACACACATGTTAGTCACATGTCTTGTTTAGCTCAACAAATTATGTTACGATGCAATAAATATAAAAAAGTATTACCGTATTTTTCCGTATATAATACGCACCCCAAACTATCGGCCAAAATATGAGGGAAATGCGTATTATATACGGAAAAATACGGTATGTAAGTACCGTATAGTGGATTAGTAAACGTATTATAAATAATTCACAACTAATAAACACTAGAATAATCTAACAGCAATTAACATTATTCTATAACACTAGAAATATTAAACAATGTCCTCACAACAATTAGTCGTTTATGAAACAGAATTGATGCATGTCATGAAATACCTTCGTTTGTCCTGATGGACAATCCATGCGGCGACAAGTATTGACTAGCTGCAGATAGCAGTTGCTGGACATCTGGTTGAAATTGTCCTGAGTTATGTCGAAGACTTGTGTCGTAGCTGCCTTCTGTCAATGACGATTCGTCGATTCTGCTACCAGAGGCCTCTCCTGACGTCTGAAAGTTGTCGACTGGTAAGCTTTCGTGTGGTTGAACTCCTTCGGTCCTTTGCCGCTTTAATTCGCCATGACTGCACGAATCCTCATGCCTCCTCTTTAAAGTGGGTGGTGACAACAATTTCGGAGTTGATACACGTATAGGGGAAGGGTTAACTTCAATTGTTGTCCGGGGCTCCTCCATCTCCGTTTCAGAAGTAAATACATTCTGAAAAATCGATATATTGGCATTGTAAGTGATAAAATGGTGAATGGCATAATATATTATCATGAAAGTTAATGATTGACAGAAGCCTTAAAGTTAAGTTTCTGCTTTGCTAAAATAATAGAAGTTTTTTTAATTTTGTTAGGAAAGGGACTGACGATTTATTTTGACGTCTGTATTTACACTACTAAATTAAGGATATCTATTCTGCCTACACAACTGGGTCCATTCCTCATATACCATGTGAATCATGGAATTATCATTGTTTGTCAAAAAATCGGTAGATAATTTAATAGCAATAGGTTCCTTCATGTAAACATTATTACCTCCAGGGGTAGTAAGATTTGCCTTCGACCGGTCTTCAAAGGTTCCACCATGCACCTGATCGAATCAATGGACTTTTTCTTAGTCTTATGAAGGTCGTAACAATATTTTGTGCTTTGGCTCAGGTCCTCTAAATCATGTGCCACTTGTAATAGCAGTACTTTCTCCTTTTCCATATTGTATTCAACTGACGTCTCAACTCGATCCCTATCTATCAATCGGTTGAACATCTCCTCGCTCCAATTGTCCACTTCAGATAAGCAATATCGTCCGAATGTTCCATCCCGACAAAAATACAGGAGAACAGCCTTGAAGTCAGTGAACAGCGCCTGCAAATGACAAAAAATGATTAATCAAACATCAGTTATGTACTTCCACATAAAATCTCGCGCATTTCCAAATCTTAACTCCCAAAGTCAGAAATAGACTCCAGACCCAACGAGAATTAAACACTTAACGTCTTCAAAATAAAATAGCCGTAGTTGCTACTGTATAATGCTTTGATTTCCTTCTCTGTATCTAACTTGTTTTTTTACTTTTTAATATTTGATGTTAACTTAACCTTAACTTTTATAACCTTGACTGCCTGAAGATGATTTAGATATACAGTATATTTTGTATGATGGTGCGATATTAGTTATATAATGTGAATGCGTTGACTTTGTTATTCGTATTTTAATGCACAAAGTTATTCGCACTTATGGTTACCAAACTTATTCACAGCTAGGCCCTCCATGGTGCTCGCGGCTTTCGCTTTAAGATTTCAAAATGAAGAAAATTTCAAAATTTGCTGACATTTTTAGGGCGCATCTAGGGCCGGCAGTTACAAATAGAACATAAATTATGTGAGTCATTGTGGGTTAGCTGCAGAGATCCTGCAGAAGAACATAGGAGTATCTGGAATGAATAAATGAACGAAAAATTACAAAAATAAAATATGCAACACACTTAAGTTGATTGGTCACAGGTTACGAAATTGATTAAATAATACTTAACTTTGTCAAAATACACGTGTAATAATAATAATAAAAAACGTTACACGTGTGTAATAATGAAAAATAAATACATGGAGGTTATGTGCGAGGAAAGTACTTACAGTAAAATGCCGATCATACTAAATGAAATAAAACACGTAAGACTACTTATACAGCAACTAAGTGTCTGAATCTAATCTGGTTGATTTTGATGGTAGGCCTGTCATGCAAAGCCTTTACATGGGAGGACATGATAGACTATAGCTATTTTCATTAATAGGTTTAGAATGCTTACCCAATACCGACAAATACGAGTAAATAGATCTTATTTTCAACATGTAGAACATCGTAATAGTAGGCATATCTTTTGTCCATATAGGAATATGATAAAAACCGGTGTGGGGATATTAGGAAACGTATAGGATACGTATTAGGAAATAGAGATGCATTACAAAGCATACAAGTAGGCCCTATGCTATACATAAAACGTACATGGAAAAAGTATAAAACAATACATTTTTTGTAATGCTATGATAATGTTGCAGAAAGCCAGAAATCATTACACTTTATACACACTTGAAAATTCAATCAGCGCAGATATATTCCATCCATAACAATAACACTTGATAAAGTTGACAGGCACCGGTGATATGCGATCGCTAATTCTGTCTGACTAAAAGTAACCAAGCTATCCGGAAATTTAATACATGCTTCTGATGAAGAAAGAGATGCTCTGAGCTACATGTACTCACAAAAATTCAAATAAGCGGATACAAAATCCTAACATAATTCTAGGATACAAATGGAATTACAATAAATTGACATTTGACAGGAATGCATATTCCTTTTGAACAGGGGACTCTGTTATGAAGATAAACACTTGATTTTTTGTAAAATCCGAATCCTAAAAATATTGACTCATACGGATAATCATAAAAAGATTTGACAAAGGACAACTTGTAACCCGAAACCAAACCGTCCACTACCAGATCAACAATTACAAAAACATCATCCTCTAAAATGGCTAAATTATTTGGACTTGAACTAGAGAAGAAAAGAGGTTTCGGCTGTGATAAAGAGTGATAAACATCGCGAACAGAAAGTAGCTGATGGTAACAATGTTGAAATATGTTACTGGTGGTTTTAATTCTACGTTTTAGAACTCCTAAATAATTTTCAAAACGAAACGCTGAGAAGGAGTCTAACGGTCCAAACAAGTTAACGTATTCATCCAAATGCAATAGACAGTGAACATTATATACAACAGATTGAGGACCAAATAACTCAGACATTTGATGAACAAACAAGTTGATGCAGCTGCTTGCATGCGAAAGATAATTTAATGTGTTTGAGCACATCACATATATAGAAAAATGCAGCAGCAAGAAATGGTGGAAGTATTTGACTGGCAAATACTTCTTCAAAACAATAGGCCCGAAATACAATAAATACATTCTGTACTCAGCTGCCTTAAAATGATGCAGATCGTTGAAACCCCGAATTTTGCGTTGAAATTCTCGGGGTACAAATTTCCTCAAGTTATCAATTTCTTCATTAATTAAAGTTTGTTGTCCGGCTGATAGCTTACACGGTAATCGCAGGCCTTTGCTAGGAGTGAAATAATAGAAAAAAAGTTTTCTAGTTACACCCAACAGAACACAGTGCATATAATCGGGAGGAAAATTTCGTCGCAACGGAATGATTGATGAAAGAGGAGACACACTCATCTGGTTACTTTCTCCCTGTGATGTGTACGTTTCATCTGAACGTGGAGTTCCGACTTGAGTCTGAAAGACGGTTGAATCCTGATGACGGTAACCAACTTGCCTGCAATAACCACAGCCTTCATAAGCATTATGGCCCTTAATGCACTGAAGATAGGCTCTCGCCGGGGCATCACAAATGAATACCACATCTTCAGCCCTTATAGTGGTATCCTTGTACTTGATGCCAGATGAACAGAGAACACGTAGTTCTTTACAAAGGTCCTCTAGAAAAGCAGTTAGGTTTGGCTTTCCTCGCCCAAAAAATAAACCGATTGGCATAGGAGAATTCACATGTTCAAATTTTAACAGAATGGGCCAGAGGTTAACTGATGAGCTCTTATACAAAGGTAAACCATCAATGTTAATTTGCACTTTAAGATTCAAGGTACTACCTTCTGGTGAATTCAGAAGCTTATTATCAACTAGATATTGCACAGTTCGTTCAACACCAAAATAAACGAAATTCTCCGTTCGTGATGCATCAACAACCGCTAACTTCTCCCGGTGTTCTTTCACAAGATGATACAACGAAGTCGGACAATCCGTTAAATCAATGCGCTTTAGCATGTCTAGTAAATACTGCATCGCTCGAGTGGAAATATTGAAGAGCACAAAAAACTTGAGCAGTTCTTCACATGTTGTTAACATTTTGTTTTCCTCCGTTTTTTCAACTGGAGTTCGAGATAGAAGATCGTCACACTCTTGGAAAATGTTCGTCGTTTCTTCGTAAAAATAATCACTGGGTGCACCATGAGATTGCATATTTTCTTCCATTTCCAGCAGGTTCGATTCAGTAGTTTGGCCTAAAATTTCAAAGCATCGAATCAAAATGCATAATAATAATCGACTTTTAACATGTATATAGGTCGTCGCTTTTTTGACTAATTAACTTAACTAACTAAACTGGAATTTTGAAAATTCGCCAGAAATCGAGAAAAACGAAATTTAGTGACACTTTGCATTTCTTGGATCCTTCAAAATGTGACTTTTAATTTGTCAAACTTGGAATATGATAATTAGGTTTGAATCACAATACGCCACAAATACGATATGTTTAGTGAAAAATTGCATTGTTAATTTTCCATACGAAGCTATTGACGTCAGTTACGTTAGTTAGACAAAAATCCAAATGATAACGTCCAATACAGAGAACCTGCAGATACGTTACTGGTGCTATACACTGCATTCGTCAGTGTATTTAGATTAATTTTATATCCAAAAATTCTTTATGACAGTTATACATATTCCATGTAGTGAGGGACATCAAATTTAATTTATGCTTGTACAGTGCGCTTTGTAGTAAATAGGGTTTATGATACAGAATGTCAGAAATCACACAATTGTAAACCAGACGGAGTTGGGTGCATCAATTTAGTTTTAGTAAATTGTTAAGCTCCAGTAATGAATATCCAACTTTTGAATAAGCAAAATATTTTGTTATTTGTCTTTTAGCACCGGTAGTCTATTTATATCTGTTATTCAGCTTAACTTTATTTGTCTTTTGTTTTCCATGAAAGATTGAACTGGTTACTCTTTATACATTCCTGTAGCATCCATATTTTGTCAACTTATCAGTTATTTCACTCACATTCTTTTTTAATGAGAATTTTGTCTATATCTTATTATTTCTGAGTCGTGCGAGATCCCCTTCTCGAATAAAAGAACAGTGACAATTCTCCTTCAGGACACACAAGAATGCCTTCAAAATCGAATACAATTACCAATGTCTTTTCATCATTTTTACAAGGACTTTTGCCTCTTGTTTTCCCATTCTTGCTTCATTTTTTAAATAAAAAGGTGTCTCTCCTGTTTCAAATATTCTTCTTCACTTTTCGGACTTGGGGAGTTGAGATATTTCGAGTAAGTATACTACACTGGTCCGTTATCGGATGATGAATTGAGATATTCAAAGTTTTGAAAACATCATAAAACGCACTGTGCTATCCTACTGTTTCTTCGAATTCTAATCGCCTTTCTTTATACAGTTGGTAGCATTTTAATAGTAAAATCAGGAGGAAGATAAAATTTGCTTGAATTACTTCGACAATAGTGTGAAAGCATCGTAGGCAAACGTTTGTGTCATTTGCTAAACACATTTTAATCCAAGGAGATGTCAACTCTTTGTCCCTTCTCTTCTATCTGCTGTTCTTCCTCATTACCACCGAAATACATCACAGAGGGTCCATCTGATGATTCTTGATCACTAGGTCTGTAACTCGGATTGTCATAGTTGCTTTCTGCGTTCGACAAATTTTCATTCACTAATACATTAGCAATATCTGTTGCACTAAATGTTATTCTTCTTCGCCGTAACGACATTCTCGATGAAAGTACCGAAGTGAATGATTTCTTTGAAAGATTGCGCTGTTCATTCATCGGCGTCAACACCCTCCCTGTCGTCAATGGCAAATAATTCATTTTCTTATATGGTCACTTGAGGTCATCAGTCCCACCGAAGAAAATCGAACACTTTTTTTGATCCAGGATTTCGACATGAAGACTTTAATGAAAATTGACTGCATTTACTACCCCACCCATCAGTATTTTCATGATACGACGATTTTAAGCACAAAATCATTAGAAAATTTTTTTTTGTACAATGGGATGATCAATTGAAAAATCTTAATAAGTTAACTTTATGTTAAGGTCATGTTTCGCTTATTCAAATTGACACAGCGATTATGTTGCATCTGATCAGTAGACACAAAAATGTAATTTTAGTCAATTCAGTCGCAAGATGAAAAATTTATATCATCAGCATCACCATTAAATCAGCTGACTCATCATCCGCATAGTTTGAGGTCAAGGTCAGGGAAGATTCGAATCTCCGATCGTCCGACACAGACAGAGCTAGAGACCGCACCTGTTGAATAACATTTTCTTATCGCGTATTTCAAATGCAAGTGGCGCTATGAATTGTCTCGTCTGATAGTTGGAACGAAAAGACAAACGCAACTCATCATTGATGATGACAGGATAGTTTCATGACAAATCAACTAGTACCTCTAATCCACAGTCAAACCATGATAGCTCCTAAACAAGGTGACTCGGCTGACCAACTGCATATATATTTCCACTTTATTTAATGTAGTACTGTTTAAAGGCATCGGTGTTTCATTAATGCTGCTCACCGACCTTTGCCACCAGGTGATAGGGCAGGTGGAGGGTTTTCTATGTTAGAAAGGCAGTATTTCTTTGTCTGCACTTTGATTAGACGGGTGCACCTACGTTGCCTTTACAATACAACATACGTAGTGATGCTCGATGGAACTTATAATACTATAGAACCCATATGGTCAGCGTTCACGAAACTGTAAATAGCCGTGCGCCCACACGTTCGATGTTGCGTTCAAGACCGTCGCGCCATCTTTATTTAATGCTTTACGCGCTTTGTCAATAACACGATTTCCGCATGAACAGCATTTAAACATGAATCATTACTGGCTACATAAGCCTGATTAGTACAGCCTTATTCAGTTGAACAGTAATCTTCTATGTACAAGTTGTATGAAGTTAAGTAGAATGACTTTCATCTCGAAGCAATATCACACTTGATATATACACTTGATATATAATCATTTTTATATGTTTCAACTTACCACTGTGATCCATCGATGAATGTGACTCTTCTGATGTGGTTCCAAATAAAGTCATTAATTCGAGGACCGTCTTATGATTTATTGTTCTTCTTGACGCCATTCTCACGTGGAAATGCACACAATGAAAGTAAATTTAGAAGATGGTGAACTCCATTCAAAGCGTACATTAATATTATTTCAAATAAACAAAACCGTCAAGCATTTAAGCTTTACTGTCTTGTTACACATCTTTCTTCTTAACTATTAATTTTTCAATAACAAGATTGCAAACATGCTATTTAGTTCAACAAGCCCTGCATCATTTAGTATTATGCTAATCGGCATTTCTAAACTTCGATCTTAAATCATGAATAGAAATCTGGGACATACGTAGACAACGTACTAATTCTTCCTGAGAGATCAGTATATTGTGATATTTAGTGTTCATAGAAATGTTTCTGTTTTCAGTACAATGATTTTTGGATATCTTAGATGCTTTGTCTACGTTCTCGATAAGATTCGTGAAAATGAATCATAGCAATTAGACAAAGGTTGATGGAACCGTCTATGGATGGAACAGATCGTAGTTTAGAAATATATATAGTTTGACAGAATACACCTGATGGAAAATGTTTAACATCCAAAGTTATAGGGTGGAGAAACCTGCTGATCGAGCTTTCATTCAGAAATGCCTTTCTTAGAAATATATATCAAATACGTATATGTACTAAGCATAGACATCAGCATAGACGATGTCTGTGGCGCTAAGCACTAAGGATCAATTAGATAATGCAATGGCTATTATTTATTAAATACATGATGCAGTGACAAACATGGCAAGCGTTATTCGATAGTAAAATAAATTGATTTATTTGCAATGACCTACGTGTTGATATTCAACTGATCACAATTCCCTGATGGCCATTAATCTTATGGATTTCTTTCACACGTTCAACTTTCCACTTGCGAAGACACGGCTCCTTATAATATATGGAATACACGTAGTGATTGTCAGTTATACGTAGAATGCAACAATAAAAAAGGTGCTAATCATAAAACATATTTCATATAGGAATCTATTTGTTTTACAGTATTATGAAAATTAAAAAAGCGCGTTTTTGATAAATTTTTAATTTCGTAATATCCAGCTGATTCATCAATAGTTAACCAAATAATTATGCATCAATCCTTTTGAATTCGAGCTACCTGCATCGACAAAAAAAAGAAAGCAATATGAAAGGGATAGAATGATCTATTGAAGTCTCATGAATATTAACCATTCGTTCCAATACTATAAATGAGTGTACAAAAAAATCCTTATGTATTTATATATATATTTATATTCTATACCAGCACTTGTACCAGTTGATTCAATTGGTATTCATTATTACCGTAGCGAATTTCTATTCTTTGAATTGGGATGCACGATTAGCAAAGTAACAGGAGGACGTTGAT
Source organism: Prostheceraeus crozeri (assembly GCA_907163375.1). Lineage (NCBI taxonomy): Eukaryota > Metazoa > Platyhelminthes > Polycladida > Euryleptidae > Prostheceraeus > Prostheceraeus crozeri. The sequence goes on from CAJQUW010006741.1 coordinate 110,459, forward strand.
TGAGATATTTGATGTTTGATAAAATACTTGAAGATTTTATGTAGTTGACAAAACATTAGCACAAAGGCTTAAAATTAATAGAATTGCTGCGGTGATTTTTGAACCATGATACTCACTCGATTACTGAATCATTGCATCTAATTCGTGGTTGCATGATGATCATCCTACTACTTTGCTGTCTCCTTCGAAATTAGATTTAGAATCTAGCTAGAATATTAATAGAAATTCCTAAGGAGAATTTCTAGCATTTATCCACCCAATTTCTATTATAAAGAATCGATGTAATTTTCAGTTAAAGTGCGTATTTTTGAGAAATACTTTCATACTTATGAAGAATAATTACCGAGTACTAGCTATTCATCAAATCCACCAAAATTCTACCTTACCCCTGAAATTCTATCTAGAATCTATTTAGATTCTAGAACCCATTTTTCACAGGGCACCTTGTCATATTGCGCCATACCATACTACAATAAGCCTAATTGTTTTCTTTAAATCGATTTTACTGAGTGTAATTTTTCAATATTTTGCTTTGCATTTGTAATAAAGAACACTTCCGGTGCAGTTCGTTTTCTCAGCAAGTCATTGGCTTTCATGTACGAAATTTAGAATGGAATAAAATCATTAGTTCATTCATACGTGATTGAAACGTAATTGAAACTGTTAGTACCGTACTTCGTTGCGAGAACATCATTTTTGGGAGGGAATTGTGCTTGGATAACCCCTGCATCCCATATTTAGTGCGATAATTTTGAAAACTAAACTTTCCTAATATGCTTCGAGTATGAAAAGACTATTATTATTGTTATTATTACTAATATTATTATTGTTATTATTGCAATGTGACACGGCAAATGCTGATGTGACAGGATGTGACATGTCACCGACCCTGGCGTACCACCTCTGAAATCGTTAAAATAAAGTAAAATTCGCCTTATATATGAAATCACTAAAGCATGGAAATTGAATAAAATTAACAATTGCTAGTCAGACAATCCGAGGTAGAGAGGGTGAGATCCGTTCCGTTCGTTGGACAGGCATTTCACATCTTGCTTGATTAAAATAGATTCCAGAATAAAGGGCAACTTGTACCGACCTATGACTTTAAAGTTCGTTTTCTCAGGACTGTGTTCATGCATAGAAATTTCTGTCAAGACAGGGTAACCTTTAAGATGCTCAGCGATGCGAGTATCAAGATGGCGTTTTGTAGCGCCCCGCATATTGCAACGGTCACAAAAGTATTTGTAAACAACATTCGATTTCAGACCGCTGGCAATCTTATCTTTGTTAGGAAAATAATCACTCATTTTGGAGGTTTTGAAAACCGGTTTGATGGTAGTGTTCGATAAATAGTGATTCAAGTCTTTGATTCTGTTTTTCAACTCTTTACTGCCTTCAGCAATGAACGGAATGGACCAATATAAAATGGCTTTCTTATCATCATTTTTCACAATCGATTGCTGGCTTTGAAAAATCTTCTGTTCTACTTTTGATTTTGTTTCATTTATAAGAGGATCTGGGAAGCCGTTTTGTTTAAATATTTCAGTTATCTTTTTTACAGCATTATCGTACAAAGAACGATCAGAGCAAATACGATGAGCCCTATAAAAGAGGGATCTCTTTCCTCCCTAATCCGAGTACTTTCTCTTCAGAGAAACTGATACAAACAGATCATGATACGGACACAAGCAGATGAACAGGGCTCAAACATGCATTGCAGTGAACATCAAAATGATAAGCCACAAGTCAAAATAACAATACCGAAGACAAAAAAACCAGCAAAAGCATATTACTAAAAAAATCCAAAAGTAAGTAGGTAGCTAAAAGTCGAAAAAATAGGAAAGAAAAAGAAAATTAATTACAACAAAGCTATTAGTCCAGGACTCTGTCCCAAGCAGAACCCAAGTCCTGGTTGACTCGGGTGTCCCCGCCAAGTCTCTTCGTCCAAATTGCCTCTTTGACTAGTCTTCTTCTCCACCCACTCTCTTTGCTCAACACTGCAGTACTGGAGAAATCGATGTTGTGGTCACTTTCAAAAATGTGTTTGACTACTTCCACCTCCACATTCTTGATGGCGCGCTTATGCTCCTTCTGTCTGTCCTCCACGGTTCTTCCAGACTGACCAACGTAGACCAACCTCTATCGCACTCAGAACCGTTGAAGGAAGGAATAGATCACTCCATACTACTTCGGATGATGCGGGCGTTTGCGCACGGGAGTAGATCGTAAGGTTTGCATTGGCTTCATGCTGACCTTTACTCCGACAACGTGGAGATCTACAACCTTCGTTGTAAATAATTTTCTTTTTCTTTCGTGTCTTTTTCGACTTTTAGCTACCTACTTACTTTTGGATTTTTTAGTAATGTCTTTTAATGTAATTTTCAGCGCACCGAAAGTACTCGGATTAGGGAGGCCACCACTTAATTTTGTATTTTATCCGTAGTTTGTAATTTCTTGATTTTCGATTCTTGTGATTGCTTTATTTATTCTGTCTTGAATTGTCATCATTTCCGTTCCGTCGATGATAATGAAGATGGAATAAATTCACTTGCGCATGACTACGGCGGCCATGGTCATCGAAAGCGATAGCGTGAGACCAGTGGTCTCATTAAGAACTGACATGAGACACTCCCAAACAAATAATTCAGCAAACTCCTCAATTTTCTCATCAGCCGCCGGAGATTGTTGTTAAAAATTACTTTAAAAATCAGTCGATTATTTTGCTAAAAAAATTTGAAGCTGAAATGGCCAGGCAAGCGTTAATTGAATGCGCGTTTCGTTGAATTTTAGTATTTGTGCCTCCTCTCTTCAGAGATGACTGCGTCTCGCGAAGGAAAGACCTGCAAATTCAGCAGAATGATCTGCGACAATCTCTCAACTCCTGTCGGAGCTCAGTGGACGCCGTCATTCGAGAGACGATGGAAACGATCGAACGTCGTGTGTCTGGAACATTGAATGAAGAAATCCGACGTCTCGCAGAGTTGGTTGACGATTTCGACCGTCCTTTCCATCCTGACGCGATGTTACTTGTCGTGTATAAGAAAGAGCTGAATGAACATTTGGAGAGGCAATTGGGCAAGAAGTTGTTAGAGGCGTGTGCCACTGATGTGCATAAGGAAGTTGGGAGAGCAGAATGGGACTTGGTAGATCGATTTTGTGCATTAGTGGAAGAGCAAGCTCGACCTCCTCTTCGCAAGCTCGTAGATCCCAATCCGTTCGAGCCTCGGTTCCATATCGACTGCCGACATGTGTGTGCCGACTTCCGCGAAGATATCTCCTTCCGTTTCTCTCTCAGTCTCACCAGCTTGTTGACACGATTCGCTGGAACACAGCCTCACTTGCAGGTGAGATCAAGCGTTTTCAATCTGTGTCCATTCAATGCAGCTTTCAGGGTTACCATAAATTAAGAAATTTGCCTTTTGTTTTCAGGGCTACGGTACTCCCCTGCGGAACGCGGGTGTAACCGTGACAGCGCGTGGAGATGGCAGTGCAATGAGTAGCTCGGTGGAACTGCCTCGATCTGGGATCAACACTGGACAATTACTTCCCCTCGTTTTGGCCACATTCCCGTCAGTCATGTCGCGCAGTGTGATAGGCACTGTTATTGTTGCTGGAATTCTCGTCAAGGCCACCGGCTGGAGAGTGCTAGCTGCGTGTGGATCTGTTTATGCTGGTCTCTACGTCTATGAACGCCTCGCATGGACCAACAAAGCGAAGGTACAGTTGAAAAGAACAGATCAGTATCATATTTGTGAAATATGGCTTCCAAAACATCCATTTCTGGAGAATTGATGACTCCCAAGCAACCCATTTAGCGCTAAATATTCGATGGCTAGCAGTTGCTTGTGAAATATTGCTTTCAATGCTACTTATAAGTTTGAAGTTTGTGGTTATCAGTAGTAAAAGGGCATAAATCGGTGTTTTTATGATTGATGGTGGTAAATACTTCTATTCGATGAGAAGAAGAAGAAAAGAGTAGTATAACGGATTTGCGTTTGTGTCACATAAGCACTAGGATGATTTTCATCACAGTACTTTCGTACACTACTTATCCTAAATTAGAAGATGATTTGATTCGATAGTAAAATGTATCTTTTCTCCACAGGAACGCTCCTTCAAGCGGCAGTACGTTGATTTTGCGTCGAACAAACTTCGTCTCATGGTAGATCACACAAGCACGAACGTCTCGTATCAAGCGAAGCATTTGCTGCGACAAACCGCATTCCGGTTACAGAAAGAAGTTGAAGCCAAGTCACAGGAATTGCAAGATGAAACACTTCAGATTGACAGACAATTGAGACAGATAGAGGACATGAATATTGAAGCAAAGCGCCTGAAGTAAGTGCTGATGATAGAGCAACCGAAGCCCCACAAAATGATGTATTATAGTTGACTCTTTGATCAAACTTTGCGGAATCCAGGAAGGGAATTCCAAAAAGTTCACTTTTTCCTGGTCCTGGATTTCACCAATTACGGAGCACACCCAAACATCCGTGGTATTAAAGACATTCTATAATGTACGTGGGTGCATACGCGCTTTACTAAAGGAGGGCTATTCCCTAGAGTTAATCTCGGTAGGCTCTCTAGAAAAGTAGGTCACACACAACAGAGGTGCTCTGCCACAGAATTAAATATTTTGTTTATCTGCCTCGGTTTGCTAGAAGTGTGATTAATACGAAACTGACGGCACATCGAGGAACCTATTAAGTGGGCAAAAAGGAATTCCTAATACCTTACAGAGATAGGAAAAAAAGTCGTGCGTCGCTTGCGGATTAATGTGAGTTCCAGCAAAGTGCTTCGATTGCCAAAATTCCTTCAGATTCGAAGAATTCAGATCATTGCCCACAAGTTTTCTCCATAATGTTGACCCTTCCGATCATTATTAAAGAAAGTAGCAGGTGTACGAAAATTAGTTCACTTGATGATTTCACCACCTTCTTCTCAGCATACCTTACTGTATAGTGCCAGCCAAGACAGCGATGTGTGTTTTGGTGTGTGCGAAGTGATATCACAGCACGCACGCATCTCTCACTGGCTCTGGTGTCCTCTGCTGACAGCTTATTGTTTGCCATTTCCAATAACAAGCGATATACGAATTATCCATTCGAGAAGGAGCAAGTTGTCTAATTCTGTGATGTGCCATTTCGATATTAAGGTTACAGACAATTATTCCTTTCTAGGAAACCGAAAAGCGCGCGAAGATGAATCATTATTGAACTATTGCTCGAAAAAAGCCTGAAACGTGATGCGTCGATCAACTGCTGTCTGAGGAAGCAATACAGTATGCGACATGTTGCATCAAACAGTTTATGGCAGATTGGTCTATTTCAAATTCGCACATATAGCGAAAGTCAGATCAGTCACGTAGCTGAAGAATTTTGACACAATGAATTTAATTATATCCGCAGGTGTGTGTATGTAACCATTGGCGGCCGATACGCAGAGATAACTGTTCTTAGTGGACAGCACGGCACTATTTTTCGACTTCAAGTCCTTAAAACCCCTAGAATGTTTTGCTGACAACATTATGTTGGTAGCAGTCTATGAATGACATCCCTTGGAAATGAACCGTCTCAATCGTCGGCTAATTTTCTTCCTTTTGTTTCCAGGAACAGTGCTGCTTATTTGGACAATTGCTTCGTCGCTTTTCAGCAGCGATTTTTGTCTTCAAACGCAGATTGAAAGCATTTTTCGATATCCAGTGCTCCCAAGTGGCAGACTTAGTATTTGTGACTTTCGATTCGATGTTCACAAGAAAAATATTTATCAAACAAACGTATAAGTTTGTTATTGTGATACTTAACTTTTAAAAAATATATAAGTGGATCAAAGTCACTTTCATTTGTTCTCATTCTTGGATTGATGGAATCAGAAGACAAATTCTCAGAATTCTGTAGAGTCTAGTGATTTTTCCCGAGATTCAAAGATTGGAAAACACACTTATGAGTTCATTCACTAAACTGCAAATCAAACCTGGATTTTTGGAAACCTTGAAATGGAAAAGCTAATTACGACTAGCAAACCAGCCTGTTTTCAGTCTCTGATAAATTATCACAAAGATGCCGATGCTGATACTTTTCCTTTGAGATTGATAGCAGTGGTTAGAAAAACGCTCACTGAAAAATTAAACAGGCATTAACAAGACCCAATTACTTCAATTCGTTACGAGCAGCAGCAAAACCTGATAAAAGTTAAAAGCGATTCAGTGATGATATACGCTGCGGGATTTTTTTAAAACGAATTTATTACTCTTTTTCTAAATTAAATAATCGTTTATGACAACTTAACTCATCTAAGAAATCAAAAATTAAACGGAAGCGGCCCGGTATCTTACCGAACGGCCTCTCAGACCGTTCTGTTCGCTACTTCATCTATCTATATCCGTTTAATCTCTCGTGATTTCTATGGTGTTAAAAGTTGTCTCGTCTCTTTTGTTTGAATTGGGATCAAATCGTCTAGACCGGCCACTCGCTGACTAATTCGTGACTTGGCAACTCCTACCCTTTGATAAAGCACCTATAGCTGCTTCTCATGCGTCGACGCCACTGGAGTTAACAAGCGTTGACTATCATGTATTTCATGTTGCCTAGACAAATTGCATTTTTTTAGGAACTCGATATAGACCTATAAGATTCTGTTTATTTTTACATAACTAGATCGAAGCAGGGTGACCAGTCGGTCTTTTTAAACAGAGTGGTCTTTTTGGTCTATTTGTCTTTTTATATGACGAGTCTCTAAAAGTCTATTTTTATGGATGAAATATATAGAAATCAATGAAATATGTAAAGAATCAATTTTTACTACTTTCAATGGGATATCTTACTTAGTATAATAAGATACTATTTACTGTAATAATCATTCTAATTATTCTTTTAAAACGTCATATTTCTTGCTCTTTTGATATTTTGTGTGTTTTCATGTTTGTAACGGCGAAATATCTATTCTGAAAGAAAAATTACTTTCTTTGATGTTTTTATACCATTCAATGTTTGTTTTTATACCTGTCAATCATCTATTGTCATTTGGTTAGTGGGGAGATCGTTCGAAAAACTCTCGAAAGGAGAAATAAGGCAACTCCTTACCTCCATGGTCTGAGCGAAAGTGGAAGAAAGCATGAAGGCGACAGACGTGCTTCTACAAGAATACAAGAAAAGAATTGATATCCTGACGCTGGATATGCATGAGATCCAGAAAGAAGACCCGGTGGTAAAGATTGATCGGAAAATGCTCGGATTCAAAGCGTTTTCTCGATTCAGCATCGTTCAATCGTGAAATCGTGCAATTTCCGATCAATTCATAATCGAAAAGTGAGCGATTTGTAGTCCATCGACCGATATCGAATTGTCGCCCTATTTCCGATGCTTCTCATATCGATATTATGTCTATAAGTCTCTCATTTGCGATATAGAATTATCGCCCTATTTCCGATGCTTCTCATATCGATATTATGTCTATTAGTAGTTCATTTGCCGATATCGAATTGTCGCTTTATTTTCGATGCTTCTCATATCGATATTATGTCTATTAGTAGTTCATTTGCCGCTATCGAATTGTCGCTTTATTTCCGATGCTTCTCATATCGATATTATGTCTATTAGTAGTTCATTTGCCGATATCGAATTGTCGCTTTATTTTCGATGCTTCTCATATCGATATTATGTCTATTAGTAGTTCATTTGCCGCTATCGAATTGTCGCTTTATTTCCGATGCTTCTCATATCGATATTATGTCTATTAGTCGTTCATTTGCCGATATCGAATTGTCGCTTTATTTCCGATGCTTCTCATATCGATATTATGTCTATTAGTAGTTCATTTGCCGATATCGAATTGTCGCTTTATTTCCGATGCTTCTCATATCGATATTATGTCTATTAGTCGTTCATTTGCCGATATCGAATTGTCGCTTTATTTCCGATGCTTCTCATATCGATATTATGTCTATTAGTCGTTCATTTGCCGATATCGAATTGTCGCCCTATTTCCGATGCTTCTCATATCGATATTATGTCTATTAGTCGTTCATTTGCCGATATCGAATTGGCGCTTTATTTCCGATGCTTCTCATATCGATATTATGTCTATTAGTCGTTCATTTGCCGATATCGAATTGTCGCTTTATTTCCGATGCTTCTCATATCGATATTATGTCTATTAGTCGTTCATTTGCCGATATCGAATTGTCGCTTTATTTCCGATGCTTCTCATATCGATATTATGTCTATTAGTAGTTCATTTGCCGATATCGAATTGGCGCTTTATTTCCGATGCTTCTCATATCGATATTATGTCTATTAGTAGTTCATTTGCCGATATCGAATTGTCGCTTTATTTCCGATGCTTCTCATATCGATATTATGTCTATTAGTCGTTCATTTGCCGATATCGAATTGTCGCTTTATTTCCGATGCTTCTCATATCGATATTATGTCTATTAGTCGTTCATTTGCCGATATCGAATTGTCGCTTTATTTCCGATGCTTCTCATATCGATATTATGTCTAGTAGTTGTTCATTTGCCGATATCGAATTGTCGCTTTATTTCCGATGCTTCTCATATCGATATTATGTCTATTAGTGGTTCATTTGCCGATATCGAATTGTCGCCCTATTTCCGATGCTTCTCATATCGATATCAAGTCTCAGTGAAAAACGTACGTAACAGTGAGGTCCTATCATTGCTCATGGATATTGCGTGGGCGATCGTCATCCCACCATCAGACCATGTGGGCGTTTGATGGGATCTGACATGGAATTCCCATATCATTTGCTCATCATTTTATCATCTTATCCCACTTAAATTCATAAATGTCTAGTAATGTCTCGATGTCTAGTAATGCGATTGGTCTCTTTCAAAACTCAAAATTCATAGATTTAATTTGTGTGACGGAAAATTCACTCATTCTCTCATCAATTATTCTCCTCTTCCTATTCCCATTGTCTTCATAAATCCCAACTCAGACATCCCAATTCCTTTTGCTGCTATCCCAATTTCTTTCATCTCTATTCTCCAGTTCCACGATCCTCTCCTCTCGATCCCCTTTTCTCTTTTCCTTCACTCCGTGTCTTTTTTATTTTCCACTTCATCTTCTTCATATCCCTCTCCTTTTTTCTCCTTTTCCCCTTGTTCGCTCTAATCTCTCTTATATTCTCATCTATGCATTTGGATACATTCGATGCGATGTAAAAAAATGTAGTCTCAAAAAATAACGACAATATGTTTTTGCATTGCAAACTGTCACTTAAATCTCACAAGAAAGAAATTCGCATTTCACAATTAAGTCTTCAAATGAAATAAATTATCCTTTTGTGTGCTTGCGTGTTTTTCTATCAACTCTGCAGCTTTCCCTTTCCCAATGATTTCATTACCTTGGATGACAACCTAAGTAACCAATTATAAAAGATATTCATTTTGCTTTCAGTAGTATACTTCGCATCTGAAATCTGCGCAAGTGATGTGATTTTGAAAGCTTTTACACAGACAGGTTCCGTTGCGCAATCTCCCCGCCCTTCTCGCTTTAGCAGACTAATTCCATCCCTCTCCATGCTTCGGCAGCATTTGTCTTTGTCCGGGTTCGCCTGCCGACAGCTACAGATGGATCGATGACGCTGACTCTCACTTGCAGTCACACAAGCGACTTTACGCACGCCACTGTTATCCTTCATCTGTCTTCAGAGACCAGCGTGTCTCAGTATTGCCTATTTTATCGTGCACAATATCAAATTTAGTGACACATGGATTAAATTATGCAACATTCGACATGGTAAAGAATTCCTTGAACGAAAGCAACCTTTCATCCGATAGCTTCAAGGAGAGTGATACATCTATCAAGAGAAAATCTGGAGAAATCAGCAGAGCAGAACAATCTGTATTATCTCCATAGTCAATGTCGTTTGGTTTCTCAACTTAGTGTTTCGAGTTCAATGCTTCTCATGCTCATGTGTCGATTGCTTTCGTCGCAACATGTAAGTATCAGCATGCTAATTCATATTTTAATATGTGATTAAATGAAATAAGAACTTTCGTACAGTTGATGATTTACATCAGCTCAACATATTTCAGTAACTCAGCGCAAGGAGCAAAGGATTTCAAGAATATTCATCAAAGTGATTCAAAATGTACAAAGAAATCAGAAATCACGCATATAAAATAACACTATTATTTTGGATCACTACCATAAACATTCTTGTAATCCTTTGCTCCTGAAGATAGCGCTGAGCTATTGAAATATATCGAGCTGATGTAAAATAGATCAACTTGACTTTTCCCAAAACAACACTAAAGCAGTCAATGCACCTAGAATGATTAATTTAGCTGTAAAGTGAATTTCTTTCTTTGCTCAGTTGTCATCAAGATAAGAATTATGGTCTAATGTATTTCTAATTTGAAATGCTGTGATGCAGTAGCTTAATTGAATGCATTGTCGATCTAAATCCTATATTAAGGAGAATTTTTGAAAAAGCCCAGACTCTTTCCATGTATTCCATATAAGCCTATAAAATTCTGAAGGTTAAACCTATCATGCTTTACTATATCGTGATATTACAGATGTTATTCCCTAGCACATATGTTCTGTGATTTTCTTGATGATTTAACTGAAACTAATTTCACCAATTATAATGGATTGACAATTTTTTATTTTGCATATATCAATAATAGTTTTTATGCACTCTTACCTAATTGCTATATAGGCCTACAATGTACATGCATTTTTATTTATTCACAATTAATGATATGTTAAAACATGAAAATAAATATCTTTTTTCCTCATTCAATTACAAGTACATACCACCGGCTGTTGCCATTTTAGATTGATCAATTTGTGCGGAGTATCTTCGAAGCTTGTGCCTGAATATGCTTGAACATCGAGTTTGGCAGGCGGTTGTTTCTGGACTAGGAAAACCAGACAAAGTAAGTAAAACTTTCGGCTAGATTGTATGAATTATTCTTAACTTAAACATCATGTATCAAATCAAATTTTTTCTACTCCTTTTACTGGATTCTTCATTAATTAATTTTATATTTTTTTCCAAAGATATGTAGGCTATACATAAATTGACTTCAGGCATGCGAAGGATTTGATTGCATAGTAGGCTTACTCAAACCAATTTTTAAATAAAAATACTATACAATAGAAAAATAATTTGATAATTAGATAGCCTAATTTCCTTTCTCTTCAATTGTAATTACGAAGTATTTTTTAATATTTCTGCTATTGAAATGAAAACTAAAGATGTATGCCTTCATTTATTTGCTAAATGGAAATTGCAGCTGTTAGATAACATTTTATATTATGAAATAATGTGATAAACATTTTGATTTGCCCTAGGGTTCAGACTTATATAATAGGCCTTAATAATAGGGCTTTTTGATGGCTTCATCATTTATCCAAACATAAAAAATGTGTATTTTATGTTTCGACACCATTTATCACATAATTCACAAAAAACACATAAACACATAATAATAATTCATAAAACACATAATTCACATGAGAGATTTTCAAGGATATCTTGAAGAAAAATTATTCGTAGGTAGAAAATCCTAATTTTTCTAAAAAAAATACCTCTGACTTTCACAAGAATAAAGAACACGAAATTTTTGACTCAACGTTGATACTGTGATGTGACATATTACTCCCCAAGATTAGGTTGTTTTGATTAGCCTTGTGCATATTTTATGACATTTTACTGTGCATTTTCACATGTACAGTGTATACGGCACATGTCTATTCTCGTTACCAATATTAGGTTTAAACAATCTTGATTTTTTTGTAAATGTTGCTCTGTCAGTTTCGTTAAAGAATCTCGACAGGTTGCGTCAAAAATCTCGCATTTTTTTAATTCCTGTAAGAGCCAGAAGCTATTTCAAAAATAATAAAAAGTGCAAATGAAATATTATTTGAAACTCTCGATTCTGTGATGACCTATGTGATCAATGATAAATGTAGGCCTATTATTTATGTTATAAATATAATTATTCAATCATATTCATAAATTGCATTCATATCAGGTGTTTTGATTTTAATCATATACTGTAATTCTTGAAAAACTAAATATTGCTTTCGTACATTCCTATTCAATATTCAAATAATTGCAGGGAGGTAAAGTGCAGGTAATATTCTGAGATATCAAAAAATGCATCTATCGATATAATATTTCAAATTTACTAACAGAAGTATCAGGTAATATTCTTTTTGTTAATTGTTAATTATAATAAAGTCTGAAAATTCAATGCAAAGTAAAAACACAGTACACTATAAATTTAAGTGATATAATTGCATAATTTACAATAATGATGTGATATAAATATAATGCAATGATGATATACTAATAATTATAATATGCAATATAATCACTAAAATATGTTATAATCATGTTATATAAGTACACGTATGTAATATAATTTGATAATTTCGATGATTTAATAAATATTATAGCATATCATTATCATCATTCAATATATGGCATATATTTGAAAATTGACACCGCACAGATCCTTCATCTGCCGACTACTGTCAGTGGCACTAAGCGCCGGCTATTTTAATCACAACACTTCATTTTTCAGATTGGTCAATTAACTGGAGGAGTGACAAAATCTTTTGGAATTTTCTTTTTCCTAGCCTGACCATAGTAAATAGTAGATAGTCTGATCTATAGTAAAAATGAATAGCTCAATATTTTTGAATAGAATGCATTAAAATTGTTTATGAATACATTTTCAAATTTCCTATTGATGTTTACGAAGCATAAGTAAAATCGTTTAAGTTTGCTCTAAGAATCTATAGAGTTATAGCTTATGGACTCTGGAACCGCATGCAGACGATTAAAGGAGAAATATGGCAGTTTCAAATGTTAACTTTATACTAATCAACACAATTAGAAAATCTTCATATCGAAATCACGAAGTGCTAAGTCGTTGTGAGAAGCCTGAAATATCGCAGAGAACCTACTGGTTAGGGAGTTGCTTCATCGACCAATCAAATCCAAGCAAGAAGTTCGACGTCACAAAGCACCCTACGCTGTTGATCTGTGAACCACGCAATCGCCAGCCAGCAGCAAGCAGTAGCCTTGACTGAATCACCCCGCATTGGAGATCTTGATTGTGAAAGTACTTGCATGGCAAGTTTAAACGGAGAATCAGATATTTCCAATGTTACTCAGCCTTATTTGTTTGAGCCCACAATGTCAATTCATTCTAGTGAAAGTTCGGTTGGGCATTTCCCAGAGTCAAGGCAAGGTAACGATAATGCGGAATGTACTTGCGGCAATTGTCAATCTACTTTGAATTCAAATGAAATTTGTTGCTGTAGGCTTAGCAATCTTATAGAAAGAAAGCTAGAATCACGTTCCTGCATAACGGAAACAGAATCATTCAAGGTTGTCTGTCTTGATAAAACTGTGCTATATGTGAGCTTCAGGCGAATACTGACTATACGTAAGAAGAGGAGAAAACAACATACAGACGTTTTCAATAACAAAGCATGCCGATGGACAGCGTATGGACAGTTTATATTTTGGATATATGATGGTCATATAGGACAATCAGTGAGGAAAGTGCTACCTACTTGCGTTTACAACGCAATTCGATTCAAATTTCCCTCGGATGACGGTATATATTCGGATTTCAAAGTTGGTGTGAATGATGATATTTTTATCGAATAATGCTTTTCAGTATAAGCAAGAAATTTGTTTTCATGATCACTATACAGGTGCAATACATGCCCAGTGTTCGTAGCTACCAATACGATGAGAGCGATTGCAATTAATGTTGAGCCTACCGGTGAAAGAGATCAATCACTCAGAGACTACCGGTACTATTATTTTTATAGTGTGCGCTAGCTAGTAACCAATAAACGAATTTTACTATTTTAGACATAAGTAGGCTACTGGACTTATCACCGCTTCTATGTAGACCTAAGTGTAGGCCTATCGCTAGTATATAAGATATGAAAAATCTCTACATAAAAGAGTACCGCATAACTACGGGTAATGCAATATTTTTCTGAAATTGAGACTGTCCTTAATTGATTTTACTTTATGATAGTGTAGCTAGGCCTATACATATTCTTAATTTCAAATATGGGCCAACTGTGCTTAACCCAAGATGTTGAATTTTAAATTTCATAATGCCTTGATACTCAGTTTCATCAAAATTCATTTAAAGCAGTTTAAGCTAATACCATGTTAGGCTACTTAATACAAAAATCCTCCATGTATACGCTAAAAAGGCTTAATATAAGTAAACTTAATTGATGTGTGGTACCGTATGTCTAAAATAAGTGACATTAAATGATAGGGGTCCATTGTCTTATTTATTGAACTTCATAAAATCTTTTCAAAATTAAAACTAAATATACCGGTGATTTATTGACAAAACGTTTTTTGCCATGTAAATTGATAGTAAATTTACTGTAACCTTTGGTTGATTAGATAACAAGACAATATAAAAAGTGACCCACAATCAGACTCAAGAAATATGCCGACTGTTCTGCTGATGAGAAGAACAAAGCTCTTCTTTTGACGGCATGGGTAAAGGAGCAATATTTTGTGGAACAGGCAAATTCGAGAATGGAGGCTCACTGTCCAGTGGGAGAAGGCCAGATTTGCGAAAGTGGATTATCTCAGTAAGCAAATCAGTTCTCCACTGATAACCTTTGCGGCGATAAACACATCGAGCAACCCATTGACCACTTACTTTTGAAAACTGAAATTTGAAACAGTTTTGTTTTGCTTCTCTCTGAACATTGGCATTGTGGTCAATGTAGGTCAGACATATTCGCATATTCATTGCAACTGATCGGAAATGCAGTCTTTTAGGGACATATTTAAGCATGATGCTATGTAAATTTTCGAGCGAAGCAGTGGAGAGAGCTAATGTACTATGTCGTAAAGCAGACATTAACTTTGGGGCAGCGACGATGCTCTCTAGAATTTTGAATGCTTCCGAGTTCGATAGAAGATAAGACTTCTTTAATCCGTCCTTCGCTAAATTTTCGTCCATATCAATGTCATGAGCACAAATCAATACTCGACGAAATCGTGCACTTTCTTCCCATTGGTGAATTCCACGGATGTGTTGCAGCTCAGAGAGCCACAACTCTCGTAGCAGATCGGGATCTGAATTACAATGTTGTACGCAATAATAAAGGTGATTGATGATACTGCGTATCCATTCATTCAAAACAGAATTGGGCTTTTTCTTTCCAGCAGCCAGCAACTTTTTCTTTAATGACTTAGCAATATGCCAAATATCATATTGGTGGACAATGTCAGGGTATTCAGAATTCATTGCACCAATTATCGAAGGACTTCGGTCAGTTGTGATGACATCCACTTTAGCATTACAGTTTCATAAGTAGTCCAGACACGACTTGAAGCCGACTTTTTCCATTCTAACACTCGAAGAAGTTTCTTGTCCAAGTTGAACGGTTCTTCCACATACAACTCGACCTGTATCACAATCCATAAACGTGTATGTAGAGTATTTCGCACTATATCCAGGTGAGTCGCAACGAGAATCGCCGGCTAAGCGAACGGATGTCTTATTTTTAAGTTCATCAATCAACACAGATTGTTGCGCCGACCAAGCACTGAAGATAACGGGTGCGACATACTTCGACTGAAGGCGATAGTAGACAGATGAAGAAATAATTCCTAAACTCATTGTGTCTGAGACTGCTTTTAAAAGGGCATAAGTTCCCCCACACAATATCACAGAAACTGCGAGTTGGAAATCTCCACTTCCGCTGCGTGATCGTTGTCCACTGAGAGTTGGCTGTGAAGTCCACAAGTAATCACAGCCTTTGAGACAAACCAATTTTATACATAACATCCCACCATCGAATCGGAGATGTTTCGAATCAACAGGAGCACCGCAATCGGGACAGAATTTCAATAATGGAAGTAAATATTCGACGAAGCACAATACCACTTTAAAGGACGATTCTTTCGGCGGCTGGTGTGATTCTGGTTGATCTTCAAAGTTAATATCCACATCTGAATCAGAGTCAAACGAGGAGTCACAATCAGAAGATGGAAAATAATCATCGTCGCTGTCATCGGAATCGGATCTGTCTGTCTGACCTTTATTCAAAGATTCTACATCACTTTCAATTTGAATACAGTCACAGTCGGGAGAGGTAAAGAGGTCAGTCTGGGTAGACACCGTTCTCAGAAATGGTAATGTCGTCTGTGCCATTACATGTGAAGTGGTAGGATGTACTTGAATCCTCCTATCATGTGCTAAAGTCTCGCACTGGATCATCACATCATTCGTTGCATTAAGATTTACTGCAGAAACACTGGAGAGATCTTCGTCGTTGGATGAGAAAAGAAGCTTTTGAACGTAGTCCTCGTCTTCCAATCTCTTCTTCTTTGTAAGATAAGCAGAATGCCTGGGAGTTGATGACACCGGCGAATGATCACGCTTTTTCCCTCTAAGATGGAGGGACGGAGTGGCTTCCGGCTTGAGTATTCTACCCTTTGATTCAACGCCCATAATTCTCGCTCTTATATCTTCTTCAAAATCATCTTCAACGAAGTGGATGGAGCAAACAACAGAATTGTCAGACGGTGTCCAATTTTTCCGACTCAATCGTAAAATCCATGCCCGTCGAAGAGCAGGCTTCAGTGGAAATTTATGATAAGATATTCTCCTGCCTTCGAAAGTTTTGTCCTTGCCAGTCTTGTGGGAGCAGCCAAATACACAGCATTGTGGCATGTCGACGTGAGAATGATGAGCGGTGCTGACTCGAAAGGATCGATGGTTGTTTCTAAAATAGTGATACAAGCTTCCTACCGCTTCCCACTATGTTCATTGTCACGTGGTTCATTGTCATTCATTGTTCATGGCCACAGAATTCTGTGTTCACGGCAGCCGTCTAGTGCTTTCCGACGTCATCGTATTACTGTCTTGTGATTGGACGCGCGCGCACTTATGGAAATTCCCTGTTTACTGGCAATCCGAATGCGCCTGCGTGGCGTGACAATCGTTTTTGAACTCCATCAACCATGACCTTAAGATTGAGACTACTTTGTAAAAGTGCGACATTTCCCCTTTAAAAGTATGCGAAATGTTGATTTTGTCAGTCTTCATCATAGCAGAGGATAGCATTCATCAAAGATTAAGTATTGAATCTCTTTAAATTTTCATCTTATTCAATGATTTTTCATTTCATGGAACTTGTAAACTTGGCACGTCTTTTCATGTCACAAAACTTGATATGGATTAAGTTTATTCAAATATTTAATAAGTTAAAAAAATGAAATTGCTTAAGCTCTATATTCAATGCCTTGAACTGATGAAAAATGATCGATCAATCTCGTTACGATATTTACATTCTGAAACAAGTTGTAAAAAAATAGAACTCAAACAATATTTCTGTTTCAGAATGCATTGAACCTCCGATAAATAGTAGACATGAACTGGTCAGTTGCCCAATCATAAGTGACATTTTTTAAGTCCTGTTCACTCCTGATCTGTAATAAATGTTAGTGTTTATGTGCACGCATTCGTGCCATGTAGCATCACCCTCTCAAGGCTGAAGTACTGGTTATTGCTTCTATTGTAAATTATCGACCATAAAAATAAAACGGAGCTTGAACATCATGTCTCCTGAAAACATAAATTCGCTCCCGATCAGACTGGTCAACTGAAGTATATATGTATAAGTACCGGTATGTATAATGCATGTTCATCTATTTGATAGAAGTCATGTCATCACGACGAATTAACAAACATTACAGTAGACCACAAAGTTTCTTTCATTACCGTCACATACGAGTACATGTAATTTTCCGCATGCAGCATTGTTCTTTTTATGATACAAAGCAGCGGTAAGTCTATCGAAGACGCCCCTATCCGCGGGACGGGGTCGGGTAACACCAGCCAGCCCGTCGAAGACATCACTCAGCAGCAAGGCTTATCTAAATGTGTTTTCTGTGTTTCCCACTGGAAACAAACATTCTTTACTCATTACCATACACTACTAATTCCTCGCATCTTTATTTTCAGATTCCCTAAGAGAAGAGAAAATTGGGAATGAGATGACGATTGAAGAGGTGATCGAAAAAATGTTGAAGGATACAACTGACCGCGGCGGAGGGAGGAGGAGGCGACAGTCCGGGTCGAACAAGTTCTCCTCGCCAAAGCCATTGCGGGTGGAAGCAATTGCCTGCCACACCAACGAGCTAGGAGTCGCAGAGCCTGCACTGGAAGGACGAGATGTTCTGGAGGAGAAGTTGAATCGAACAATTTCGCCTAAAATCACATTGGACTGGTTATCCGAACATTTTTAGTTTTAGTATAGAAATCCAGATGATTGTTGATATAGATTGTGTAGTGCGCTATTTCTAGATTTCATATATGTATTTTTTGTAATATGATGTTATTGAATGAATGCTGTCTTCGCTTTCAACAATTGTTGATTGGCCTAGCACAGGTTGTAGTTCAGGACTAGAAAAAACGTGTGTAGTTAGCGGTATAATTTTTATGCGACTGATTCAGATTGTAAATTAATCAGCTTATCGTCTCAAGTCCAATATCGGATATAGAGCGACAAAACAGGTGGGATACCGCATATGTAGCGATTAATCGGCCAAAATCCGATATCGGAAATAGAGCGACAAAACAGGTGGATACCGTATATGTAGCGATTAATCGGCCAAAATCCGATATCGGAAATAGAGCGACAAAACAGGTGGATTGTAGCGATTAATCGGCCAAAATCCGATATCGGAAATAGAGCGGAATATCAGGTGCAATGCCGAGACGAATTCTCGGGCATCGGCAAGGCATCGATTTTATGGGAAATCGACGCCGCGATGCTGAAACGAGATTTCATGCTTCGGCCCGATGAAATTTTTACCACCGGGACATAGACGATGTTTTTTTCATCTGGAACTTTGATGAGTCCACTTTATTAACTTTTTGTACATATGTAAATAGTATTTATGACAGTATTAAGGTTGAACTTGCCTACAGTATTACTGAGATCAGATTTTTAGATCTCCTATTGTATAAAGGCCATAATAGTATTCTGTATAAAGTAGGTTTTAAACCAACTGACACTCATAGCATTTTGTCACCTACTTCATTTCATCCTCATAGTGTTTTTAAGTCAATCTTATTTGGTCAAATGTATCGTTGGTCTATGCGGAGCTCAAGTTATAGAGATTTTAAGGAGACGAAGTGTATCGTTCAACCGCGCTGGGAACAGCAAGGTTACACCCGCACCGCTATCCGCAAGGCTTTTCGCCAAGTTTTAAGTTTAACAGGTCAGTCGCCTCCCGCTGGGAAAAGGTATGGTTATTCTCCATAGCATTTGCGCCATCGTATAACCTTCGCCTTAGTTTCCGGCTAAAATAAGGTTATTCGATGGGGCAGATGCGCCCTTCCATTTAACAATTAAAATAGGGTATCATACTACTTATTATTTTATAAGGAGTAACAATCTCCTCGATTTATTTGCTTTTGTAATAAAATACTGCCTATCCAAACCGCGAAAGAAATGAAAGCGAAGGAAATGTGACTTCATGCAAAATTCAAGTTTCTTTGAACCTTTTTAAATCAATTTAGACTTTTGTTCAAGTATGTTATTTTTTAGAATTAAAACGCTACATATGGATATAAGTGTTATGAATTATTCGATTAATCGAATTAATAATTTGATTTCTGTTTCTTTGAAAATTAGATCAAATCATTTAACAGAATTTAATTATGCTATTATGAGAACTGAAACAATGGACTATCAAACTGTAATACATTTTCAAATGTATAATAAATCGCAAAATGATCTTATTGGTTTTGACATCGAGTTGTTCATAAAAAACGGACCACCTAAATTGTTTCTAATGAGAATCGATTGAATTGAGAAACAATTTAGGTGGTTATTAGGCGTTTTATGAACATCTCTGTAGTTAAGGCCCCTATGGAAGAGATTTATGTTGATCGGCGTCGAACTGATCTATTACGAATGGCAAATATACAAATATTCAATTGAAATATAACGATTCTACACATGTAGAGAGGTGGGCTAAATATGATGGTAGAATTTACCGGTCCGATGAGGGTTAATGACTCGTCAAGGGCTACCACAATAAAAACTATTCACTTTCACTGTCAAAAATCAAACGTGGACGCTTACTGGGCAAGTTCTTAAGGGGTTGTCCTCTCCTCTTCGCATCTTTCAGATACTGTCTCACTTTGTCTTCTATTTTTGATAATGAATAATCTTTCCACATAGAGTTTCTTTGAATAGCACCTGAAAATGAGAAAATATGAGACTACGTGAGACTTCCCTGATAATGAATAATCTTTCATAGAGTTTCTTTGAATAACACCTGAAAATGAGAAAATATGAGACTACGTGAGACTTCCCAAAACATTTTATCTAGTCGACAGGTACCAGAGAAGAGAAGTAACATGAGTTTAAATTGTTAGACTATTTTCTGTTTTTTGTATTACTTAATAACTAAAAACTGAAAAACATGACATTTCTCGGTAAAAACGATCGGAAACTTTAATATACAAGTCCATTTATTTCTGTACTTGTCCTTGCATAACCCCATAGGCATATAATAGAGATTTTAAGAAATATATCATGAAAGTGGTATCCCAATTAGAGCATTTTGTCTTTCGGGTTATCAGAGCGAAAATTTTACGAGTCAGGTAGAAGAACGATTGGTGAGAATTGTTTAACCGATACGTTTGAGAAGAATTGTATGTACGAAACTGCACATTAACGTAGATAGGTACTCATACAAACAGGTAACACGATTAAACAACTTGAAAATTCTATGCTTTCCAGAAGTAACAAAAACTGATCTTATATAAATATGTTACAATATAACGGAAATATTCCTAGTAAACCCATTATTCGACTTACATTTAACCAAAGGCTCCAGATGATTCATGAAGGGCAATTTTGGTTCAGCACCTGATGAGTCACGTGGATCCCTCTATCCGGTTCGATTGAATTTCTTCTGCATACCGTTAGACAACAGATAATTGATTTGTCGTCGAACAGCGTCTCCGGTTCTTTGCCACCCATAAGAGCAAGATGTTGAATCTGCATGAATGAAAAAAATTAGAATTATACAAACAAAGAACCAACTCTTTTTAAAAAAAGCAAAAAGGAACCCAAACAACATTTGTGTGTCGGATGGAATCGGGTAAATCTAATTTATTCCACAACATTTCTGTCTTTTCAACTTTGGGTCTCAGAGTTCCGTAAAAATTTGCATATATATCTTATTTTTTTACGCTGAACACGAAAATCGTAGCGGCGACCACACCAGATAAAAACTTTCCATAGAAATCTAGCACTTTTAAAATTCCATTTTATTCTACGTCTCGGTCAGAGGACAATGACCTCGGTCAGATAGATGTCGAACAGGAAACTCTTCGGCTTCAGCATTTGGGTTGCTGATGAGACTGGGAACTTAGGATGAATGCTTGCATGCGTAAAGCGAAGTGACCAAGATGCAATGTATTGCATGATCGTGACCCGCCTTGTCCTCTGACCGAGATCTTCAATTTTAACGTTGTCCTCTGACCGAGATTTTTAAGGTCTCGGTCAGAGGACAAATTGATGTCGAACAGGAAACTCTTCGGCTTCAGCATTTGGGTTCATGAGACTGGGAACTCGGCGGGCGAATATTTGAATGCGTAAGACGAAGTGATCTAAATGCAATTGCATACATTATATTGTCCTTTGACCGAGACCCTTGTATTCTGACCGAGATCTTCAATTTTGGCGTTGTCCTCTGACCGAGATTTTTTAGGGTCTCGGTCAGAGGACATTTTCGTGGTTTTTGGAGATTTTGAGAGGGTTAATTAATATAAATGAAACATTTCTTTTGCATAGATGTTAAGAGCATGGATCCCTCCTATGCCGCGAAATTTCATCGATTCCTGACAAAATTTCTGGTTTCAGCATCCATATGAAATTTTTGGGAATATTCAAATACTCTGGTCGAAAAAACGGATAAAAATATTTTTAAATCAATATTGCTCACTTGTAACGTCACCAAGCTGAATTTTCTTTACGGATTTATAAACTAGCACACTAGAGGATTCGTTTGGTGCAAAACGTTTGATGGAAAAATCAATATTCTTCGAGAAAAGGTATCTCGGTCAGAGGACATTTTTTTCATTGGACAATGGAAACCCAGTGAAAAGTCAATGATTAATATTAATTACAATATCCAAAATTAGACTGTCTTAAAGAGCTGATCTTCTTCTTTCAGATGATATAAATATTAGTGGGTGTATTTGAATGTAGCTGATCGAAAATCCGTGTTGAAGTGAGAATACTGTAACTTTGGACATGTTTTTTTGGTCTCTTTTCAGCAAAAAACGGCAACTTGTGAAGAAGGTTTTGGCTTTAAGACTTTTTGAAAACCATGCCATAATAGATGAGATCCTGACGGTTCGATTAAAAAAACTATTGAAATCGGTTCAGAAATATGGATTTTACAAATCAAAGACACATTTTCGTCAAATGTTGTGGATTAAATTGGATTTACCCAATCGTAGTTTTTTCTCTAGAGGTCAAATTCTCGACACGCGCTCACGATGCGGTTAGCGCGCGATAGGGATATAAGGGTTAGGGTGCGGCCACACTACAAGCTTTGAGCTGAGCGGGATTTTTATCCATGCATAAATAAATGAGGATGGCCACACTACGAGCGACCACCGCTAACCTGCAGCTTATCAATCTCAACCAACGCTCAAAGCTCAAGCGATGCCAAGTTTCTTTATCTTCAAATACGAACTGTGAAATCAGAAAGAGAATGAGTCATATAAAAGGTCAAGAAAATGTGAAGGTGCAACGACTTATTTTGTTATATTCATTTGTGAAATTTTGAAAGATGTCTGAGGTTGACAACATTCTCGAATTCATTGCTTTGGTCCAAGTAAAACCTTAACTTTGGATAATAACTCATAGTTCTTGTTTCAATATACTTCATCAGGAAATGAGTAACTTAACAGGATAACTTATCAGGAATGTTGATTAAATTTCACGCATCGAATATCTTCTATATACTTGAATGTTAAGGATAATTTATCATTACAATATCAGTTATTCCAACAGGTTATCAAACAATCTAAGAATACTTACCACCGAGTCTTTGAAACTCTTATCCTCGAGTTTCTTTACGAACGCAGAATATTCATCTGTACCGTCTATGGGAGCCTCAAGCGGAGGGTTGGATGATTGAATCGGTACTGCCTGCTGTTTCATGGATGCTACTTCAGTCCTTAACTTGGCCACTTCTCGAATCATCAAAAACATCATCATTTGAAGACCTGCAAAATAAAAGTTTCATCCGTTTATATCCATTTTCTTCTAAGAGGAGAAAAGTAATCATTAGTTGATGCAAGCAGTTTATTATATATCATTCTTTAGAAACGCATATTCAATCTAAGAAAAGAGCGTCTAGCACAAAATAATACGAACCTTTTGTGGATCCAAATTCAATCCCTTGCCGTAAACAGAAAGCTTTTGCTTCTTCCATTATCGACGTCATGTCAGGTTTGAAACGACCACAGGATGATGGGTTATTTTCATTGGATTCCATCCGTGAATTTACCTCATAGGATGGAAATAAAGGCCAAGACAATTCAGCGTCCTGACTTCGGGGTGACGGCTGTTCCCTTCCTATGAGGCATCTGTTACCCTTTTCTTGCGGGATTGATGCTGTGGGTAAGGGCAAAAAACTGGGCCTTTTACCTCGAGGTGTTGAAGTGACAGGTTGGCAAGTGTCATCGCCGTCATTGATGCATCTAACAGGGATGATTCGCTCCTTTGTCTTCGTTGGTTTCTTCAACGAATCTGCAACTTGAATAGGATAACTCTTTTCATTTGAGAATGTATTAAGTGTCGAGACATAAACAAATTAAGGTTGTATTAATTAAATCCCCATATTACCCCTGTAGCAAAAAGACGTTTCTAAAATGAAAAAAGGAACAGATTTTGATTACGTCTTAATATGGTAATTTTTTGTCCGATTGGGTCCCACTTTTATGACGTCTTTTATAGACGAAATACAGATAATTTCTTCTCAAAAATTACTTCGACGAAAACCTAACTGAGGCTACCTTAAGATGTCTAATAAACGAATAAGACAACTATTATCTGACTGAGACCTTAATTCGAAGTCCATCGACCGTAATCTCCCCGTAATCTTCATCGCCTGGTTGGTATAATGGGATTGAGCGAGGTCAAAACGTTTGCGTGGTGGAGATAAGCGCAGATCAGGACTGACAGATCGGCACGTTTGCCTGTTGCGGAGGAAGCTATGTCCATACAGGTAGAGTCATCATGCATGGAAACGGTATGCTTCAAATTATTACGGAACGGAATTGAGTTATTAAGATTAGACATAAAAGGAGGGGACGAGAGTGAGCTGGAAGTGAGGGTTAAGGATTGGGGGATGGGATAAGAGAGGGAGGGGGAAGGCGCTTACACGCCTCGAGAAGCCTGAAAAGAGCTAGAGAGAAAGGGCTATGCAAGAGGGGAGAGACTAGCTGTGAATAAGAGAATAGCTCACGAGGTAGACCACGAGTCCTACTACTTAGGGAGAGAGGAATCGAGAATCAAATGGAAAATTAAAGGTGAGGATTAATTATTTGGTCGCGGGGCGAATGCTGGTCCTCTAAAAGGAAAAGCTACAGATTGAACGCAGCTGAATTAGGGTTTACAATCCCGGGATTTTCGAGACTGGCTAATCGCAATCCCGGGATCTCGATCGATATATATATATATATATATATATATATATATATATATATATATATATATATATATATTTAAAAGAAAGAACAAATGCTTTGACCGGACATGTTTCAATCTTCTTTCAAGATCATCTTCAGCGGAAAGTTACAATTAAAGACAAATCTTTCTTAAATACGTAGTCACATTGAAAACTGTTCATTCTGGAAGGCACGTAATAGCATAGAAATCTTAAGTCAGACAGATAAAATAAAATAAAATAAAAACACGAAGTTACAACCTACTCAAATAATTTAGAAGATAGTGTGTACAATTCGTAAAATAAGTTACAGATTTAAAGAAAGAGTGTATGATCCGTTCCTTTCATTAGCGAGATTTTCATTACTTTTTATGAATATCGACTCCAGGATAAATGGTTGCTTGCATTTACCAATAATGGAAAAATTTTCTTTTTTAGGACGATGAGGGTGAGTAGAGATTTCAGTAGGTGAAGGATAACCCTTCATGTGTTCCTTCATCCGAGTGTCGAGGTGGCGTTTTGTGGCGCCGACGTACCGCATTTCGCAACGGTCACAAGCGTATTGATATACGATAGATGATTTTAGATCACTCGGAATTTTATCTTTATTCGGAAATTGATTTAACAGTTTACAGACTTTGTAAACTGGCCTAACTTCTAAATTCGGAGGAAGCAACTCATTCAGAGAGCGAATTTTGTTTTTCAAATCATTTTGAGCTTGGCTAATGAAAGGAACAGACCACACTACTCTTCTCACTTGCGCCCGCTCATTCTCAGCTTGAGAATCATTTACAGTTGAAGCCCCGCACTCAATATTCCTTTCAACCTTTTCTTTGATACGGCTGATGGTTTTACTGTCAAAACCATTTTTAATAAAGATATTAGAGATCTCAACCGCCGAAGCTTCGTATAACCTGGGATTAGTGCAGATTTTATAAGCTCTGTAAAATAAAGAACGCATGGCAGACAACCTATACGACATGGGAGCATAGGCAGAGTAAGGCATATAGATGCCAGTGTTGGTAGGTTTGATGTGAAAATCAATATCGATACCAGAATTGCAGCAAATGTTTGTATCCAAGAAGACGATCCAATCGTCTTTACTTGTTTCCATGGTAAACTTGATGCTATCATCAAGCGAGTTCAAAAAATTCAAAAAACAGCTTGCTTGGTCATCATTATCAAAAATGGCCAAACAATCGTCCACATATCTCCCATAAAATTTGGGAGGCTGCCCCTGGTAGTTATCAAACTTCGCTTCGATCATGTCCATAGTAAACGCGGCCATGGTGGGACCCAAACTAGATCCCATCGCCATGCCATCCACCTGATTGTAAAGTTTTTTATCAAAGGTAAAAAGAATATTGGTGCAGGCCAGTTCAAGTAAAGCTTTAAGGGCTTCACGTTTGATAGGAAAATTGCCGAAATCTATCATGGACAAGACATGATCAATGGTTCTTCTTACCGGAATGTTGGTAAAGAGACTCGAAACATCGTAGCTACAAGCACGATAGCTAGCATTCGGATTTTCGTTTGTGAATTCTTTTAATTTCTCAACAAGATGAAAAGTATCTTTCAGCACAAAACGCTGAGGAATATATTTTTTCAAAACCGAATCAAGCCATTGGGCTAATTTAGACGTATACGAATTTCTCATGTTAAGAATCGGGCGATATGGTGGGTCACTCATGCTCTTGTGGACCTTCGGCAGCCCATAAAGTCTGGATGGCTGAGATCCATTAGATTTTATCATTTGAAACAACTCATCACTTATCAACTTCTTCGATTTCAGAGCTTGCAATTTTCTATTGAAGCGATCTTCCTCTAAGATAAAGGGGTCTTTCTTAGCCCGTTTGTCGTAAACAAGATTTGAACTTTGACTCGTCTTTCAGAATGTCATTCAATTTGCGAACAAAATTTTCTTTGTCGTCAATAAGGAAACCGTTTCCTTTGTCAAATTTCAATACGATAATATCCTTTTTTGAAGCTAATTTGCGAACAGTTTTTATAATACTCTTCCAGTGGTTGGACACTTTGTGTCTTTTGAAGTAAGCTCTGAAGCATTCTTTCAATTTAGAAAGAACTTCATCAGTGACACAAGACTCATCTCTCATTTTTAGACGAGCAACTACAGACTCAGCTTCAGCTTTTTCCTCGGCTAACCTCACCGAACTATGAGGAAGGCACATAGAAGTACCTTGTTGCAAAATCTCTATCTGATCTTTAGTTAGAGTAGCTGACGAAATATTAATAACAGACTGACAAAACTCAGCCTTGCGCTGACTAGGAGGAATGACAGGACTTTGCCTTTTCTCGAGGCTGTTCAGTTTTTTGGTATGAGTAGCTTGTATACGCTTTTTAGACTTTAATAATGTCTGGTCCATGACAGATTTGGCAATATGACGCTTAGAATCACTCATAGAAGATACTGTCTGACTGAAGGAAGTCCTAATGTTACTAAGGTTATGTAAAGCCTCACCGATTTGTTTCCTCAAAGCCGCTTTTTGAGATCTTCTGATACCTTGCTTTGATTCTTTCAGGGGCTTTGGTACTTTCATCTGTAAAAACTTTGGGATCACCTGCCTTCGTTGACATTCTTTGAGAAAAGTTACGCGATATTCGGCTCGATTTAATTTGTCTCCTTTCTTCACCACTTCCTTTACTCGCTGTTTGGTATCTGGGTCAAGGGTCGAATTGATTACATTCACGCAAAGTGTGCCCAGGCTTCTCATATTTAAAAGAAAGAACAAATGCTTTGACCGGACATGTTTCAATCTTCTTTCAAGATCATCTTCAGCGGAAAGTTACAATTAAAGACAAATCTTTCTTAAATACGTAGTCACATTGAAAACTGTTCATTCTGGAAGGCACGTAATAGCATAGAAATCTTAAGTCAGACAGATAAAATAAAATAAAATAAAAACACGAAGTTACAACCTACTCAAATAATTTAGAAGATAGTGTGTACAATTCGTAAAATAAGTTACAGATTTAAAGAAAGAGTGTATGATCCGTTCCTTTCATTAGCGAGATTTTCATTACTTTTTATGAATATCGACTCCAGGATAAATGGTTGCTTGCATTTACCAATAATGGAAAAATTTTCTTTTTTAGGACGATGAGGGTGAGTAGAGATTTCAGTAGGTGAAGGATAACCCTTCATGTGTTCCTTCATCCGAGTGTCGAGGTGGCGTTTTGTGGCGCCGACGTACCGCATTTCGCAACGGTCACAAGCGTATTGATATACGATAGATGATTTTAGATCACTCGGAATTTTATCTTTATTCGGAAATTGATTTAACAGTTTACAGACTTTGTAAACTGGCCTAACTTCTAAATTCGGAGGAAGCAACTCATTCAGAGAGCGAATTTTGTTTTTCAAATCATTTTGAGCTTGGCTAATGAAAGGAACAGACCACACTACTCTTCTCACTTGCGCCCGCTCATTCTCAGCTTGAGAATCATTTACAGTTGAAGCCCCGCACTCAATATTCCTTTCAACCTTTTCTTTGATACGGCTGATGGTTTTACTGTCAAAACCATTTTTAATAAAGATATTAGAGATCTCAACCGCCGAAGCTTCGTATAACCTGGGATTAGTGCAGATTTTATAAGCTCTGTAAAATAAAGAACGCATGGCAGACAACCTATACGACATGGGAGCATAGGCAGAGTAAGGCATATAGATGCCAGTGTTGGTAGGTTTGATGTGAAAATCAATATCGATACCAGAATTGCAGCAAATGTTTGTATCCAAGAAGACGATCCAATCGTCTTTACTTGTTTCCATGGTAAACTTGATGCTATCATCAAGCGAGTTCAAAAAATTCAAAAAACAGCTTGCTTGGTCATCATTATCAAAAATGGCCAAACAATCGTCCACATATCTCCCATAAAATTTGGGAGGCTGCCCCTGGTAGTTATCAAACTTCGCTTCGATCATGTCCATAGTAAACGCGGCCATGGTGGGACCCAAACTAGATCCCATCGCCATGCCATCCACCTGATTGTAAAGTTTTTTATCAAAGGTAAAAAGAATATTGGTGCAGGCCAGTTCAAGTAAAGCTTTAAGGGCTTCACGTTTGATAGGAAAATTGCCGAAATCTATCATGGACAAGACATGATCAATGGTTCTTCTTACCGGAATGTTGGTAAAGAGACTCGAAACATCGTAGCTACAAGCACGATAGCTAGCATTCGGATTTTCGTTTGTGAATTCTTTTAATTTCTCAACAAGATGAAAAGTATCTTTCAGCACAAAACGCTGAGGAATATATTTTTTCAAAACCGAATCAAGCCATTGGGCTAATTTAGACGTATACGAATTTCTCATGTTAAGAATCGGGCGATATGGTGGGTCACTCATGCTCTTGTGGACCTTCGGCAGCCCATAAAGTCTGGATGGCTGAGATCCATTAGATTTTATCATTTGAAACAACTCATCACTTATCAACTTCTTCGATTTCAGAGCTTGCAATTTTCTATTGAAGCGATCTTCCTCTAAGATAAAGGGGTCTTTCTTAGCCCGTTTGTCGTAAACATAAGATTTGAACTTTGACTCGTCTTTCAGAATGTCATTCAATTTGCGAACAAAATTTTCTTTGTCGTCAATAAGGAAACCGTTTCCTTTGTCAAATTTCAATACGATAATATCCTTTTTTGAAGCTAATTTGCGAACAGTTTTTATAATACTCTTCCAGTGGTTGGACACTTTGTGTCTTTTGAAGTAAGCTCTGAAGCATTCTTTCAATTTAGAAAGAACTTCATCAGTGACACAAGACTCATCTCTCATTTTTAGACGAGCAACTACAGACTCAGCTTCAGCTTTTTCCTCGGCTAACCTCACCGAACTATGAGGAAGGCACATAGAAGTACCTTGTTGCAAAATCTCTATCTGATCTTTAGTTAGAGTAGCTGACGAAATATTAATAACAGACTGACAAAACTCAGCCTTGCGCTGACTAGGAGGAATGACAGGACTTTGCCTTTTCTCGAGGCTGTTCAGTTTTTTGGTATGAGTAGCTTGTATACGCTTTTTAGACTTTAATAATGTCTGGTCCATGACAGATTTGGCAATATGACGCTTAGAATCACTCATAGAAGATACTGTCTGACTGAAGGAAGT
Source organism: Prostheceraeus crozeri (assembly GCA_907163375.1). Classification (NCBI taxonomy): domain Eukaryota; kingdom Metazoa; phylum Platyhelminthes; order Polycladida; family Euryleptidae; genus Prostheceraeus; species Prostheceraeus crozeri. Next base: position 140,343 of record CAJQUW010006741.1, read on the forward strand.
CCTAATGTTACTAAGGTTATGTAAAGCCTCACCGATTTGTTTCCTCAAAGCCGCTTTTTGAGATCTTCTGATACCTTGCTTTGATTCTTTCAGGGGCTTTGGTACTTTCATCTGTAAAAACTTTGGGATCACCTGCCTTCGTTGACATTCTTTGAGAAAAGTTACGCGATATTCGGCTCGATTTAATTTGTCTCCTTTCTTCACCACTTCCTTTACTCGCTGTTTGGTATCTGGGTCAAGGGTCGAATTGATTACATTCACGCAAAGTGTGCCCAGGCTTCTCATATTTAAAAGAAAGAACAAATGCTTTGACCGGACATGTTTCAATCTTCTTTCAAGATCATCTTCAGCGGAAAGTTACAATTAAAGACAAATCTTTCTTAAATACGTAGTCACATTGAAAACTGTTCATTCTGGAAGGCACGTAATAGCATAGAAATCTTAAGTCAGACAGATAAAATAAAATAAAATAAAAAACACGAAGTTACAACCTACTCAAATAATTTAGAAGATAGTGTGTACAATTCGTAAAATAAGTTACAGATTTAAAGAAAGAGTGTATGATCCGTTCCTTTCATTAGCGAGATTTTCATTACTTTTTATGAATATCGACTCCAGGATAAATGGTTGCTTGCATTTACCAATAATGGAAAAATTTTCTTTTTTAGGACGATGAGGGTGAGTAGAGATTTCAGTAGGTGAAGGATAACCCTTCATGTGTTCCTTCATCCGAGTGTCGAGGTGGCGTTTTGTGGCGCCGACGTACCGCATTTCGCAACGGTCACAAGCGTATTGATATACGATAGATGATTTTAGATCACTCGGAATTTTATCTTTATTCGGAAATTGATTTAACAGTTTACAGACTTTGTAAACTGGCCTAACTTCTAAATTCGGAGGAAGCAACTCATTCAGAGAGCGAATTTTGTTTTTCAAATCATTTTGAGCTTGGCTAATGAAAGGAACAGACCACACTACTCTTCTCACTTGCGCCCGCTCATTCTCAGCTTGAGAATCATTTACAGTTGAAGCCCCGCACTCAATATTCCTTTCAACCTTTTCTTTGATACGGCTGATGGTTTTACTGTCAAAACCATTTTTAATAAAGATATTAGAGATCTCAACCGCCGAAGCTTCGTATAACCTGGGATTAGTGCAGATTTTATAAGCTCTGTAAAATAAAGAACGCATGGCAGACAACCTATACGACATGGGAGCATAGGCAGAGTAAGGCATATAGATGCCAGTGTTGGTAGGTTTGATGTGAAAATCAATATCGATACCAGAATTGCAGCAAATGTTTGTATCCAAGAAGACGATCCAATCGTCTTTACTTGTTTCCATGGTAAACTTGATGCTATCATCAAGCGAGTTCAAAAAATTCAAAAAACAGCTTGCTTGGTCATCATTATCAAAAATGGCCAAACAATCGTCCACATATCTCCCATAAAATTTGGGAGGCTGCCCCTGGTAGTTATCAAACTTCGCTTCGATCATGTCCATAGTAAACGCGGCCATGGTGGGACCCAAACTAGATCCCATCGCCATGCCATCCACCTGATTGTAAAGTTTTTTATCAAAGGTAAAAAGAATATTGGTGCAGGCCAGTTCAAGTAAAGCTTTAAGGGCTTCACGTTTGATAGGAAAATTGCCGAAATCTATCATGGACAAGACATGATCAATGGTTCTTCTTACCGGAATGTTGGTAAAGAGACTCGAAACATCGTAGCTACAAGCACGATAGCTAGCATTCGGATTTTCGTTTGTGAATTCTTTTAATTTCTCAACAAGATGAAAAGTATCTTTCAGCACAAAACGCTGAGGAATATATTTTTTCAAAACCGAATCAAGCCATTGGGCTAATTTAGACGTATACGAATTTCTCATGTTAAGAATCGGGCGATATGGTGGGTCACTCATGCTCTTGTGGACCTTCGGCAGCCCATAAAGTCTGGATGGCTGAGATCCATTAGATTTTATCATTTGAAACAACTCATCACTTATCAACTTCTTCGATTTCAGAGCTTGCAATTTTCTATTGAAGCGATCTTCCTCTAAGATAAAGGGGTCTTTCTTAGCCCGTTTGTCGTAAACATAAGATTTGAACTTTGACTCGTCTTTCAGAATGTCATTCAATTTGCGAACAAAATTTTCTTTGTCGTCAATAAGGAAACCGTTTCCTTTGTCAAATTTCAATACGATAATATCCTTTTTTGAAGCTAATTTGCGAACAGTTTTTATAATACTCTTCCAGTGGTTGGACACTTTGTGTCTTTTGAAGTAAGCTCTGAAGCATTCTTTCAATTTAGAAAGAACTTCATCAGTGACACAAGACTCATCTCTCATTTTTAGACGAGCAACTACAGACTCAGCTTCAGCTTTTTCCTCGGCTAACCTCACCGAACTATGAGGAAGGCACATAGAAGTACCTTGTTGCAAAATCTCTATCTGATCTTTAGTTAGAGTAGCTGACGAAATATTAATAACAGACTGACAAAACTCAGCCTTGCGCTGACTAGGAGGAATGACAGGACTTTGCCTTTTCTCGAGGCTGTTCAGTTTTTTGGTATGAGTAGCTTGTATACGCTTTTTAGACTTTAATAATGTCTGGTCCATGACAGATTTGGCAATATGACGCTTAGAATCACTCATAGAAGATACTGTCTGACTGAAGGAAGTCCTAATGTTACTAAGGTTATGTAAAGCCTCACCGATTTGTTTCCTCAAAGCCGCTTTTTGAGATCTTCTGATACCTTGCTTTGATTCTTTCAGGGGCTTTGGTACTTTCATCTGTAAAAACTTTGGGATCACCTGCCTTCGTTGACATTCTTTGAGAAAAGTTACGCGATATTCGGCTCGATTTAATTTGTCTCCTTTCTTCACCACTTCCTTTACTCGCTGTTTGGTATCTGGGTCAAGGGTCGAATTGATTACATTCACGCAAAGTGTGCCCAGGCTTCTCATATTTAAAAGAAAGAACAAATGCTTTGACCGGACATGTTTCAATCTTCTTTCAAGATCATCTTCAGCGGAAAGTTACAATTAAAGACAAATCTTTCTTAAATACGTAGTCACATTGAAAACTGTTCATTCTGGAAGGCACGTAATAGCATAGAAATCTTAAGTCAGACAGATAAAATAAAATAAAATAAAAACACGAAGTTACAACCTACTCAAATAATTTAGAAGATAGTGTGTACAATTCGTAAAATAAGTTACAGATTTAAAGAAAGAGTGTATGATCCGTTCCTTTCATTAGCGAGATTTTCATTACTTTTTATGAATATCGACTCCAGGATAAATGGTTGCTTGCATTTACCAATAATGGAAAAATTTTCTTTTTTAGGACGATGAGGGTGAGTAGAGATTTCAGTAGGTGAAGGATAACCCTTCATGTGTTCCTTCATCCGAGTGTCGAGGTGGCGTTTTGTGGCGCCGACGTACCGCATTTCGCAACGGTCACAAGCGTATTGATATACGATAGATGATTTTAGATCACTCGGAATTTTATCTTTATTCGGAAATTGATTTAACAGTTTACAGACTTTGTAAACTGGCCTAACTTCTAAATTCGGAGGAAGCAACTCATTCAGAGAGCGAATTTTGTTTTTCAAATCATTTTGAGCTTGGCTAATGAAAGGAACAGACCACACTACTCTTCTCACTTGCGCCCGCTCATTCTCAGCTTGAGAATCATTTACAGTTGAAGCCCCGCACTCAATATTCCTTTCAACCTTTTCTTTGATACGGCTGATGGTTTTACTGTCAAAACCATTTTTAATAAAGATATTAGAGATCTCAACCGCCGAAGCTTCGTATAACCTGGGATTAGTGCAGATTTTATAAGCTCTGTAAAATAAAGAACGCATGGCAGACAACCTATACGACATGGGAGCATAGGCAGAGTAAGGCATATAGATGCCAGTGTTGGTAGGTTTGATGTGAAAATCAATATCGATACCAGAATTGCAGCAAATGTTTGTATCCAAGAAGACGATCCAATCGTCTTTACTTGTTTCCATGGTAAACTTGATGCTATCATCAAGCGAGTTCAAAAAATTCAAAAAACAGCTTGCTTGGTCATCATTATCAAAAATGGCCAAACAATCGTCCACATATCTCCCATAAAATTTGGGAGGCTGCCCCTGGTAGTTATCAAACTTCGCTTCGATCATGTCCATAGTAAACGCGGCCATGGTGGGACCCAAACTAGATCCCATCGCCATGCCATCCACCTGATTGTAAAGTTTTTTATCAAAGGTAAAAAGAATATTGGTGCAGGCCAGTTCAAGTAAAGCTTTAAGGGCTTCACGTTTGATAGGAAAATTGCCGAAATCTATCATGGACAAGACATGATCAATGGTTCTTCTTACCGGAATGTTGGTAAAGAGACTCGAAACATCGTAGCTACAAGCACGATAGCTAGCATTCGGATTTTCGTTTGTGAATTCTTTTAATTTCTCAACAAGATGAAAAGTATCTTTCAGCACAAAACGCTGAGGAATATATTTTTTCAAAACCGAATCAAGCCATTGGGCTAATTTAGACGTATACGAATTTCTCATGTTAAGAATCGGGCGATATGGTGGGTCACTCATGCTCTTGTGGACCTTCGGCAGCCCATAAAGTCTGGATGGCTGAGATCCATTAGATTTTATCATTTGAAACAACTCATCACTTATCAACTTCTTCGATTTCAGAGCTTGCAATTTTCTATTGAAGCGATCTTCCTCTAAGATAAAGGGGTCTTTCTTAGCCCGTTTGTCGTAAACATAAGATTTGAACTTTGACTCGTCTTTCAGAATGTCATTCAATTTGCGAACAAAATTTTCTTTGTCGTCAATAAGGAAACCGTTTCCTTTGTCAAATTTCAATACGATAATATCCTTTTTTGAAGCTAATTTGCGAACAGTTTTTATAATACTCTTCCAGTGGTTGGACACTTTGTGTCTTTTGAAGTAAGCTCTGAAGCATTCTTTCAATTTAGAAAGAACTTCATCAGTGACACAAGACTCATCTCTCATTTTTAGACGAGCAACTACAGACTCAGCTTCAGCTTTTTCCTCGGCTAACCTCACCGAACTATGAGGAAGGCACATAGAAGTACCTTGTTGCAAAATCTCTATCTGATCTTTAGTTAGAGTAGCTGACGAAATATTAATAACAGACTGACAAAACTCAGCCTTGCGCTGACTAGGAGGAATGACAGGACTTTGCCTTTTCTCGAGGCTGTTCAGTTTTTTGGTATGAGTAGCTTGTATACGCTTTTTAGACTTTAATAATGTCTGGTCCATGACAGATTTGGCAATATGACGCTTAGAATCACTCATAGAAGATACTGTCTGACTGAAGGAAGTCCTAATGTTACTAAGGTTATGTAAAGCCTCACCGATTTGTTTCCTCAAAGCCGCTTTTTGAGATCTTCTGATACCTTGCTTTGATTCTTTCAGGGGCTTTGGTACTTTCATCTGTAAAAACTTTGGGATCACCTGCCTTCGTTGACATTCTTTGAGAAAAGTTACGCGATATTCGGCTCGATTTAATTTGTCTCCTTTCTTCACCACTTCCTTTACTCGCTGTTTGGTATCTGGGTCAAGGGTCGAATTGATTACATTCACGCAAAGTGTGCCCAGGCTTCTCATATTTAAAAGAAAGAACAAATGCTTTGACCGGACATGTTTCAATCTTCTTTCAAGATCATCTTCAGCGTCTTCAGCTTCAATAGAAAATTGCAAGCTCTGAAATCGAAGAAGTTGATAAGTGATGAGTTGTTTCAAATGATAAAATCTAATGGATCTCAGCCATCCAGACTTTATGGGCTGCCGAAGGTCCACAAGAGCATGAGTGACCCACCATATCGCCCGATTCTTAACATGAGAAATTCGTATACGTCTAAATTAGCCCAATGGCTTGATTCGGTTTTGAAAAAATATATTCCTCAGCGTTTTGTGCTGAAAGATACTTTTCATCTTGTTGAGAAATTAAAAGAATTCACAAACGAAAATCCGAATGCTAGCTATCGTGCTTGTAGCTACGATGTTTCGAGTCTCTTTACCAACATTCCGGTAAGAAGAACCATTGATCATGTCTTGTCCATGATAGATTTCGGCAATTTTCCTATCAAACGTGAAGCCCTTAAAGCTTTACTTGAACTGGCCTGCACCAATATTCTTTTTACCTTTGATAAAAAACTTTACAATCAGGTGGATGGCATGGCGATGGGATCTAGTTTGGGTCCCACCATGGCCGCGTTTACTATGGACATGATCGAAGCGAAGTTTGATAACTACCAGGGGCAGCCTCCCAAATTTTATGGGAGATATGTGGACGATTGTTTGGCCATTTTTGATAATGATGACCAAGCAAGCTGTTTTTTGAATTTTTTGAACTCGCTTGATGATAGCATCAAGTTTACCATGGAAACAAGTAAAGACGATTGGATCGTCTTCTTGGATACAAACATTTGCTGCAATTCTGGTATCGATATTGATTTTCACATCAAACCTACCAACACTGGCATCTATATGCCTTACTCTGCCTATGCTCCCATGTCGTATAGGTTGTCTGCCATGCGTTCTTTATTTTACAGAGCTTATAAAATCTGCACTAATCCCAGGTTATACGAAGCTTCGGCGGTTGAGATCTCTAATATCTTTATTAAAAATGGTTTTGACAGTAAAACCATCAGCCGTATCAAAGAAAAGGTTGAAAGGAATATTGAGTGCGGGGCTTCAACTGTAAATGATTCTCAAGCTGAGAATGAGCGGGCGCAAGTGAGAAGAGTAGTGTGGTCTGTTCCTTTCATTAGCCAAGCTCAAAATGATTTGAAAAACAAAATTCGCTCTCTGAATGAGTTGCTTCCTCCGAATTTAGAAGTTAGGCCAGTTTACAAAGTCTGTAAACTGTTAAATCAATTTCCGAATAAAGATAAAATTCCGAGTGATCTAAAATCATCTATCGTATATCAATACGCTTGTGACCGTTGCGAAATGCGGTACGTCGGCGCCACAAAACGCCACCTCGACACTCGGATGAAGGAACACATGAAGGGTTATCCTTCACCTACTGAAATCTCTACTCACCCTCATCGTCCTAAAAAAGAAAATTTTTCCATTATTGGTAAATGCAAGCAACCATTTATCCTGGAGTCGATATTCATAAAAAGTAATGAAAATCTCGCTAATGAAAGGAACGGATCATACACTCTTTCTTTAAATCTGTAACTTATTTTACGAATTGTACACACTATCTTCTAAATTATTTGAGTAGGTTGTAACTTCGTGTTTTTATTTTATTTTATTTTATCTGTCTGACTTAAGATTTCTATGCTATTACGTGCCTTCCAGAATGAACAGTTTTCAATGTGACTACGTATTTAAGAAAGATTTGTCTTTAATTGTAACTTTCCGCTGAAGATGATCTTGAAAGAAGATTGAAACATGTCCGGTCAAAGCATTTGTTCTTTCTTTTAAATATGAGAAGCCTGGGCACACTTTGCGTGAATATATATATATATATATATATATATATATATATATATAATGTATATGTTTTTAATCACTAAGTTTCAAGAAATATTTCAAAAGACGATACGTGCTTGTAAAATGTATATCTTTCAACGTGAACTAAACAAACATCTACAGTAGGTAAAGTCAACTCGTAAAAAATATTGGCGAAGTAAGGTAAGACACTGAATTGTGTTATCACTCATTCTCGACCGTAATTTCGTTAAGAACAACCGGCCGCCGAGAATGCCCTTTCGGATTCTACCGATGTTGGAGGTATCGATTCCAGGAGTTGTTTCACCCGCTTGAGGATCATTCCTGTGTCTCGAGATAGACTGAATTGTTGCAGTTCCATTTGTTGCAGACCGCAAACCGCAAACCTAGCTCTGTCCGAACGAGCCTTGAACGGGCCTTTAGACGTTATTTTAAATCGTTGTGATTTGTCTTTCAGCTATCAATTTACGAAGTATTTTCAGTTTACAGAAGCAATACTAGTAGCAGTGTCACAACACTGTTTATTAAGCGTCTGAACGGTTTGTGTCACGGCATTGATTTAGGTTAATGATTTTTTACTATAGAGCCAAAATAAATAACATCACGAAAAAAGAACACATCGAGCCAAAACTTCTACACACCTTCGCGGAAAACGCAATAGAGCCAAACTTAAGCTCTACACTACCTCACTCACCTTCAAGTAAAGTTTTATCAAGATCCATCCAATACTCTGTCCTACACAGCCTTCACAATATGACGAAAACGACAAAAATTCAATCCTTAAAACACACAACCAGCCACAACTTCTGCGCATCTTTGCGGAAAACGCAATAGAGCCAAACTTAAGCTCTACACTACCTCACTCACCTTCAAGTAAAGTTTCATCAAAATCCATCCAATACTCTGTCCTACACAGCCTTCACAAGTTTGAAAATACGGCCTATTCAGCGGCATTTCAAATCTTCAAACACACATCGAGCCACAACTTCTGCGCATCTTTCCAGAAAACGCAATAGAGCGAAACCTAAGCTCTACAGTACCTCACTCACCTTCAAGTAAAGTTTCATCAAGATCCATCCAATACTCTGTCCTACACAGCCTTCACAAGTTTGAAAATATGGCCTATTCAGCGACATTTCAAATCTTCAAACACACATCGAGCCACAACTTCTGCGCATCTTTGCGGAAAACGCAATAGAGCCAAACGTAAGGTCTACACTACCTCACTCACCCTCAAGTAAAGTTTCATCAAAATCCATCCAATACTCTGTCCTACACAGCCTTCACAATATGACGAAAACGACAAAAATTCAATCCTTCAAACACACATCGAGCCACAACTTCTGCGCATCTTTCCAGAAAACGCAATAGAGCCAAACTTAAGCTCTACACTACCTCACTCACCTTCAAGTAAATTTTCATCAAGATCCATCCAATACTCTGTCCTACACAGCCTTCACAATATGACGAAAACGACAAAAATTCAATCCTTAAAACACACAACCAGCCACAACTTCTGCGCATCTTTGCGGAAAACGCAATAGAGCCAAACTTAAGCTCTACACTACCTCACTCACCTTCAAGTAAAGTTTCATCAAAATCCATCCAATACTCTGTCCTACACAGCCTTCACAAGTTTGAAAATACGGCCTATTCAGCGGCATTTCAAATCTTCAAACACACATCGAGCCACAACTTCTGCGCATCTTTCCAGAAAACGCAATAGAGCGAAACCTAAGCTCTACAGTACCTCACTCACCTTCAAGTAAAGTTTCATCAAGATCCATCCAATACTCTGTCCTACACAGCCTTCACAAGTTTGAAAATATGGCCTATTCAGCGACATTTCAAACTGTCAAACACACATCGAGCCACAACTTCTGCGCATCTTTGCGGAAAACGCAATAGAGCCAAACTTAAGCTCTACAGTACCTAACTCACCTTCAAGTAAAGTTTGATCAAGATCCATCCAATACTCTGTCCTACACAGCCTTCACAAGTTTGAAAATATGGCCTATTCAGCGACATTTCAAACTTTCAAACACACATCGAGCCACAACTTCTGCGCATCTTTGCGGAAAACGCAATAGAGCCAAACGTAAGGTCTACACTACCTCACTCACCCTCAAGTAAAGTTTCATCAAAATCCATCCAATACTCTGTCCTACACAGCCTTCACAATATGACGAAAACGACAAAAATTCAATCCTTAAAACACACAACCAGCCACAACTTCTGCGCATCTTTGCGGAAAACGCAATAGAGCCAAACTTAAGCTCTACACTACCTCACTCACCTTCAAGTAAAGTTTCATCAAAATCCATCCAATACTCTGTCCTACACAGCCTTCACAAGTTTGAAAATATGGCCTATTCAGCGACATTTCAAACTGTCAAACACACATCGAGCCACAACTTCTGCGCATCTTTGCGGAAAACGCAATAGAGCCAAACTTAAGCTCTACACTACCTCACTCACCCTCAAGTAAAGTTTCATCAAAATCCATCCAATACTCTGTCCTACACAGCCTTCACAAGTTTGAAAATATGGCCTATTCAGCGACATTTCAAATCTTCAAACACACAACCAGCCACAACTTCTGCGCATCTTCGCGGAAAACGCAATAGAGCCAAACTTAAGCTCTACACTACCTCACTCACCTTCAAGTAAAGTTTCATCAAAATCCATCCAATACTCTGTCCTACACAGCCTTCACAAGTTTGAAAATATGGCCTACTCAGCGGCATTTCAAACTTTCAAACACACATCGAGCCACAACTTCTGCGCATCTTTCCAGAAAACGCAATAGAGCCAAACTTAAGGTCTACACTACCTCACTCACCTTCAAGTAAAGTTTCATCAAAATCCATCCAATACTCTGTCCTACACAGCCTTCACAAGTTTGAAAATATGGCCTATTCAGCGGCATTTCAAACTTTCAAACACACATCGAGCCACAACTTCTGCGCATCTTTGCGGAAAACGCAATAGAGCCAACCTTAAGCTCTACACTACCTCACTCACCTTCAAGTAAAGTTTGATCAAAATCCATCCAATACTCTGTCCTACACAGCCTTCACAAGTTTGAAAATATGGCCTATTCAGCGACATTTCAAATCTTCAAACACACATCGAGCCACAACTTCTGCGCATCTTTGCGGAAAACGCAATAGAGCCAAACTTAAGCTCTACACTACCTCACTCACCTTCAAGTAAATTTTCATCAAGATCCATCCAATACTCTGTCCTACACAGCCTTCACAAGTTTGAAAATATGGCCTATTCAGCGGCATTTCAAACTTTCAAACACACATCGAGCCACAACTTCTGCGCATCTTTGCGGAAAACGCAATAGAGCCAACCTTAAGCTCTACACTACCTCACTCACCTTCAAGTAAAGTTTGATCAAAATCCATCCAATACTCTGTCCTACACAGCCTTCACAAGTTTGAAAATATGGCCTATTCAGCGACATTTCAAATCTTCAAACACACATCGAGCCACAACTTCTGCGCATCTTTGCGGAAAACGCAATAGAGCCAAACTTAAGCTCTACACTACCTCACTCACCTTCAAGTAAATTTTCATCAAGATCCATCCAATACTCTGTCCTACACAGCCTTCACAATATGACGAAAACGACAAAAATTCAATCCTTAAAACACACAACCAGCCACAACTTCTGCGCATCTTTGCGGAAAACGCAATAGAGCCAAACTTAAGCTCTACACTACCTCACTCACCTTCAAGTAAAGTTTCATCAAAATCCATCCAATACTCTGTCCTACACAGCCTTCACAAGTTTGAAAATACGGCCTATTCAGCGGCATTTCAAATCTTCAAACACACATCGAGCCACAACTTCTGCGCATCTTTCCAGAAAACGCAATAGAGCGAAACCTAAGCTCTACAGTACCTCACTCACCTTCAAGTAAAGTTTCATCAAGATCCATCCAATACTCTGTCCTACACAGCCTTCACAAGTTTGAAAATATGGCCTATTCAGCGACATTTCAAACTTTCAAACACACATCGAGCCACAACTTCTGCGCATCTTTGCGGAAAACGCAATAGAGCCAAACGTAAGGTCTACACTACCTCACTCACCCTCAAGTAAATTTTCATCAAGATCCATCCAATACTCTGTCCTACACAGCCTTCACAATATGACGAAAACGACAAAAATTCAATCCTTCAAACACACATCGAGCCACAACTTCTGCGCATCTTTCCAGAAAACGCAATAGAGCCAAACTTAAGGTCTACACTACCTCACTCACCCTCAAGTAAAGTTTCATCAAAATCCATCCAATACTCTGTCCTACACAGCCTTCACAAGTTTGAAAATATGGCCTATTCAGCGACATTTCAAATCTTCAAACACACATCGAGCCACAACTTCTGCGCATCTTTGCGGAAAACGCAATAGAGCCAAACTTAAGCTCTACAGTACCTAACTCACCTTCAAGTAAAGTTTGATCAAGATCCATCCAATACTCTGTCCTACACAGCCTTCACAAGTTTGAAAATATGGCCTATTCAGCGACATTTCAAACTTTCAAACACACATCGAGCCACAACTTCTGCGCATCTTTGCGGAAAACGCAATAGAGCCAAACGTAAGGTCTACACTACCTCACTCACCCTCAAGTAAAGTTTCATCAAAATCCATCCAATACTCTGTCCTACACAGCCTTCACAATATGACGAAAACGACAAAAATTCAATCCTTAAAACACACAACCAGCCACAACTTCTGCGCATCTTTGCGGAAAACGCAATAGAGCCAAACTTAAGCTCTACACTACCTCACTCACCTTCAAGTAAAGTTTCATCAAAATCCATCCAATACTCTGTCCTACACAGCCTTCACAAGTTTGAAAATATGGCCTATTCAGCGACATTTCAAACTGTCAAACACACATCGAGCCACAACTTCTGCGCATCTTTGCGGAAAACGCAATAGAGCCAAACTTAAGGTCTACACTACCTCACTCACCCTCAAGTAAAGTTTCATCAAAATCCATCCAATACTCTGTCCTACACAGCCTTCACAAGTTTGAAAATATGGCCTATTCAGCGACATTTCAAATCTTCAAACACACAACCAGCCACAACTTCTGCGCATCTTTGCGGAAAACGCAATAGAGCCAAACTTAAGCTCTACACTACCTCACTCACCTTCAAGTAAAGTTTCATCAAAATCCATCCAATACTCTGTCCTACACAGCCTTCACAAGTTTGAAAATATGGCCTACTCAGCGGCATTTCAAACTTTCAAACACACATCGAGCCACAACTTCTGCGCATCTTTCCAGAAAACGCAATAGAGCCAAACTTAAGGTCTACACTACCTCACTCACCTTCAAGTAAAGTTTCATCAAAATCCATCCAATACTCTGTCCTACACAGCCTTCACAAGTTTGAAAATATGGCCTATTCAGCGGCATTTCAAACTTTCAAACACACATCGAGCCACAACTTCTGCGCATCTTTGCGGAAAACGCAATAGAGCCAACCTTAAGCTCTACACTACCTCACTCACCTTCAAGTAAAGTTTGATCAAAATCCATCCAATACTCTGTCCTACACAGCCTTCACAAGTTTGAAAATATGGCCTATTCAGCGACATTTCAAATCTTCAAACACACATCGAGCCACAACTTCTGCGCATCTTTGCGGAAAACGCAATAGAGCCAAACTTAAGCTCTACACTACCTCACTCACCTTCAAGCAAAGTTTCATCAAAATCCATCCAATACTCTGTCCTACACAACCTTCACAATTTGACGAAAACGACAAAAAATTAATCCTTAAAACACACAACCAGCCACAACTTCTGCGCATCTTTGCGGAAAACGCAATAGAGCCAAACTTAAGCTCTACACTACCTCACTCACCTTCAAGTAAAGTTTCATCAAAATCCATCCAATACTCTGTCCTACACAGCCTTCACAAGTTTGAAAATACGGCCTATTCAGCGGCATTTCAAATCTTCAAACACACATCGAGCCACAACTTCTGCGCATCTTTCCAGAAAACGCAATAGAGCGAAACCTAAGCTCTACAGTACCTCACTCACCTTCAAGTAAAGTTTCATCAAGATCCATCCAATACTCTGTCCTACACAGCCTTCACAAGTTTGAAAATATGGCCTATTCAGCGACATTTCAAACTTTCAAACACACATCGAGCCACAACTTCTGCGCATCTTTGCGGAAAACGCAATAGAGCCAAACGTAAGGTCTACACTACCTCACTCACCCTCAAGTAAAGTTTCATCAAAATCCATCCAATACTCTGTCCTACACAGCCTTCACAATATGACGAAAACGACAAAAATTCAATCCTTCAAACACACATCGAGCCACAACTTCTGCGCATCTTTCCAGAAAACGCAATAGAGCCAAACTTAAGGTCTACACTACCTCACTCACCCTCAAGTAAAGTTTCATCAAAATCCATCCAATACTCTGTCCTACACAGCCTTCACAAGTTTGAAAATATGGCCTATTCAGCGACATTTCAAATCTTCAAACACACATCGAGCCACAACTTCTGCGCATCTTTGCGGAAAACGCAATAGAGCCAAACTTAAGCTCTACAGTACCTAACTCACCTTCAAGTAAAGTTTGATCAAGATCCATCCAATACTCTGTCCTACACAGCCTTCACAAGTTTGAAAATATGGCCTATTCAGCGACATTTCAAACTTTCAAACACACATCGAGCCACAACTTCTGCGCATCTTTGCGGAAAACGCAATAGAGCCAAACGTAAGGTCTACACTACCTCACTCACCCTCAAGTAAAGTTTCATCAAAATCCATCCAATACTCTGTCCTACACAGCCTTCACAATATGACGAAAACGACAAAAATTCAATCCTTAAAACACACAACCAGCCACAACTTCTGCGCATCTTTGCGGAAAACGCAATAGAGCCAAACTTAAGCTCTACACTACCTCACTCACCTTCAAGTAAAGTTTCATCAAAATCCATCCAATACTCTGTCCTACACAGCCTTCACAAGTTTGAAAATATGGCCTATTCAGCGGCATTTCAAACTGTCAAACACACATCGAGCCACAACTTCTGCGCATCTTTGCGGAAAACGCAATAGAGCCAAACTTAAGGTCTACACTACCTCACTCACCCTCAAGTAAAGTTTCATCAAAATCCATCCAATACTCTGTCCTACACAGCCTTCACAAGTTTGAAAATATGGCCTATTCAGCGACATTTCAAATCTTCAAACACACAACCAGCCACAACTTCTGCGCATCTTTGCGGAAAACGCAATAGAGCCAAACTTAAGCTCTACACTACCTCACTCACCTTCAAGTAAAGTTTCATCAAAATCCATCCAATACTCTGTCCTACACAGCCTTCACAAGTTTGAAAATATGGCCTACTCAGCGGCATTTCAAACTTTCAAACACACATCGAGCCACAACTTCTGCGCATCTTTCCAGAAAACGCAATAGAGCCAAACTTAAGGTCTACACTACCTCACTCACCTTCAAGTAAAGTTTCATCAAAATCCATCCAATACTCTGTCCTACACAGCCTTCACAAGTTTGAAAATATGGCCTATTCAGCGGCATTTCAAACTTTCAAACACACATCGAGCCACAACTTCTGCGCATCTTTGCGGAAAACGCAATAGAGCCAACCTTAAGCTCTACACTACCTCACTCACCTTCAAGTAAAGTTTGATCAAAATCCATCCAATACTCTGTCCTACACAGCCTTCACAAGTTTGAAAATATGGCCTATTCAGCGACATTTCAAATCTTCAAACACACATCGAGCCACAACTTCTGCGCATCTTTGCGGAAAACGCAATAGAGCCAAACTTAAGCTCTACACTACCTCACTCACCTTCAAGTAAATTTTCATCAAGATCCATCCAATACTCTGTCCTACACAGCCTTCACAAGTTTGAAAATATGGCCTATTCAGCGACATTTCAAACTGTCAAACACACATCGAGCCACAACTTCTGCGCATCTTTGCGGAAAACGCAATAGAGCCAAACTTAAGCTCTACACTACCTCACTCACCTTCAAGTAAATTTTCATCAAGATCCATCCAATACTCTGTCCTACACAGCCTTCACAATATGACGAAAACGACAAAAATTCAATCCTTAAAACACACAACCAGCCACAACTTCTGCGCATCTTTGCGGAAAACGCAATAGAGCCAAACTTAAGCTCTACACTACCTCACTCACCTTCAAGTAAAGTTTGATCAAAATCCATCCAATACTCTGTCCTACACAGCCTTCACAAGTTTGAAAATATGGCATATTCAGCGACATTTCAAATCTTCAAACACACATCGAGCCACAACTTCTGCGCATCTTTGCGGAAAACGCAATAGAGCCAGACTTAAGCTCTACACTACCTCACTCACCTTCAAGTAAAGTTTGATCAAGATCCATCCAATACTCTGTCCTACACAGCCTTCACAAAATGACGAAAACGACCAAAATTCAATCCTAAAAACACACAACTAGCCACAACTTCTGCGCATCTTTGCGGAAAACGCAATAGAGCCAAACTTAAGCTCTACACTACCTCACTCACCTTCAAGTAAAGTTTCATCAAAATCCACCCAATACTCTGTCCTACACAGCCTTCACAAGTTTGAAAGATGCGCAGAAGTTGTGGCTCGATGTGTGTTTGAAGATTTGAAATGTCGCTGAATAGGCCATATTTTCAAACTTGTGAAGGCTGTGTAGGACAGAGTATTTGATGGATTTTGATGAAACTTTACTTGAAGGTGAGTGAGGTAGTGTAGAGCTTAAGTTTGGCTCTATTGCGTTTTCCTCTAAGATGTGTAGAAGTTTTGGCTCGATGTGTTCTTTTTTTCGTGATGTTATTTATTTTGGCTCTATAGTAAGAAATCATTAACCCGAGGACACGCGCACACTATGCGTGAGTCACTCTATAAAGCAATGATCCTACGTGTAAGGCAAGATTGATGTTGTTATGACGTCACTCCATCGTATTATACAGAAGTCCTCGACTGAAGGCAGCAAGGAAGAAACGAACGCTCATATTAATGTAGAGCTGCAATTATTATTGAAGTATGGGGAATATGGGTGCTGCTATTGTGCTTGTCTGTGAATTCAAACTGCATGCTCATCGACTTCGCTAGTGCAAATTACGCTGTTCAAGTTCAATTCCATTGTTCACGTGTTTGTCTTGGAGATTCGGTTCCGTTTTGACATCAGCTGCTGGCTAGTGATAAAAAGTTGTGATTTTTCAATCATTTGACGTAAACATTGTTATCATGTAGCTAAACAGATGATTTCAGAAGTCCGCTTACTGCACTGTCTAATGCTAACAATTACATAAGTATGCAGGAATATTTTTGTTACATCGACAAATTAATTTATAAACATTTGTAAAATGTTTCAGATATGAACATTTAGGTGATTATGATAATATTTGTCAAATAATAGTCAAAGATGTATCAAAAATTATTAAAAAATATATCAAATATGCAGTATTTGATTGTTTTATAAAACAATTATCTAATATTTGTAAAATTTGTCACCATCAGTCATATATGCGATAAATTATTTCGGTTTTTTCAACCCGGGAATATTGTAAAAATTGAAAAGAATAATCTTTATTTTATCAATACGAATTTATCATCAATGTTCAACCGAGATTTATGCATGAATCATCAATGCAAGTTTTTAAGATATTATAATTGCGTATTTTTGGTTCAATAATGATAATCGATGTATTTTGACAATGCATATAAGCTTTCCAATCATTAAACATGCTTACCAACAATGATTTTCAATTTTGAATAATCTTTATTTTATCAATGCGAATTTATCATCAATGTTCAACCGAGATTTATGCATGAATCATCAATGCAAGTTTTTAAGATATTATAATTGCGTATTTTTGGTTCAATAATGATAATCGATGTATTTTGACAATGCATATAAGCTTTCCAATCATTAAACATGCTTAACAACAATGATTTTCAATTTTGAATTTTCCATGGATTTATTGGAATCATCGATCATGGATTCTGTGTCCATGGCTGGGCTACTACGGTTACCACCACGCCAACCGATAAGTGTGGAATATCAAACACTCGATCTGCAAGTCACAGAAATGTGGTTCCAACAAATAAAGAAGGCGATAATTCCTGAACGAAGTAACCACTCAAAGAAGTATGACCACAGTCGTATCGACGATCACAAGCTGAGTCGATGGCATAAATAATTTCCAAAATGGCCGACGGGAAACGCATAAAAATCCAAGAAAATGTAACTTCCGATTCACAATGACGGAGCGACGTCAAGCATGCAGCATCGAGTAGTGATGCTAAGTACTAATGCTCTCGTGTTAGCGCAGCATCGATCACATCTTGCGATATTTGGACACATCATCTGGAGCAGTGCGCTTGTAATCTGTTGACATCTCAAAAGCTTTAGATCGTACCTTCCCCATTCTGTTCTTGTAAATGCATGTGAAAATTTCATTTGCCACCCTTCATTATCAATTGGATAATCAATTTTTTGACTTGTCGATCTCAAAGAGTGTTTTTTAATGGAACTTTGTCTGAGTGGAGTGATGGCGCCCCACAGGGAAGCGTGATTGGCCTAGTTCTTTCTGTTGATGAATTGCGCCCTACATGTTGTAATACCAAATTAATTAAATATATAGTGATGACTTTTTATTTCTCCATTTTCTGTGGAATAATGATGAAAACATGTTGTACAATGAATCGAATCATCTTGTTTCATGGTCAAATGATGTTCGAATACACAAAATCGCAAAATATACAAAATATCGCCGTCATTTTGATGGAAGTTTATTTGGTAGACTCCTGAGCGCTTTCGCGGCCTCTCTTCATGAAGAATACGGCCGTAATGACAAAGACAGAGCAGAGATTCAATCACAGACACAGCGAATACTTAATCAATAAACACACAGAGATCTTTCAACCACTGACATGACGTCATGCAGGTAGAAATGAAGCAATAACAAATTAACTTACTGAAGGCAGAGGGCACATAACTCACATTGCAAAATAAGATACAGAAAAATAAAGTGTAAATAAGATAAAGAGGGACGGAAAATCATAATGACAAAAGAAAAAAATCACCAAGGCAAAGACAAAACACGTTTGGAAATGCTTCTTATTTAGAAAAACATCGTTTTTTACTGCTTGTGTTAACTTGTCTTAAGTTAAGATCATATTTATGTGCGAGTAGCTTTTCTATGGCTTGTGATACTTCAATTTTTCTTATTACAGATCGAGTTTTGTAGCTTCGAAACCATCAATTACTTTCGAGTCTACGGAAGGGCTGCCTATTTAACATTTCATCTCGCACGTGCAGCCACTTTGCATCAGAAGACATAGATTTCTGCATAGATGTCTATGCTCCTTATAATGACACGAAATACTTTCATACCCTGACGTGATGTGCGCTATGTATTTCATTTTGAATTTGAAATTTTCATTGATAATCAAAATCTGGCAGTTTGATATCATTCCACCTGCGTGTTTTCACTGTGAATGCACTTTGTGAAAGGTTTGTTTGTGAAGTTGAGGCTGTGATGGAAAATGATCAAATTTGAAGAACAGAAGAAGTCTTTTCTCATCAATTTATGTGATGGACAATTGAATGGAAAGAAATGAACGGAAAATAAATAGAAAATAATTTCTTCATCTTTTCATTCAGGAATATTCTCGAAGGTCATTTTATTTGCAAATTAAAAACGAAAAGAAACCAAAAGTGATTTTTATTTCAAATTCATGAGAAAATGTGAAAATGAAATGAATTTGAAGTCATTGAGTTCTCATCGACGTTGGATGACGAGGACCGGACAGCGATTTTCAGGAATTATAAAGACTTCGTCGTCGTCTTCAAGGAATTCCTGTTTGCGATCCTTCCAATTCTTCTCCTGTCCCTCTGCGGTTGTGAAGAAGCCTCCTCTACCCTTCTCCGCCACTTCGAACATTTTCTCTCCATCTTCGGAGACCGCTGTCAATCGACACATCTTCCACTGCTGCGGAGGTTTCTTCAACATTTCTTGGACAGCATTCCGCAGTTCTCCGACAGTTGGCGGTCTCCGGAGGTGGAGGACGTAGAATCCCCATCCCAATGTACCCGTGTAGTCACACAGATAGAACTGAACTGCAAAGAAGAGAAAATGAATGAATTTGACGCCAAGAATTTGTTTGGAATAATTCAGTTGAAGGTTCTGTTCATGGAAACATTAGAAGAAAAAATTTTTTTAATTTTCACGAAGTTGTTTGAATTTGACAACATTTTTATAAAATTCTCAAAAATAAAATTCAATTATAAAATAACAAGCGATGTTTTGGAAAGATTTGAAACAAATTTGATATTTTAGATTTATTTCAGCCATTCTCCGCAGCTGTCGTCAGATTAGGAAAATGAAATGACAGAAGTCTTTAAAATATCAAAAACAATTAAAAATAATTTGATAAAAATTCATTTCGTTGATGTTCCTTTCCCATGAAGGATGACTCTGTATAGAATGTTTTTTAAACACGAACTAAGTTTAGAAATTCAATCTAGAAAGGCAATGTGAAGAAGTTTGCAAATTGAAGGTTTTGATCAACAGTTCAATGATCGGCGTTTTGGAAATTTGTTATTTACAGATCTATCGTCCTAATTAGATAATTTGCTCGTATTTATAATTTTTTCGCATTTTTAATCGTCTCGTATTCAGAAAATCTTTAAAATACATTAGAATGCAATATCAATAACATCAGTCTATTTAACGAAATTACTTACAAATTCCTATGAAGGAATAGTAGACTCAAGAGGTTCATTTTCGGAGCTTCAAAATTCATTTAATTTAAAATCTTGATAATTACTCTTTTCACGAAAAATTCAAACCGAACATGAGTTTTTCGATCATTGCAAAGCGGACAAATAATGTTCTGTTAATCAATTTCTAAATAAGGAAAGCTAACTTATTTCTTTGAAAAGCGAAGTCCCTGTTGCAGGGACTCCAAATTTCCTTGAGGTATGACTGTGATGGCCATTGACCATCCGAAGGGGTTCCCTTTAATCTAGCTGATTTTGCTTATGCCGAATTATTTTGCAAAATTAAAAAAAGACCATGCATAGAATTCGGTTGTGTAGACACTCAAGGAGATCAAGATGCGAAAGAGTCTCATTTTCGAGACTAATTTTCATATTAACATTCTCAACAAATCTGCAAGCTTGTCTATTTTCAAGTAAGCAAAACTATGAACGTGTTGCTACTTTTCTATAATATCTTTTTGCATCAATCCATAAGATGTGAAAATAAATATACTGCCGGTGCTTTGAAACATAATTGACCTGATTATCCATCATAATTAAGCCAACAATGAAATCTAAATGTGTAAATTCAGTCGTCGATATCATTTGTTCTCGATAACCTGAATGAACAACTTCTTAATGTCCTTTCATTGACACCACAGCAACTCTGTTTCTTTCTGTTGTTCTGTCTGAGCTTTAATTATTTAACTGAAGAAGATGTAAAGAATCTCACGGGAACTGCGTTATTCCACGGCAAAATTTTCGTAACGAATTTATTAATTGGATGTTCTGTTAGAACTTACTAGGAACCACGGGTCTGGGCGGAAGAAGCAGAGGACACTGAGTCGCAGAGTCTTTCTTCGGAACATCTGCAAAAACGAAAACATTTCTATTAATCCTTTGAATAAGAGAGCTCTGTTGTATCAAATTATTGAATATGAGAAATTCATTCATATACAAATGATGCATAATGTGCAGGTACTACAAGTACAGAACAATTCCTCGGTCAATTTCAATTGCAAGATTTCTCAAAACACTTGAAGGCTACTGTCAAGAATAGGGGCAGCTCTCACAGAATTAGACTGTTTAATCGTATCACTTTCCTAGAAGTACAAGTTGAAAACTGTACCATACAGCTGAAATACATCGACTTCAATTTAGGATATTGTACTTGCAATTAGATCTATCGTTGTCTTATGCGTAAGTTTATTCATTATGCAACTTTCCAGGAGGTAAGTAAAATATCGATCTTTCAAGTTTATTACGATTGGTTTTCGAAGTAAAATTCCTCGATGCGCTTCGTCTCCATGGTCAGTCTAAAGGCTCTTCACTTTCAGTGAATTTTACTTCGGAAAAAAATCAAAATCGTCCTTAATTTAAAGGAGCGATATTTTTCCTGCCTCGTGGAAGTTTACACAACATTTGCAGTTAATTTGCTCTATCTTCGCATGCAGTCTACTGCACTACATGTATTTACGTGCGGTGCACAGGCTACAAACAAACTTACTACGATATGCAGTAAGAAATAAGCATAGTGCTTATTGAAAGTGGTCGCAAGAGTGTGGGAGTCTGGAAAGATGTCCAAATGTTGGACATTTGCAGATGGCTCGACTGAGGAATTGAAGTTTGCAAGCTCTCATGGAACGACTGGTGGAACATGGGCTACTGGCAGTGAACCGGAAGCATCAATGGACATATGATGTGTTCCATGTCCCTGCTAATCTGACACGTTGAGGAATCCGGACCGACCCACAATGTTATCTGTGACATGCCAATCCTCGTAGTGCCCTCTCTGGCTATCATGTGGCACTATAGAGAGCATGCTGCACGCACCGGTGCGACTTGGTCCTGCAAGCGATTGTGGAAGCCTCTCTCTCCCCCCCACGTTTGTGAAGTTAGCGGAACCACCCAAAAGAACCACTACAATCTTTAAATTTGAATTTCTCTATAGCGACTGCGAATTTGTGGAATCTGATCAAAATTGAATTGAAATTAATAAAGTAGAAGTTGTTTCGAACAGGATCTCTCTGTACTAAATAATGATTCCGCTCGGCAGTTCCGCCAATTTTACAAAATTCTCCCCTACAGGTAGGTAACAACGGGAATTGACTTTGTACCGAGTGGTCAAACAAATAGACGAAAGACTCATCGTGAGATCTGTACCGCAGAAGTAGGAAGTGATCCACGTGAGTGGATCACAGCTGCCAGATGAATTATCCCTATCTGACCAACAACCTCATCTAGTGTTGATCGACGCTATAGGGAAGAAAATGATTATGGGCGAAATAATTGTTCCTTGGGAAGAGAGCGTTAGGGATGCCCATGAAGAGAAAACTGCGAAATATAAAGAACTGGCCAAAAGGATTCAGAAGCAAAGGTGGAAATATGAGCTCGTGCCTTCTGAGAGTGGGATGCCGCTATTTCGTTGCTCCATCGGTGATGAAATTTCTTGTTAAAGCGGGTGCTTGAGTCTAAGCACCACCATGAAGAAGTTGAGTGTAAAAAATTGGAAGAAGGTAGGACCTGGGCGCAACGAGCTGCTGCGGACCGACCATCTTGACAGGTACTTAACTTAGTGTGCCGAAATCTCAGTGACGGCTGGCGCCAATGTGTCAGGTCGTTTTGGGTGCAGCATTTTCGGCTTCACATAATTCAACAATTTCGTTTATCAAGCGATTCTTTTTACAGCAGATTTCCAACATTCAGTAATTGATTACTACTGAGTTGATTACTCAGTACTCAGTTACTCATAAGTCATGTATTTTATCTTTAGCTACTTCAGGAATTATCTATTAATTTGTCACGATTTCATATAAGTTCATTTTCAATTGTTAACGCATTACATGGTTTCTTGACACATCTTGCGAATTTTCTCCAAATTTTGCGCTAAGAATTGTACATACTGATTCATGTGATCAGCATGTAAGAATAAGTTTAGATTATTGCCCATTTCTATACATATAAAAAGAATTCTGTGGTTATGCACATCAAAATATATTGTTTCAACTAATTTTCTGCAATAGCTACCTTCTTAATACATTGGTATGATGGTCTACATTATTTCATTGTCGTTCAAATTTCACCTAAAATGAAATGATGAATTTCCCTTTAACTATAATCAACTGATTATACAATAGCATTAAATTCCAATTCAGTCTTAAAACGAATCTCGAATGAATCTGACCAGACCTTCAAATTCATGACATCTGGTCTTGATAAGTAATTGATGATTTGTAACGGTTAACATATTTCAGGCACTCGAAGAAAGATATCCCAGTGTGGCTCAAACGCACCTTTGATCAATCGGTCTATCCATGAAAACTCGTCGGTATTACTGAGTGCTCGCTAATTTGCGATGGTCAATAAGTGCAAAAATAGGACAATGAAGATGTCTTTTTAGCTTTTTTGTTTGCTCTTTACTATTTTCTTGAAGCTTTGTTCCTTTCTCTAAATGAATTGAAATAAAAATTAACATTTATATATTTTTAAGTAAGCGACGCCATGCATTTCTTTGAGATTTCTGGGATTCGATAAATGGCCATCGAATTCGAATTCTTTAATCGAAGGTCGAATGAATGCCCAAGAAGCAATGGTTGGGAAGACAGGCATCTCTTCGATTAAACTAAGTTTGCACGAACTCCAACTGATGAATTTTGATCGGTGCCGTAAACGCCATTGACTAAAAAACTTGAAACTGAGGAAAATTCGGATGCTGTTATTTAATTGACGCTAATTTGATTTTATTGAGGCATCGATGTCTCTTTGCGTCGCAGTGTAAAACAAATTTTCATAAAGGACTGTGAGAAAGCCATAATTCAGATCGGTATTTGTGGTGTGTAGGCAGAGTAGACTCGCTGAATTATTATTGTGTTCTTGCATGAAACTAACCTATGTGCCCCCCTCGTCATTCAAGGTTCGAAGTGGAGTTCTTGACAGACAAAAAGGTGCAGAACCAGGGAATAATTAGAAAGCGTGAACGCCAAGGCGGAACTCGATCATCGATCGGCCTACGTATGTTAGAAAAAAGGTACATGGAGTACATCCTGAGTACATGGATCGTAAAGTCAAGACTAATTATCTGATAAAAAAAGCATTCGACATAATTCATTATTTCAAATCCATATCTTACGGTATTCAAATGTTCTCCAATACTTATAGACTTTCTAGTCTTATTGCGAGCGTAAACAGTAATATGTATATATTTACTGTCAAAGAAGTATGCATATAAAGCTTAGAAATAAAGCAATCTTAATAAAAACAAATATTTACATCGAAAATATCTCTCGTCGGACAATCTCGATTGCAAAAATGAAGCATACGACTGAATCAGCAATACAACAGAAGCCCAAATACTATTTTACAAAATTGCAACAAGACAATTTCACATGCTCTTCAAACTTTCTTCAATTTTCTAAAATAGGCATCCCTAAATTAGCCGAATAGATCATTTCACGCACATTTTTGTATACCTTCCCTTTTCTCATTACCTCTCCCACGTAGCACATTTGACTGCATTAGAAGTTGCGAATACTTCACTGACATTCATTTTCCATCGCTTTACTGTGGGCCATTGGCCACAACAGCTCAATATTATTGGCAAAGCAAGAGTTTGTGCAGATAACTGGGCACAGTTTTAATGAATAGATTACTTTAGTCCGGAATGAATTGTAGTCAAAAAACATTGTCACATATCCTCTTTGGCCAGAAATTAACTCGCAAACATATCGGTAGAACAATGACCCATAGCAGCGGTATTCACCTCTTTCCTCATTGCTAAACTACGATCAGTCTCCCTAATCCAGCAATTTCATATACACGAATTGATCGTAGATTTCTTTCATTAATACACTGCAAACATAGACAAATGCATTAGTGCAATGTACTAATCCTTCCACGCAAAGATTATTAAAGCTTTCTGATCGCAGTTTAAAAATGCTAACCTGCATTTCTACGGAATTACGTAGATATGAAATCCTCGCCTGAGGGTTCGGGAAATTAGTTTACGACATCGGATTTCAAATCAACGAATCACGTAGAAATGGCGACTAGCATAATACTCACCGGACTCAAGCAAATCTGACGTTTGAAGCATTTATCTAAATTAGATGGTCCTAGGCGCCAAATAATTTTCCATTTTTTACGAAGGCCGAGTAAATTTACGCAGGTAGACAGCTGTGAATATCTGATTAATGAGAGCACGTATATAGTCTACAAAGAATTGACTTGAAACAAATTTGTGAAGATTTGAAACAAATTTGATATTTTAGATTTATTTCAAGCAACAATTAATTTCAGCCATTCTCCGCAGCTGTCGTCAGATTAGGAAATGAAATGACAGAAGTCTTTAAAATATCAAAAATAATTTGATAAAAATTCATTTCGTTGATGTTCCTTTCCCATGAAGGACGTCTCTGTATAGAATGTTTTTTAAACACGAACTAAGTTTAGAAATTCAATCTAGAAAGGCAATGTGAAGAAATTTGCAAATTGAAGGTTTTGATCATCAGTTCAATGATCGGCGTTTTGGAAATTTGATATTTGCAGATCAATCGTCCAAAATATTTCAAATAGAACATTTACTTCTGACTCAATCAGTGCAAAGCGGACAAATGATGTTCTGTTCATCAATTTCCAAGTAAGGAAAGGCAACTATAAGCTTATTTCTATGAAAATCGAAGTCCCTGTTGTAAGGACTCCAAATTTCCTTGAGGTATGACTATGATGGCAATTGACCATCCGAAAGGGTTCCCTTTAATCTAGCTGATTTTGCTTATGTCTCAAAATTTGGAACAATCCCTGCATGGAATTCGCCTGCCTGTGTAGACACTCAAGGAGCTGAAGATAGGTTCGTTTTCATTATGCGGCTTGCATCAATGTATAAAATATGAAAATAATTATGCTGCATGTACCTTGAGATAAAAATTAAGCATATTGATTGATTGTCCATAATCATCAATCAAACAATGAAATCTAGATGAGATAGTCGCTGTCGACAACATATATTAACAACTTCTCAGTGTCCATTCATTAAGACCGATACAACTCTGTTTCTTGTGTTATTCTGTCTGACCCTTAATTATTTGACTAATTAAGATCTAAAGAACCTCATGGGAACTGTGATATTGCATGGCCGACACTGCTTCGTAGCGAATTTATTAATCAGATTTTCAGGTTTCAACTCACCAGGAACCACGGGGCGGGGTGGAGGAGGCGGAGGAGGATACTGAGTCGCAGAGTCTTTCTTTGGAATATCTGCAAAAACGGAAACAATTCTATCAATCCTTTGAATAAGAGTTTTGTTGCATAAAATTTGTGATTATGAGAAATTCATTCATGCAGCAATGATGCAGGATGTATTTCAAGTAGAGAACAATTGATTGGTCAAATTCAATAGCAAGATTTACAAACCCCACCAATAACACTTTTCTCGTTGATTAGATTTTTGTGGAAGCACAGATGCTCTCATCGTACGACAGTAAGTAGGAAATCAGGCAACACCTGAAAACTACATCTAACGCCATGGGTGGACAACCTGTGTTCCACTGGATATAATTTGTTTTTTCATTAATCAATTTTTCGTGGCATCAAAGCGCCTCAGTAGATCGTAGAATCCCATCTTCGAGTTGCGAGATACCTACTGATAGGACGATAATGAAATATTGCATGTAAAGCCGTGTCCTTTGCTCAATGAACATTATTAGAGGAAGGGATCTTGTGCACGACGGTCGAACGCCTCACATGCTAGTGTTCACACAACGATAATTGAGGATCTTCTTTAATCTAACCCCTGTCAAGTTATTCGTAAAATTGAAAATAGAAAACATGCACTTTTGAGGAAGTCAACAATGATCAATTGTGGT
This sequence comes from Prostheceraeus crozeri, assembly GCA_907163375.1. Classification (NCBI taxonomy): domain Eukaryota; kingdom Metazoa; phylum Platyhelminthes; order Polycladida; family Euryleptidae; genus Prostheceraeus; species Prostheceraeus crozeri. The sequence goes on from CAJQUW010006741.1 coordinate 167,525, forward strand.
GTCGTGGGTCAAATAGTGATTGACAATGATCTGCGGTTGATACTTGCAAATTAGATTTTGGTTCAATCTTGGGATGCCCAAACTTCTTGACGTATGGACTGAAGATACACCTCAAGATTGAAGCACTGACCATGTCAGATTATGCATGTGTAGGTTAAAGCTGAATGCTGATCGAATGCATTTCTCATCACTTCCCAACTTCTTTCACAATCAGTTGCTGTCCAATTAAACACTGCGCGAACACAAACATCTATTAGCCATTTCATCCAATGCAGCTAACTAATCAGGTTTGTTCCCTTTCTTCAACTGAGGATAGATACTCAGATTTAATTATTCTTTATACACTGGGTCTACCAAAAAGCAGCATTACTTAATTCATTATTTCAGGCGCACTAACCTTGGCCATTTGCCAGTAGTGTCTTTAAAGTAATATTTAGTGGATGCCCGGCGAAATGTCACTAACTTGCCAATAACAAATCTCAAATTTGCCCGGACATGGCTGCAACTTCAAATCGGGAGCTATGTCGATGTTAACTAGACTTGCTAATGATTACTGATATTGGATGACACAGCAGCTATTCAGGTCTGTTCCCATTTTTCAACTGAGGATGCAACTTAATATTTCACATCATCATCGTTTAGCGTCCTTATTTTCCCTTTATCTTGGGGTTGGACGTGCGACAATGCCTCTTCTCCAACTGCTTCTGTTTTGAGTTAGCTCTCCTCTGATTTCCAGCTTTCCCATCTCCTCTTCCACGCCTTCTTCGGTCTTCCTATCTGTCTCCTTTCATCCACTTCCCTCGCAAGGCAACCTTCTTCCATTCTACTAACATGGCCGAACCATCTGAGTCTTCTCAGCTAGGTAACACTGTACGACACTTCTCTGCTACCTCTGCGCTTGTCTCTCTATTCTATTTACTGCACCTGTCTGCTTCATATCATGTGCTGATTAGATAAATCACGTCAACTATCTTCCCTCCAATGTGATGTGCAGTCGAAACAACGGATTGGTTTTCATTCAGGCCACCATTCTTCCTTCTCTCGTAAGTGATGGCAGCAAACGGGAGGATGAAATGGTTGCACTCGTAATCACACTCCCTTGAATTTCTGCAAATCCTTGATTTAATTCAAAAAAAAGAAAAACGAATTTTTCCTCGATGTTTCGGCTCCAGACCCTTCTTCACTGAGGTAAAACAAACGTTCATGTTTTTTCTTTCCCACGCTTTTACTAGATGAGCTAGTAACCGGATAGACATCTATGCCGTCGTCATGGCGATGAAAGCCATTCAACTGGAGCTCACAGTTCCCATCCTTTCAATTAATCAAAAGTTGTCAAGATTTAGGAATCATCCAAAATGATTTCACTACAGAAACACCTCTCTATGCCAACTCAACCCTGACAACGACTGTAGAAATGTTTAGCAGGCCTATAAGGATTCTATTAAACATTTATGAAAGAGGCTTTGAGGAGTGGTTAAATATTGGTAATGACTGAGGCATTTCTTTCATGACATGTCATTTTTAGGGTAAGGTAATATTTTGTCACATTTTCTGTAACTGATCACAAGGTTCGAAATAAATGGTTTTATTTGTCATAAACTTTTTAACTTCTTGTGTGAAAATGGAAACATGATCTTTGCTATGTTTAAGATTTTTAAATCCTACTAAATTACAATTTAAGATTTTCAGGTCATATTATGAGTTTTTTGGGTTGTATTTGGTTACATCTTAAGCTTTTTAGGTCATCAAAAATTGTCTTAGTAATGATACAGTGGTTACAGTACCGACACTTAGCCTTTATTTATCAAGAAGTGTCATCATTTTTACAAAACATATGCGAAGTCACTCCAGTCTCTCCTATGCACTTTACGTACTGAGTGATCAGGTCGGACCGTCGAAATCAATTTGAGCATCTTTAATTTTGTGCATTAGGACTTTTTTATTATTATTCAATATTGGCAAAGGAAAATGGCAAGTCAACGAAAAAAGCGCAAAATCTCTCCAATAGTATGATCTGGCCATTCTAAAATATATCAAAATGCAATCAATTTATGAATGGATGGATGCCTCAGATGAAATTCTTTGAAACGATGCATTTTTTGGATTCTTGAGATTATAAAAGTCAATTCCCCATCATTCATCAATGAAAACATTTCTGCACACGAGTAAAAAGCACAAGACTGTTGTTTTTTTTAGAAACTGTATTAACAGGTTGGCGGCCAGATCTCGAGCTTCAAATTCCCGGCCTCGACCGCACTGTAAATGAAGCTATAATGACTAATTCAGACAACTTTGTGGAGAAGCACAATGTCGACTAAAACTGAAACAACTTCTATTTAAACAGAAAAGAATGTCCTACACAAACCTGAACTTAGGAAGTCAAAACTCCTATCAGGATTTCCAAAGAAAGAACAAACGGTACATTCTAAAGCTTTGATTGAATTAATGATAATCAACCATTATCTTTCCTTTCGAAAAAAGAAGAACTGTGCATATTTAAAAGGAACCGCGAATGATGCAACAAATACTTGCAGAATCAATTCCTGAAATATCTGACAGTCAAAAAGTGTCCCTAACAGCAACGAACGAGGTGAACAATGAGAACTAATTTCATAACGTCAATGAAATATTTGAAAACTAATTCTATTGCGTGAATTTTAAACTTTAATCCACAGTTAAGTTATCAGTTGTTTAAGTGTTACAGGTTATTACTTCAAATTAGCAGCAAAACTTGCAAAACTTATCGAGAAAGGTTCGAATAACATGTCAATAATGTCGCTCAAACAAAGTCTGTGAAATGTCTAAGAAATTGCGATTTACTTAAACACAAAACAAGAAACAGTTGAAAGATCTATTAGTTGGCTGTATTTTTTGTATTCCTTTAGCCAAAATCAGATTTCAAAAATATGAAATCTTTCAAAGCATTATCAACGTTGACATCTCCTCAGGGCGACCTGTTTCCATGGATATTTCTCTAACAGGACGGACATTTAAAACGGTTGATAGTCATTTTATTTTGCTATGAGTTACCTGTCACTGTTACGACTAAGGTCAGACGGCAGGCCTCACGAAGTGTCATCAGGTTACAACATGTCTCGGTTTGCGATCGAGGTGGCGGACGGTGTTCATGCACATAAATGTTCGGTATTTTGTGCATAGTAAAATTATTCCTATATGATTACTTGGTATTGATTGGTTATTTAGTTACCTTTGGCTTCAATATGACCTTGTTTAATTTCTGAACAAAAAATAATTTGATACATTTCAACCGTATATTTCCATGAGGAGTCTACATACAGCTACATCATCATCAGTATAATATAAAATTTCAAGTACTTCATGTAGATGAGAACAGAAACTTTATCAGATTTCATTGATCGGTGAAGTTTCGACAAAATAATCCCATTTTCGCTAAACAAGCGCTCGACTGAGGAAGACGCCGCAGGTATCCCTAGAATTGATGTGGAAATCCGCCTCAAGATAGGTTACCTCTTTGCAAGTTTCCAGTATTCAAGAACGAGTTTTGATGGTAGCCTGTTTTTCTTGAATTCGACTAGTTCTCGATGCAGATCCTCATCAAGGTCGTTATTTGGAACGAGTTCATTTGCCGTCACATTTGTGGTGTAGGCAAACAATGAGTCAAATAATTCATCACATCCACCAGACTTGCCAGCGTCAGGCACATGTTCGTGTCTTGTCTAACTTTCTTCCCTCACAATTACCAGTCTTTTGACGATACAATTCCAAATGAGAGATGACCGAATCTTCGAAAGAGTCAGCTTCAGCTAGCCAAAATGCTACAATTGCTTTGCACCATGTGGCTGAAATTTGCTGGATTATTTCATAGACTTTTGCCTTCGTGTCAATGCCACTCATAAATGCAGCCGATTTTGAAAGGTCCCTTCTACAATAAGGCCAAAGCTTAGTTTCGATAGTTTCACGACGCTCAGTTGCAATACGTTTCATTACAGGCATTCTACAATCTAGACCCGCCGATTTTCTCAATAATTTCACATACAAAGTTAAGTAACTCAAATACAAAAAAAATGCATTGTGAGACCTTTCGTTTCCAACATATCCAGAAAGAATTTAGCATCGATGAGAAGAAGAAAGATTTCTTTAACTTCATGATATTAGGTAAATTACCTGCCACTTTTTCTTCACCACTGTTCAAATAACAGTCATAATTCTTCAAAGCAATATCAAATCTGTTATGAAAGAAACGCCAAGGACGAGTTGCACATTTTTCTGGTATACTATACGGCAGAGAGGAAGCCTGACCTTGTCTACGATTGTAAAAGTTCTCAATCAATGTTAGCTCATCCAGCAAAATCTTCAATTCGTCGTCTACCGAGTTTTCGAAGACGTCGCTCAGACAAATTGCGAGACAATGTTCAGGACATCCATAACGTCCGTCGAATGCCGCGCACATCTTTCGCTCGTTATCGGTACAAAGAATGGATCGGAAAATTTCCGATCAGAATTTCGAGCACCTCTTGTAGTTGAAAGATATTCAAAGGTAAAGTATGAATCCCACAGAATTAGATTCATCTGCGCGCGCTTCGGTTTCCTAGAAAGGAAGAATTGTATGCAACCATAATGTCGAAATGGCACATCACAGAATTAGACAACTTGCTCCTTCTCGAATGGATGATTCGTGTATCGCTTGCTATTGGAAATGGCAAACAATAAGCTGTCAGCAGAGGACAGTGGAGCCAGTGAGAGAGGCGTGCGTGCTGTGATATCACTTCGTACACACCAAAACACACATCCCTGTCTTGGCTTCGATTCAATGTATGCACTATACAATGAGCAATGCCGAGGAGAGGATCATCAAGTGAACTAATTTTCGTACGCCTGCCACTTTCTTTAATAATGATCGGAAGGGTCAACATTATGGAGAAAACTTGTGCTCAATGATCTGAATTCTTCGAATCTGAAGGAATTTTGGCAATCGAAGCACTTTGCTGAAACTCACATTAATCCGCAAGCGACGCACGACTTTTTTCCTATCTCTGTAAGGTATTAGGAATTCCTTTTTGCCCACCTAATAGGTTCCTCTATGTGCCGTCAGTTTCGTATTAATCACACTTCTAGCAAACCGAAGCAGATAAACAAAATATTTAATTCTGTGATGAATCCTTTTTAGAATGATCATCGATTGCTGACAGATGCAAGGGAAATTGAAACCATTCAAAGTCGGTATCTACCCTGTGGGAACGCATCTTGCTAATATCAACAGATTATCTGGCGAGGTAGCGATTTTGTGGATAATCTTTTTAAAGGTTCATTTTCGTGTAAAAACTATCTCCGCATGTGAGTGTTCATCATCTATCCAAAAACATGTGTAAAATTAAAAAACGACAGGTAGCGAAAAAGTTGCTATAATTAGTTGGTAGATATTTGTTTACTAATGCGAGCTGATTTTTCGCCAACCGGCGAAATCGTGGATATTGTAGCAACTAATTAGTGGTAAGTGGTAATGTTCGTATATTACCTTCACATGAAAATATATTGTATACTCAGTCTGATCTGATAAAAAGGGATCTTTTTTTAATTCACGAAGGCTTAAACTAAAAAAAGTATTTATCTTCCATAAATGTCGCAGTAAATACTATGATATTATTCAAATATTTGTCATTGTTGTAAATTATTGAATGTCAAGAGATGTTATGAAAATTGATATACATGTATGCGGATTCTCTATATTCTTGTCAATATCAAAGAATGATGGTCTGCACTTATTTCTTAGATAGATTAGCCATATGTGGGGGATGGTGAGGAGGTGAGGGAGAAACTAGAGCCTCGGCTGTAGAGGCGGATTACTAAAGAAAATAAGAGAGAAAGTCAAAAGTAAAAGGTTCGCCAGCGAATATCCCGCAAATATGGCTGAACTGTAGCAT